>CM050327.1:50109524-50265093 GCA_027475135.1 Bactrocera correcta | reverse complement strand
ATAAATAACCCTACATCTAACTATATTATTTTTAGGTAATACAACCAACCGTTAAGTGAACACAACTATTATACTCTGTAGCAACTGGTTGCAAGAGTATGCAAATTATTTTATTATATTAAAATAAGCATTAATTCAATAGGGATTATGGAAAAAAGCAAAACAAAAGCAACAACAAACTACATATAATCAGTATACGAATGAATGTATGTGTATGTGTATGAAAACAGTTCAAGGGACAATAACCTGTCAGCTGTCAATGTGTTAATAGGTCTTGCAGTGCTGCCAGAGTCTAAGCGGACACAAAATCGCTTTCAACAAGATTGGCTCATAAATGCCAAACATACATATAATACATACATTCTTACATACAAATGTAAGACACCGTCTGTAAGTGTGTCTAATGATTAGCCGCATAACCGACTGATCAAGAGCTCTAATGATTATTATAGAGATATGTATGTATGTGTGTGTGGTGGTAATAAATCGCACCAAAGTAAAAATTGAAATAAAAGCGAAAAGGAAATGCTGTTAAGTCCGTTTGTTGCCTTTTTATTACATAAGAGATGGAAAGATGTTACCAAGCTAACGCCTTTCATAAGCGCAAGCGTATTCGAATTTGTTAATCAAAATTTTTTTTTAATAAAAAACTTGTTTTTGTAGTTGAAATAAAATGCATTTTGAGAGTGTGTGCGTGTGTGATATGCAGATTGTGGGATTCATGCTCTGACATTGTTGTTTGTTTTTTTGTTTTATTGTCATTTGTTGCCGATCAGGCTGATTAAAGCTATTTGGCAATAATTGTTGGGGCACACGCTGCTGTGTGTTTTGGTACACAGCGACCCCAGAGATACTAGATAAGATACACTCTGGTCAAAAAGTATACGGATTTTAACAGTTGTTGGATATGTTAAGTTTTATGTACTAAGTATTAAGTATTAATTATTAAGTATTAAGTATTAATTATTAAGTATTAATTATTAAGTACTAAGTATTAAGTATTAAGTATTAAGTACTAAAAATTAAGTATTAAGTACTAAGTTCTAAGAATTAAGTATTAAGTATTAAGTATTAAGTATCAAGTATTAAGTATTAAGTATTAAGTATTAAGTATTAAGTATTAAGTATTAAGTATTAAGTATTAAGTATTAAGTATTAAGTATCAAGTATTAAGTATTAAGTATTAAGTATTAAGTATTAAGTATTAAGTATTAAGTATTAAGTATTAAGTATTAAGTATTAAGTATTAAGTATTAAGTATTAAGTATTAAGTATTAAGTATTAAGTATTAAGTATTAAGTATTAAGTATTAAGTATTAATTATTAAGTATTCAGTATTCAGTATTCAGTATTAAGTATTAAGTTTTAAGTATTAAATATTAAGTATTCGTAGTCATTATTTTTATTAACTATGACCTAAAGACCTTGGCCTAGCATAGTAAAAAAAACATTTTTTGGCAAAATTCCAGATGTGGAAAATAATCGTTCCATGCGAATCTCAAAATATATGCGTTTTTCCACGTTTTGGAGCGGGTTCATCGTGTTTTGTCCACTCGGATGACTGTCGGTTGGACTTCGGAGTGAAACGATGGAGCCATATTTCATCCATTTTCTCATATCGACTCAAGACTCGACTCGAGCTTTATTTCATTTGAACATTTCCGAATACTGCTCCGAATCACCAATTCGTCCTTGTTTTTGGTCAAAAGTGAACTCGCGCGGCACGCACTTTGCATTAAGCTCTCTCAAACCCAAATGTTCCTGCATGATATGATTTAGACGTTCTGTTGATATCTTTAGAGAGCCTTTCGTCTCGAATAACTTCACTTCATGGCCATCCAAAATTGGTTTGTGGACTTCTTTGGTGTTTTCGTCGGTAAGGATCTCTTTTGGGTGTCCACCGTCTTCAGTGTTGATTTCATCACGTCTAAACTTAGCATATCAACCTTTAATGCTTTATTTTCCTGGGGCAGTGTCCGGAAACTTATCAACAAGCAAAGTTTTCTCCATAAAAATCATATTCCCATCGTTAAGTTTGCTAGGTAACCAGCTATTTACTATAGTGGTCCGATATCGCCCGTGCCGATAAACGAGCAGCTTCTTGATGAAAAAAGAACGGGTGCAGAATTTAGGTCGTTATCTCAAAAATTTAGATCATTATCTAAAAAAGTGAGGGACAAGGTCGTTGATTTACAAACAAACGAACGGATATAGAGACGGGTATGGCTGTATCGGCTCGAATTGTCTCACTTTATGGATTCTGCGACTTTATATGCTCTATTCGTCGTATAAAAAGTATTTGTGGTCTTAATTGAAAACCACCATTGGATGGTCGATGCAAAACAGAACTCTCTCAAGTAGAGTTGAAAGTCGGGAATATTGTATGCTTCAAAGTATGTGTTCTTCCATCATTAATGGAAAGGAAGAAGACTATAGCCAAGCTCGGAAAAAATATTGGAAATAGCTTTGTACATCGTAAGCTTTACGACAAAAGGTAATCAAGGCAACTAATAAGGGCAAGTTCATTAAAAATAGATTAGTGGCCGAGATTCAGGCGCGGAAGCTCTCATAAGAGAGGATTTTATGGAACACGAGTTAGCCTAGAACATACTAAGCTTTCGGTATTCTTGAGCTTACAAGCTTTCAGTATTCTTGAAATTTTTTTGACAACTCTGTTTTACGACCCTTCAAAGCTTAAATGAAGTAGCGAACCTCGAGACTAATTTTACTCAATTATAATGAAAATTAATGCAATTAAAAATAAGCCTCTGGTTTTTTGACGCTTAAAACACCCACTTTTTTGAATATTTGAAAGAAACTTTCAAATAATTTTATTTACAAACACGCATACATATGCATATCCGACGTCTGTCTTAACATTTTTTCCAACTCATTGGTGACTTGGATTAATATTTCAAGCTCTCAGCAGCATCTTCAACTCAACTTCATCAACATCACGCCGGGCATTTCCTCTTTCGACAAAATTTCATAATGCAGGCACACAAACACACATGCTTCCAAATTAACCCACGCAATGCTGTTGAAATACGCTCACCACTTGCACCTTCGTAACCGACATTAGCGATGATGGTTTGAACCAGTTTCGGCCGAATTTGGCGTCGCAGAGTTCAACCAAAGACGAAAAGACGCCGAAGACGCCAATGTAAAGGCTGCAGCAGCAGCAGAAGAGGGAGCAAAAACGAAGCAAAACAAATCAAAGTGATAAAGAGTTGCGCTGCTTAGCCGGCAAAATTGTTGTTGCTTACCACACTGCTACACCTAATCGTTTTTCTTTCGGTCCCCAGCAAGCGCCGCCGCTGTCCGTGCATATCATTGCCGGTTTATTAGACAAAATTATTGTAAATTGCGGGATGAATGCAACAAACACTTTCGATTTCTTTTTGTTTTCATTTCTTCTGGCTTCTTTTGCTGCAGCGCCGTTGGCTTTGGAGAGCGCGGCTAAGCTGGCTAAGCGCAACGCTCCACAACACCGCACATTCATGGTATATAAAGTTGGTGGATGACACTGGAAAGTCATCAGTTACACAGTTCTCTTCACAACTGGTGTTTGGTTAACCTCGTCTACTAACTTACACGTAGCAAAATCTAAGCACAAACTACAACAAAATGAAGGTACGGATCGCTGAAGCTAACATCCTTCTGTCCTACGCTGACACTAAAGGATTACGATTTATTTACTCACGCTTTTTGTTTGTTTGCATTGCAGGTCTTCGTTTGCATCTTAGCTGTGGTGGCCACAGCCCAAGCAGGTTTTCTGGGTCTTGGCGGCGGTGGCGGTGGCGGCGGCGGCTACTCTTATGGTGGCGGTGACGGCGGTCATGGCGGTCACGGTGGCTTCGATGGCGGCTACGGTGGCGGTCACGGAGGTCACGGCGGTGGCGGCGGCGAAGTGAAAATCATCAAGATCATTAGCGACGGCGGTGATGGTGGTCATGGCGGACATGGCGGCTACGGTGGCGGTCATGGCGGACATGGTGGTCATGGTGGTCACGGTGATGGCGGCTTCAATGGTGGATACGGAACCAGCGGTGAATTGAAAATCGTGAAAGTCATCAGCGGAGGCGGCGGCGGCGGCGGTCACGGTGGATACAGCGGCGGCGGTCATGGTGGTTACGGCGGCGGCGGTCATGGCGGTCACGGTGGATACAGCGGCGGTGGCGGTCATGGCGGACACGGTGGCGATGTTAAAATCATCAAGGTCGTACATGAGGAAGGCGGCGCTGGTGGCTTCGATGGCGGTTACGGAGGCGGTCAGGGTGGTTTCGATGGCGGCTACGGTGGCGGTCATGGCGGTCATGGTGGTCATGGTGATCACGGTGCTGGCGGTGAAGTCAAAATCATCAAGGTCATCAGTGAAGGCGGCGCTGGCGGTTATGGCGGTGATGCCGGCGGTTATGGCGGTGGTGCTGGCGGTTGGGCTGCTGGTGGTGGTGGCGGTTGGGCTGCCGGTGGCGGTGGCTGGGATTAAGCACCTTAAATGCCATAAAGCATTTGTACATATTGTACTATACGCCGGCAGCGCAATGACCCCCCCCTAAATAAGTAAAACAAAAAGCAGCCCACGCAGCCATTCGCCAATGACTGAGACTGAATGATTATTACGTCATGGTTGCGCACTGCTATCTTGTACATAAACCACTCTTTCCACTCCACGCTTCGCGCGCTGCATCACTTCTCCTATATCCTCCTCCTACACACACACACGCACGCCAAACGCGCTTACATCCGTATGCTGTACCGTTAGATGCGTGTGAAGTGCCATTCTTCGCCAGCTCATAAGCATTCTCCACATGCCTACTCGTATTGTGATATACAAACATACCTATCTACCTGCATGCTCACATCTCTCTTAGCTGTCTAAGTGTAAATGTTGAACCACATTTTTGTTGTAATGTACCTGTTGAGCAACAACGTGAGTTCGTAGACGTTGTTAATGTTGTTATTGTTTTTATTGTTACCAAAATATAACAAGTTGAAAATAAAAATGAAAAAAAAAAAATTAATAAAAAATTTATGTGTTATCATTCATTATCTCATTATGCCCCTCTATCGCTTTGGTGGTGGCGCGCAGTCGCGGAAGTTTCTTCTGTGTGCCTTCAATGCTTCTGAAATCGGCATCGTCATAAATAAAAGCCATTTGTAAGTCACTTTTATCGTTGAAATCTAATTTGCGTTTTGGGGCCAATTGGACCTTTCACTTTTTATGAGAAATTTCGGCGAAAGAGGAAGCAAAACCCGTTAGCCGTTATTATGTCATGGATTTTTGACACAGCTGTGCAGAAAAGCGATTGAGACACATGGAGCTCCCATATTTACACACTTCAACATATGTTTCCGGCGTCTAATTCGAGAGCTTTCTCATAAAAGGAAAATTTATTCACGTTAAAAAAAGAACTGTGCAACAAAATATGCTGGATTGAGGATTGAGCTAAAATATAGGTTCCAAAAAGATACTTTGATAACTAGGAAATATTAATGAGGAGTGATGTATTCGCGATGTAGGGTCTGGAAGGATGCCTGAACCGACTTCAAGTCGTCACTTATTTCTGGTACTCAGTAATATTACTTTTTCACTCAATCCTCTCTCTTTGTAATCAATTTTAGTAAGATTTTTAATACCCTGAGCGATTAAATTCCCTGTATAGGAGCAAATTTGGTTTCGTTTATTATATTCCGGTGTTTTTGAGTTTAGATTTGGAGGATGGAGTCATGTGTAGAAACTCACGCAAGCGAGGGAAAATTCTCTGATCGCCATTCACTTGAGAGTGGCCAGAAACGAGTCTTTTACATATGGCTCAAGTAGCTTACGACTTCCGATCTTAGACCATGATCCTCTTCTTCTTCTTCTTTACTGGCGTAGATACCGCTTACGCGATTATAGCCAAGTCAACAACAGCGTGCCAGTCGTTTCTTCACTTCGCTCCGTGGCGCCAATTGGATATTCCAAACGAAGCCAGATCCTTCTCCACTTGGTCCTTCCAACGGAGTGGAGGTCTTCCTCTTCCTCTGCTTCCCGCGGCGGCTACTGCGTCGAATACTTTCGGAGCTGGAGTGTTTTCATCCATCCGGACAACATGACCATAAATCTTTCGCAGAACCTTTCTCTCGAAAACTTGTAACGTCGACTCATCGGTTGTTGTCATCGTCCAAGGCTCTGCACCATATAGCAGGACGGGAATTATGAGCGACCATGATCCTCTAGGAAGCCAAAAAACATGCCCTTGAAGGCGAGCTAAAGTGGGAAGGTGAAACACCCCCTCACCAGGGTTGTGCGCTGGATTTGGGACCCGCAAAGTAAAAGCACTACCAATGAAAAGAAGAAAGCAGCATCAGATGAGAGACCCCTCGTTAGATGACGACCCCCACAAACCCGTTAAATATTACCATTCAAGGGCACAAATCTGGGAATTTCCGGTCTCTTAATTGGAAAGGTGGCGCTCCCCAGCTGGTTGACGCCCAAGAAACGCGATGGACAGGACAAGGACTGAAGCGAGTAAGGTCTTGTCGCATTTACTACACTGACCATATAAAAGAGTGCAAATTTGGTGAGGGATTCGTGGTGGGAGAAAGACTACGTCGCCGAGTACTGGAATTCACCCCGGTGAATGAACGTCTAGACATAATCAAAGCGAAATCCTTCAACATATCGCCGATTTGCGCCCTCGCCGATTTGCGCTCTCGCTTCAACGGAAGAGAAGAACGATGTGACCAAAGATGTCTTCTATGAGCGCTTCGAGCGCACCTATGTGGGCAGCCTCCGCCACGGGCAAAGAAAATATCTTTTCCACAACGGCCGGAAAATTCAGTCTCCATGATGAAGCATCCCAAATGGGTTGGAGCTGAACCCAAAACATGGTTATATAGATAACTAGATTCCAGGATAGTAAAATTCATCAAACTATCTGATTGTCTCCGGATCGAAAAGCCACCAATCAGATCGATCAGGTTGTGATAGACGCAAGACACATAGACTTACGTACGCTCCGTGGCTTAACATCGACTCGGACGATCTGAACCTTTCGGCACCAGAATTTTAACGGAACTTCTTTCTTGAAACCTTTCACTGATCGTGAATCGCCGAATGCACTTTATCTAATTCAGACAGTCAAACATATACTAAACACTTATGATTCATTTGATATGACAATTGATGCAGATGTTACTGATAGTCATACCCACCTAGATAAAAAATATTGCGACAAATGGCTTTTCGAACGATATTTAAATTGAAAAGTCTTACTATTATTTGCCCACAGTATGTATATATTATATATACATATGTATTAGGGTGATTCAAAAAAAAATTTTTTTTTTTTGATTGGTACTCGGAAAAAGAGGTTCCTAGACACCTCTAAAAAAGCTTCTCCAAATATGAGTTTTTAATTGTAACGGGAAGGTCCTCCTATTTTTTCTTATTATCAGATAGAAAAATTTATATCTCGTTTCCAACTACTTGAAAAAATATCTTGTTCCTTAGTTTTTGTAGGAAATTGAATGTTCTACAAAAAGGGTCTCCCATGATTTTTTTATAGATCCAACCAATAAAAACTATTTTGAATGGTGAAACTCATTGTTTTCTAGGAAATTTACTGCTCTATAAAAATAGTCTACGATGATTTTTCGATTAAGTTAAGCGTTTACGAGATATTCATCGTCCAACATCAACGCATATCAAGGTGGATCAAAAAAAATAAAATTTTTTTTTTCGTTAGGTACTCTGAAAAATAGGTTAGGAACCTAGGCACCTCTAAGAAAGCCTCTCCAAAAACCTATGAGTTTCATCGTTCATAATAATTGTTTTCATTGAGTTATAAAATTCAAAAGAAATAAAAAATGTTCCCAAAAATAATCAAAATTCAACCGTTAATATCTTTTAAACGGTTGGGTTTACGAAAAAATCGTGGAGGCCTTTTTTGTAGAGCATTCAATTTCCTACAAAAACTAAGGAACAAGATATTTTTTCAAGTAGTTGATAGCGAGATATAAATTTTTCTATCTGATAATAAGAAAAAAATAGAAAACTGTATGTAGGAAGACCTTCCCGTTACAATTAAAAACTCATATTTGGAGAGACTTTCTTAGAGGTGTCTAGGTACCTATTTTACCAATCGAAAAAAAAAAACAAAAATTTTTTTTTGAGTCACCCTAATATGTATATGTATAGTATTTTTGTTTATAGTATATATGTAGGTATGTGCGACTATATTAAAAACTAAAGTGTTTTGTAACGAGTTTGTTTCAGGCAATGGCGACTGCTAGTCTTTAATAAAGCCGGTCACCACGCCAAGACACAAAAAACCAACCGAAACGGAAACAAATTGCTGACATCAAAATCCAAATAAAGTACGGTCACATTTCGAATTTGAACTAGTTTCGGCAAATATGGCAAAATTTTATATAAATGTATTTACCCTTAAATATATGATTATACCAATCTGTCCCATGTTTTCGAAGAGCGGGAATGAGTTCTATAAAAAGCTAGATATGCAAATCAACAGGATTTTGAAACTTAGCATAGTTAATGTTATATTCTAAAAGCACGATGTGTCAACAAATATAATTAAATATAACTGTGACAATATGTTAGAATAGCATAAGTCGACTTAAGGTAATAAGCTATAAATTGATTTTTGTTGTAGATCATCGCTCGCCCTTATTATATTTTGGTTCAACTTGATATTTACATTTCCAAGTTATCTTTACTTGTTAATATGTCACACGTAGCCTCAGTTGACTTAATGGCTCCCAATTACCTTATTACGACTTATGTCACTTTGAGTTTTAGACACATTTGTTATACTGTTTGTTTACGTTAGTTTTTTCTTCTATTGTAGCTTGCGAAGTACCAAAAATGACAGTCGATCCGGCTCTTTATGTTTATATAATTTATAGTCTAATTTATGCAAGAAATTCATGTTCCAGAGGCATGAAAAAATAGTGTTTTTATTTTGTTTTTGGGCTTCTCGCAATAATGTCTGCAGAAACATGGTGTTCTGAGCAGGTAATAAGAATGATTGAGGCATTGTGTTATGCAAATACAAATAAAAATATATATTTACAGAATTATAGTTCTTTTCGGCATTTAATTGCTTCTTAAAAGTAGTCAAAGCGTTTGTCTCGCTGAGATCGCGAAATGAACTTGAAGGGGACCAACAAAAGTTCGCTGCCTGAAACACTTTATGAATACGTCCTTCTATTTACAGAAATGGTGAAGAAGACAAAATAATGTTTTTTTTAATAAGAACGATATAAAAGTAGGCCAATAGGGGCAGCAAACGACGGCATATTTTTCCCCGCCCTTTCAACATTTCTATTCAGTAGGGGTTGCCATTTTATCATGGAAAGATATGCGATCCAACCGAGTCGAAATTATTAAAATTTCTACTGAAATTCGGAGTCAGTGGCCCCTACTTTATGAACGCTACGTCCAATTTTTGGTCGTCATAATCGTCCTGGCAGATCAACAATCGAGCGTCTATAGGCACAGTACAAAATGTTTTCAGGCCAGTGAGACAAAGAAATGCCCGTAGTGTCGAGAATATTGCTGCCGCTGTCGCATCAATTGCGGGAGACCCAAATCAGTCTCTCACACGTCGTTCTCAAGCTCAGTGACATCGTTGTGGCGAGTTTTGCGAAAATATCTTGTCCTACATCCTTAAAAGATCAAATTGATGCATTGACCAGAATCGTCGTATGATCGTGAATTGGGCTGAGCAACAACTTGAAAATTATCCGGATTTTCATCGAAAAATCATTTTCAGCGATCAGGCTCATTTCTGGCTGAATGGCTTCGTCAATAAGTAAAATATGCGTTATTGGTCAGGCAGCAATGCAAAAGTATTCCATGAATCTCCATTACATCCCGAAAAAATTACAGTTTTGTGCGTTTTAATGAGCCGTACTTCTTTCGTGATGATCAAGACCGGCACGTTACTGTAAATATGAATCGGTACCACTCAATGATAACCGAATATTTTTGGCCCGAATGGGACAATGTGGATTTGGGAAATATGTGGTTCCAACAGAATGGCGCCACAAGGAACACAGCGAATGTCACAATCGATTTATTGAAAACCAAGTTCAGTGAACGTGTTATCTCACGAAATAGCCCAATCAATTGGTCGCTTCGGTCATGCGATTTAACGCCATTCTAAAGGGTGGGCCATATAAAATTTTAAATTTAAAAAGTCAATAAAAAACACGGCTTGATATTTTTCAAAGGTCTAACATTTATTTAAAAGGTTGTTTTATGAAATTTATTTGTGGAAAACAATTTCGGACAAATGACCACCATGGCTGAGTTTACAGTAGGTTATCGATCCACCCAATTTTGGAGTACTTTCTCGATGGTTTCAGGGCTTATGGCAGCTCCAGCAGCTTGAATCTCGTACTTTAGATCTTGAATTGTTTCTGGATGGTTGGCGTAGCATTTATCTTTAACAGCTCCCCACAGAAAATATTCCAACGGAGTTAAATCGCAGCTTCTGGGAGGCTAATTCACATCACCTCTTTTGCTGATTAAGCGATTTTCGAGGATAGGGCGTAAAAGATTGAGTGTAGCGTTTGCTGTATGGCACGTAGCGCCGTCCTTGCTTGAATTTGCTTAAAGAGAAATATATCGCTATCGCTCATTGATGGTTACGGCGGTTCCTTCTTCATTTTCGAAAAAAAAAAAAATGGGCCGATGATTCCACCAGACCAAAATCCGCAACATACAGTGATTCGTGCTGAGTGCATTGGTTTCTCGACGATTACGTGCGGGTTTTCTGTGCCTCAAATGCGACAATTCTGCTTGTTAACGTTACCATCGAGGTGGAAATGAGCCTCGTCTGAAAAGATGATTTTTCGGTAGAATTGACCATCCTCGGTCAAACGATCTTCGACCCATTTCGTAAATTTTAGACTTTTTACAGAATATCTGTCACTTTCCGAATGGTATTTGACGTTTCCAATGTCGAAATATAGATAATTCAAATTTAAAACTTTAGATGGCCCACCCTTTACTATTTTTGTAGGGCTACGTCGAGTCTATGGTCTATGCCAACAAGCAAGCGATGATATCGAACGTGAAACTTCAGCAGTATCGCCCGATTTATGCTTGAAAACCGTCAAGAATGTACTTTCACAGGAATAAATAACTGATATTCCAATCCGTTTTTGTTTTATTTTAAAAAGTTTTGTCGTTAACGATTTTTGCAAACTTTAATTTTGATGCCTTATTAAGTCCTTTGAATTGCGATAATGCGAAACAGAAGCACAGAAGGTGTTTCTCTCATGCCTAGTTTCCCCCACTTTCCGCATGTATCGTCGTTACTTATACCCATTTGGCTCGCATGTGATGCCAGTAGTTTGTGACTTGTCTTGCAGTCCTTTCGAGACCGTGTGAGTACACAGCTGGCATGCTTTCCTTCTGGACTTTTGCACATGATTCTAGCGCTCCTGCATGTCCTTAAGACATTCATTTGTGGCCTGGAACCCAGTATATATATAACCGCTTACTAGTTTACTCGAATTTTTTCACAAAAGTTATTCGAACACTTGTTCGTCTCTCCTTAAAATACCGCACTCAAAAAATATACCGGTAGCACATGTACAAAATGACCGAATGCAAAGCTACTTTTATCTTTTTAATTCTTTTTATTGTTTTTTGGACAAGTACGACTAATGAATTCAGGTGTACGAATCTTCAGCAGGTTTATGGATGTTTCCTTGTGTTTGTCTGTTCTAATCAAAATTCATATAGCCGAAATTAAAATAAAATAATTCTTTTGCAACTTTTCGCTTGTCTTCTTCTATGCCATTTGATGTGTAAAAAAATCATACAACAACAAAGAAAGCCAAGAGTCACCCTGAAGCTTCGACACTCCGAAGATTGTTCTATTGTAGTATTCGCTTATAAGTAAGCGGTCTTTTATTTCTAGTTTTATTGTTATTATTATTCTTTTTTTTTTTTTTTGTTAAATCACATGTTAGTCCAGTCTTAAGATTTTTCCATCGCAAGTCACGACGGTTTATAAAACGATGAGTTTTGTCGCGCACGGACATTAGTGTGCAAAATTCGTTCTTAGCGGCGCGTTTTGTCGACATCAAAATGAAAGTGAGTTCAGCAGACGACAAGATCATAGCACGGAGGACTATAAATAAAAAATTGTTTTTTGCATTTTAGGTTTTCGTGTGCCTGTTGGCACTTTCTGCCCTAACGGCATCAACCAATGCAGGATTCCTTGGATTATTAGGAGGACTTAAAGGCGGCGGTGGCGGTGGCGGCTACGGAGGTGGTGGCTACGGCGGTGGCGGCGGCTATGGCGGTGGCTACGGCGGTTCCAATGTACAAGTCATCAAAGTTATTGCCTCCGGAGGTAGCGGGGGAGGCTACGGAGGTGGCTACGGAGGTGGCGGCTATGGCGGTGGTGGCTACAGCGGTGGTGGTTGGAGTGGTGGTCATTCCGGCGGCTACAGCGGTGGTGGCGGCTACGGCGGAGGTGGCGGCTACGGCGGCGGTGGTCATTCCGGCGGTGGAGTCCAAGTCATTAAAGTAATCGCAGCAGGCGGTCACGGCGGCGGCGGCTACAGTGGTGGCGGCGGCTATGGCGGTGGTGGCTATGGCGGTGGTGGTTGGGGTGGTGGTCATTCCGGCGGCTACAGCGGTGGTGGCGGCTACGGCGGAGGTGGCGGCTACGGCGGCGGTGGCCATTCTGGAGGCCATGTCGATGTCTATAAAGTTATATCGCTAGGAAGTTCCGGCGGCGGTGGTGGCTACGGTGGTGGCGGCTATGGCGGCGGTTACGGAGGTGGCGGCTATGGTGGCGGCGGCTGGTCTGGTAGTAGTGCCAGTAGCAGCGGGGGCTGGGGCGGTTGGGATAGAAAGAAGTAAGTAAACTGCCGCTCAACAACAACTACTAATAAAGATTCCTGCAAACCGTTAAGTGATTTTCTGAATCAAAATGATTTGATGCACTGCCATTATTTAAGTGCTTCGAAGGTCAAGGTCGAAGCGCTGAGAATATTTAATGTACAATTTTTTTTAATGAAGAAAGAGTGATAACGAATTATCGTATAGAGTGTAAAAGAATGAAAGAGACAAAACAATAAATCAAAAATAAATAATATAAAAATGTGTTTAAATTTCTTGCACTGCAAGTATTTCATAATGAACGAGTATGCAAAACCGTGTTTATGCACTTAAGAGCACGGAAATCAAAAAATTATTTGAGAATCGCTAATTGAATGGAAATTCCCGCTTCTCAATCAAGGCCAGCCTAAGCAACAATTAATTGAACAAATGAAACAAGTCAAACAACTCAACTAAAAGTCGTTTTAAATCTAAATAATGACTAAGCAATAACTGTATGTTTGAGTTCATATTAACTGTACTCTCCCAATGAAAAATTATGACCAAATTAAGAGAAATCTTTGAACTATCCTTAAATGAGTCAATTAGCAACTCATTCCTATATTACTTAGTGAGACAATTTGCTAATTGACAAAATTAGCGGGCTATCTGAAAGGACTATTAACCACTACTGAATAGTAAACTGAAGAATAGTTGGATATTTTTTTTCTATTAATAAGAAACCTGTGTCATATGCATACCTTTTCTGGCATTTTGTTCACTTTATTTCACTTTTGGGTCTCCTAGTCGAGGTGAAATCATTTAATCTCCACTTAGTCGCCAGCAATTTTGCTAATAAATTCACTTTGAAACTTGTCAGACCAAAACGAAGCTACGGCAAATAATGTATTCATATAAAATTAATAAAAAATAAAATATAATAATAAAATTCAAATTAAAATAAAAAAATAAAATTAGCATTTTGAAAGGGAAGAAGACATAAGATAAGCAAAACATTCGCTAATTTGAGGAAGGCATCGCTTAAAGGCAATGGTCAAACACAAAGCTTCGCAATACAAGTTAACAAATATCTGAAATTTCATAATAAAAAACGCTACAGTGTCTTTTTTTGGATAAAAAATATAAGGTACATTATAATCCGAGTTTGGGGTGAGTTTAGACTGATTACATTAATAATTTTAATTTTCTAAAATTGAAGCGCTTATGTTTTACTTTATAGATTATGGTATGAGGTTATGCCAGTCTAGCTCCGTATGGAAAAGAAGTCGCTGGTTTTGATCTCTTAATAATATATACGAAAAATACAAGGTCTGCCGCAAAAGAAACAGAACTTTTTAAATATAAGTGTTTCTGGTGGCGCCACCTATTGTTGGGTATATGAAATAAAAAGTTTGTTCTCTTGTTGAGATTTCATAAAAATTTTAAGGCAATTGGATAACTACAATCGATGTTATCGATCAAAAAGTGACAGCAGCTTTTGGTCATGGGTCGTAAAATGCATTTTGAACAAAGAGCCAATATAAAATTTTGTTTTAAACTTGGGAAAACATTTACTGAAATATTTCAAATGATGAAAAAAGTTTATGGTGATCAGTGCCTATCCCGTAGTAATGTGCATGAGTGATTTAAGCGATTTCAAGAAGGTCGTGAGGACCTCTGTGACGATCAGAAGTCACCTGAAAAAAGTCGTCTTCAGAAGTCAAATGCAAAGATAATGCTTATTTGTTTTCACGATTCCGAGGGTATTGTACACCGAAAGATCGTCTCACCTGGCCAAACGATTATCGCTGTGCTTTACCTTGGTGTTATGAAGCGTTTTTTGCCACGCATTCGTCGTGCTCGACCACAATACCATGAGGCAGTGTGCTGACGCCTGTTGCACGATAATGCGCCGTGTCATCGGTCGACGCTTGTCACTGATTTTTTGACAAAAAAATCCATGTTAACCATTAATCACGCACCCTAATCACCTGATCTGGCACCTTGTGATTTTTATCTATTTGAAAAACTTCATTGGCCTATGAAAGGACACTGGTTTCAGGACATTTCAGCTATCCAAAAGGCGACGACCGATATTCTCAAGACATTCCTAAAAATGACCTTAAACACTCATTTGAAATGCTAATTGACCGGGCTAAACGCTGTATCGAAGCACAAGGAAACTACTTTGAATAAAAAAATATAACTTTTGAAAAATATAAATTTTTTAGTGTTTTTTTAACAGTCCTGTTTCTTTTGCGACAGATCTTGTATAAGAAGAAGACAAAGACTGTGATGAGATGAGAGTTTGCGATTCCCATAGAGGCGGCTACTTTGATCTGAATTTTAATATTTTTAAAGTTTCCTTGAAATTCATAAGACAGCCAAGTAAGTTATATTTGTCTTAAATAAGATAAAGGAAAATGGCATGTTACTTAACCAATAAAGCAGTATACCAATACTTTCAGCATAAAGCTCGAATCATTAGCACTTTGAGAGGCATGAAGATACGAAAAGGTACCAGATTTACTCATTTAGGAAAAAAAATGTTTGAGTTGGGAAAATCTAGTATGTCGTCACCTAAAGGGTAAAATAACGTAACATCACTTTCAATAAGTTCACAGGTGAAGAAAAAACTATGTAATAGAAACTACTCAAACTGAAGCAAAATTTGAGTTTTGGTTATAAAATGGTTATATATTGGTTATCATATTGGTTATCATATTGGTTATCATATTGGTTATCATATTGGTTATAATATTGGTTATTATAACTGTCAGCGATTTTCGATTTTGTTTTGATGATAAATTGTTTTGCATTTTATGTGACGTTATATAGACTGCATGGCTCGATAACTTGAAAATATAAATTGCAAAACAAGCGACCACGACTTTTTTGGACTACGAAAGGAAACAACACAAATAACGGTCAAAGATTCATATTACAACATAATGGTTGTACCTTAGGTACTTCTGAGGCATAAGCTTGTAATCAAACGACCAGTGAATCGCTTAAAAAGCACACTGTACAACATAAAGCAAGGAGTGAGAGAGAGGATAAAAGCCGCAGAAGATTTAAATCAAAATGGCAAAAAATCGAACAGCAATAATTGGTTTTTTTTTTTTGGCAAAAAATTAAATAAATAACGCTCGAAGCGATGAATATAAATTATGGCCTCCTTGGTATAAATGAATAATTATTAAGTCGATTTCATATTGAATTTTCGTTTGTTCAAAGAAAAGAAACCAGCACGCTTAAAGAAACAAAGAAAAGCCAATAGGGAAATGGAAGAATGAGAATTGCATAATGTCATACAAATTAAGTACTAATAAAACAATGAAACTTTTGGCAAAAGCGCTTTTCAATGACACAAAACCGCTCTAAAATTATTAAAAGAAAATAGTTTTCATACAAAACTTGTGCATGAGTGATTTGGCGCCACCGTTAGGGACGAAGATCTTTTTAATTTAAATTTCTCGTGAATGGGTTACCGAAATATTTTTGGTATGACTGTCAGTTATATCTGTATTAAACGTTACATCAAAATAATCACTATGGTTATAGTGAAAGCTCGTCTTTCTGAAGTACATAAAGTGCATTCGGCGATTTTTACGATGAGTGCCATTAGTTTCAGAAGAAGTTCCATTAAATTTTGTATGCGTAATCAAATTTCTGGTGCCGAAACGTTCAGAATGTTGAAAATGTCTTCGGTGATAATTGTTAGTCGCGAGAAAAAGTTTTTGATTGGTACAAATAATTCAAAGAGGGTCCAGAACGCGTTGACAAGGAACCACGACCAGGATGGCCATCGTCATCAACTGATGATAAATATTTCTCCTTGATAGTTGAATCAATCTACTAGTATGTTTCCAATATCTATATGAATAAATATATTAAAGCACTCTTCCGAGGAGACAGTTCTTGACTGCATTTAATCAGAGGTCCATTTTGCAAAAACATGTACTATATATCTGACTTGATATAAGCCTCCATTTTATTGGTCAAAAGGTTTGCTTTGATTTTGGTTGTTTTTACTATTATAGAAGACCTTACGACTAAATCGGATGAAGCTGTTCTAAGTGTGTTTGAGGGAAAAGTTTTATCGTTCACGCTGGAGCTTAAGAGGTTAGGGATAGTCAGAGGCACGAAAAAATGAGAATTTTCAGAATTTTTTTTTTGCTATTAAGTCGTGTTATTTTACAAAGGTATTAATATGGTATTATTATATAATGTGTTGACTTGAAGTTACGAAAATTTCAAAAAAAAAAAATTAATTTCCAAAGTTATAGTTGTTTGTGTTGACCCAGTTCCAAAAAAAGGTACTTGCGGTGACAACCATAAGTGCTTGGAGATTCATCTAAAATCATTCGGAAAAAAAAAATAGTTTTATAAATAGATGAACTCGGGCCTGATCGAAAGACTTTTTTTTTTAAATTAACAAAATGGCGGCCTCAGGAAATTTTTGTCTAAATTTTTGTTAAACAATCAACAGTTAATTGGTCTTAAGAAATCGAAATTTTTGAAAAAAAAAAGTGCTTCGATCAGGGCCGAGTTTATTATGTATTCTAAAAGCTGTATAAATTTTATTAAAACCTACTGAGCGGTTTTCGAGTTACAGTTGTCATCAGTTCAAAAAAAAATTTTTGAGAAAACGCGTTTAAAGTTTCACACTAGCGCTTTGAAGTGCCCGAGCTCTCTTTGTTATTTGTCGAATAACTCAAAAACTTATTATTGGATAAACGTGAAAATTTCAGAGAATATTTTTAAGATATTACACTTAACGAAAATGAAAAAAAAAAAAAATAATTTTTTGAAAATTCTGACTACCCCTAACCCCTTAATACAGCTCATGTATTATGGAATGAGAAACCTGTATCAAATCTGATTAGTTTAAGTGTTCCAATTGCATCCAATCTCTAAAATCTACCGACTAAATGAAGAGCTGCCGGCTAATAATAGCTGTACAGGGAACAGGGTGCTTTTCTTGGTATATTTAAGTAAATACCGTTAACAAAAATTTCTTCATTAAAGCCGAATCAAGTGAATGTGAAATATGCAGCAAACTCCAATTGCATATTGAATGAGCTTAATAAAGTCAATTAAAAAATTACTAGCGCTTAATTAGTTAGGCTAACAATGTCTTAGACCAGCTGAGCGAAGAAAAACATGTCATAAAGTCATTACGGTTCATAAAAGCATAAACACAAAATCGACAGACTAATAAATGTTACAAAATCACTTAGCCTACTAATTTATACAAAAATGTAAATTTGTGCCTAAAGTTAAAGACGGTAAAAGTCGATAAATTAAAGCACACTAATTAATCATACGAAATGCCCAAAATCTAGTCAGGCGCACGCAAGGCAGCATAAGGAAAAAAAATCGTGCCTACTTGAAATTTCCAATAACTTTTGAATATGTATGAGGTAAAGGTGCAGGTACTTATATGAGTATACCGCTAGTGCGTATTTATGTGGCAGAAAAAAATGAAGAATGTGAAGCAAAATAATGCAACATCGCATGTCAAGTTCAGATTACCACATCATCAATTTTCGACACTACACAACTGTGCTTTCAACAGCTGCTTCTTCTCACGCAATATGTTGCTGAGAGTAACAGAGAAGAGATTTGTTCAACTAACGGTTGCACACGAGAATGGTATACAATTATAGTCAACAGAATGGTAAGGTGAATCGATATATGCAACATTGCATTTCATTATCTCATACTTCAGAGTGATCAATCTCATAATAACCACGCCCCTAACACTAATTAAAGAAAGAAAGTTTAAAAATAGAACACATGTAATAGTGGGATTTTTACAATAAGCTTCGGTTGGTTTATAATGCTGATCTAGTAATCATAGCTGAAAAGCTATAGATAAGTCTTCTGCGATCTCAAAGAGAAACTCTGAAGTTCTCTCTAAAGGGTCTATGTGTAGACAAAGAACCTTGAATTCATCACAGGTATGTTTAGGCGATTGGTGATTCCATTTCAACTAGTCAAACGGATGATTAAAACTACAAGATCCCATACGTTGAAGCCTTAGTCGCGCCTAAAGTAGACAGACGAGAGAAAAATCTTGAGATTATCTACCTTTAGCATTCGGTAAGTTTTGGGAAAACCTACCGTATGGACGTCCATTGCCTAGTGCAAGATTTAGTTAAGTTATCTTCAAAATTACTCGACCAATTTTAATAAAGTCATCTTCAGTAAGCACGAATTTTAAAAACAGGTATTTTAAATACGCCTACCTTCAATATATGAACTTATAGGATTCTAGCAGCTTATTTAGACTTTCATGAATCAGGAATTCCAGAGAGTTCCGATATACAGTTGAGAGTTTTGACACATTTTCTGTGGGAACTCTGATCCGAGATAGATGGACTTCATGCCATAACTTCCTTTATACCTCAGATTTCGAATCTCCATCCTTCCGACTGATTCTATACTGTATTGATATCTGTGGAGAGTCTGA
This sequence comes from Bactrocera correcta, assembly GCA_027475135.1. Taxonomy (NCBI): domain Eukaryota; kingdom Metazoa; phylum Arthropoda; class Insecta; order Diptera; family Tephritidae; genus Bactrocera; species Bactrocera correcta. The sequence continues at coordinate 50,245,762 of CM050327.1, read as the reverse complement.
TCCAAGATTGATGGACTTCATGACAAGTTGAGAGCCTTGATGCATTTTCTGTCGCAACTCTGATCTGAGATGGACGGACTTCATGCCATAATTTCCTTTATATCTCAGATTTTGAATCTCCATCCTTCCGACTGATTCCATACTGTATTTATATCTGTGGCAACTCTGATCCAAGATTGATGGACTTCATGCCAAGTTGAGAGTTTTGATGTATTTTCTGTGGCAACTCTGATTTGAGCGAGACGGACTTCCTTTATATCTCACATCCCGAAACTCGTCCTTCCGCCTGATTCTATACCGTATTGCGAGAGTACGTAATATCTGGCTGCGTTCGCTCTTGGCCTCTCCTTACTTCTTCTTTGTATCTTTTGTTGAGCCGACGCGTAATAGTTTTGGCTAAGAGTCCACGCGCTGAAGCCATGACTGTGATGAGATCGTTTTGTGGTAAATCCCCAAAATTTGAATAAATAGTGAGCAAAGCAAAATGAGAAGAAGTTAATTAAAAAGAAATAAAATAAAATCAACGAATAATAATGATTTCGCTTACGAAAGAGAAGAAGCAAAACAGAAAGCGTTTGTAGACACCATGGACCGCCGGTTTAATAATTATGATGTTTAATTTAATATTCATGATTTGGCTTTTTTGCCTCTGAGTTACATATATACTTTCCATATTATTTTTAGGAGAATGAGCATTTGGTGGTTTGAAAATAAAGTAAACAATTTGATTATGTAATAACCGGTTAGATAAGTAGGTGCTGATTGTTCTTTGTATGATTTTTATTTATTTAAATTGTGTAACTAACTTGTTGAAATACGGTCGTAAAAGTAGAGCATAACCGACTTGTTTTTTTAGGGTTGCCAGCTGTTTGAAGATTTTATATTAAGAAAATTAAATCAATTAGAAAAAACTGAAATCTCTAATGGTTTATGAATGTTTGAGCTGGTATTTTTTGGAAAGGGTTGCAAGTTGTTTGAAGTTACTGAAATTTAATTAATAGAAAAATCAATAAAAAAAAACGAAAATTTAAATTGATATTTTTTTAGAAGGGTTGCCAGCTGTTTGAGCATCAAAAGCAAAGAGCTTAAAGGAAGGTTACAGTAGAAAATAGTATTAAGAAGGGTTGCCAGTTATTCGAAAACCCAATTTATAAGTTATATGAGTGGTGGTGAGTATTATTAGCTTTTTTTATTACAATTTTTAGTTACATATATTTGAATACTTACAACACAATATTCACTATACTACTGTGTCCAAAAAATAAGGTGATATTTGAATTTAAACTGCGCGCGTCGAAGGATTTGGAGAATTATTTTTTTTTAGGTTGGTTGTGACTGTTAGTCACATTTAAGTCAAATTTCATGTCCAAATATTCATTAGTGTTTGAGATACATGTCGTTTTGTGAGCTGCTAAAAGTGAGTTTTTCGTTTTTTGCGATGTCGAAATTTGTTGAGCAAAGAATTTGCATTAAATTTTGTTTACGGAAGCAATTTTCTGCTGCGGATATGTTGAGGATGGTGCAGAAAGCCTTTGTTGATGGGGCTATGTCTAAAAAAAATGTTTACAAATGGTATAGTTAGTTCCAAGCCGGTCTTGAACGTGTCGAAGACGAAGAGCGTCCAGAACGACCATCAACCTCAAACGGCGAAACTCACGTTCAACAAATCAAAGGTTTGGTGTTGAAAAACCGACGATTAACAATTAGAGACCGTGCTGATGAAGTTGGCATATCGAAAAGCTCAGCCAATACCATTTTGAAGGATGTTTTGAGCCTCAAGCGCATCAAATCTCGACTGGTAAAGAAAACATTGAATTTTTTGGAAAAAAGGCGTCGCGTTGAAGTGTGTGAAACGATGCTTTCCGACTACCAGGGTGTCATGAAACGCATTATAATTGGCGATGAGACTTGGATCTATGCTTACGACCCCGAAACAACCGATCAATCGAGCGAATATCGTGCGAAAAGAGAGCCGAGACCAAAAAATCGCGCCAAAGTCGCTCAAACATCAAGGTCATGTTGACTGTTTTCTTCGATTATCGTGGTGTTGTGCATCCCAACCAGTCAAACAGTCAACAAGGAAAATTATTTGGACGTTATGCGTCGTTTTCATAATGCTATCCGTCTAAAAAGGCCGGAATTGTGGAGAGACAATTCTTGGTTTTTACACCACGATAATGCACCATCCCCTACTGCCCTCGTAATTCGTGATCATTTCGCCAAAAACTCAACCCATATCGCTCCGCAACCACCATATTCACCTGATCTGGCGCCGTGCGACTTCTGGCTGTTCACCAAGCTCAAAAGACCACTCCGAGGACACCGTTTTTATTAAAGCCGCAGCGAAGACGGAACTGAAGGCCATCACGGAAAGTGACTACAACCAGTGTTTCGAAGATTGGAAAATCCGTTGGCATAAGTGCATTGCATCGGGAGGGAATTACTTTGAAGGGGATGAAATTGATTTGGAAGAATAAATAAAGAATTTTCAAAATAAATACAATGTCACTTTCGCATAAAAATTTAACTGCTTATAACATGCTTCAGAGGTAATTAGTATTTAAGTAGTAATATCTTATTTTTATATTTTTTTCAGTAAATTTCTTAATTAATGTAGTCATTAAAAAGTTGTAAATTTATGTGTGCAAGTCAAACAAGCAACGAGTCTTCTCGGTAAGCATTGCTGGTAATTAAATCATTGAATATTTAGCTCCAGCTACATATAATGATGAACGATAAATTTTAATTACTTCAAAGCAAGTTTAATACTGGTATGAAAACGAAAAAAAAAAAAATTATATAAGCAAGCGAAAACTTTGTCCTAGGCTGTACCTAGGCTATACCCTTCATAGGTGCCTTTTTCATAATATAAAAGCGTATAAAACGATCTTTATCTTGATTTTGAACGGTGAGTTTGTATGACAGCTATATGATATAGTTAGGATAGATTAAGAGGTCGGACAGCTCAAAATGCCAGTCCGTTGTGTTAGCTAAAAAACTTTGAGCCTATCACGAATTTATTGAGGCTGCTAATGTCAGTTTCTACTGTGTCTCTTAGTTCGAAGGTATGACTGTCGGATGTTTCGTTCTCAATTTTGAAAATGCTAGACAATGGAGAAGAAAGTGTCTTTATGTTTCCACCTCACCCTCGTCCATACAACTTTTACATCTTGCGTCCGTAAAGATTTTTAACCGTACCGCTGGAACGCGTGTTAGGCAATGTGCAGTAAGAGCTTCAGCTATTGCGGCAAGATGAACTTTCCTAAGAGCAAGTAATTCAGAGTACATAACTCTGAGCGAGTCGTCAACCAGCGCCTGCCGAGCACGGCCAGGTTCAGTATTAAGAAGCAACATGAAATAGTTTGGTGTTATTTCTAGTGAAGACGAGTTTTGAGCTCACAGTTAACGAGCTTAGCGCTCGTATTGCCGATCTGCTGTTTGAGTGAATGCGCACCACCTTGAAAAAGATAGCAGCATCTATCGCCACCTTAATAGCAGCCACTGCTGTCTGAAAAATGCTATAGAGCTTCGCTGGTCTAAAGCTGATATTGACGGAGAGCTCGTTACAAAAAAACTCCTCCTGCAACATTTCCTACTAAGTTCGACCCATCCGTAAAAAAGCTCACTACGTATCAGCGAAAAAGCTGGATGGAATTGCCTCTGCGACGCAGTGATCCAGATTTTCATTAGAACACATTTCGCGGAAATTCATATGCTGAAAATGTCCATGGGTCCTATGCTTCAAATGGAATTAAGTGCTATTGCTTGTGGAGTCCGCATTGCATCAGAGCAGCTAAGAGGCGCTCGTTGGACACGTTCGAGCTTCTTGACTAATGTAATATTTTCTCCTGAGACAAATACACTATAGAACACCGTCTTTTTTCTATACCACCTTTACAGAAATATATGGCAACCAAGCTCTTCCTTACTCCTTCCCTCATGTTTGGCTTCTATAACAGCTTTCCTTCAAGAATGAGGTATTTCACCATATCTACAGGTGAAAGACATGAGCCTTCAAAAGAGACGAGAGGCACGCCTGAGATCTTATAAGTTTTTGTAAAAAAAAAATTACATCTGTTTTAGTAGGTTGACGGCTTCGTAGTCGCTTCTATCCGCCCAATTGAATACCACTTTGAAGCATGGACGATGACAACATCTGCTGAGTTGACGTTATAAGTTTTCGAGAGAAAGGTTCCGCGGAAGTTCTATGGTCCTTTGCGCATTGGCAGCAGCGAATATCGCTGTATGAGTTATACGATGACAATGAAATGGTTAACCGAATTAAGATTGATTAAGTCACGTTTTCCGGATGGAAGAAAACACTCTATCTCTGAAGATTTTCGATTCAGTACCCGCCGATGGAAGCAGAGGAAGAGGAAGACCTCCACTACGTTGGAGACACAAGGTGGCGAAGGACGTGGCTGCACTTGGTATCTCGAATTGGCGCCTAATTGCGAAAAGAAGAATCGACTGGTGCGTTGTTGTAAACCGCATAAGCGGTGCCTGCTACAATAAAAAATAAGTAGAAAGATTGTGATCTTTTAGATATTTTGTGGAACTTTAAGTATTGACAAATTAGTTTGAGTAGTTATTCAAACGGCGGCAAGAATTGAAGGAGGTCGAAAAAAGGCATGGTCATACATTTACATACATACATACGTTAGTTAGTAATAACTTTATTTGCGAAAATGTTAAAACTGCCGATCCTCAAAACTTAAAAAATTGTATATATATGTGAAGCACTATTATTTGATCGAGTTGATAGAAGTCAAATAATATAGAGGTGGCCCTTGTTTTCCACTTGTTTCACTGCGTACTCAACATAAATCATTTAAAACAGGGCCTAAGCTTTCATTAATTACTTACTTGTTTATTAACTGAGTGGTGAGGCTTGTTTTAGGTATGAGTCAGAAATTTTACCCTCTTTTTATAAATTTCTTAAATGGCACTTTTTATCATTTTATTTTTAAGTTTTTATCATTTAATTTCATTATTTTCAACTATTAATCATAACTAAACGAATAATTGCTGACTTTTGATGAAATCGAAATGAGCACTTGTTTGATTAAATGACGTGATTTGCGCATAATGAGAGGATTTTCCCGTCTAGCTACACATTTATACAATAAACCAACCCTGCAGGAAAGCGTGAACTAGTGAAAAAGTTTAGTTTAGGACTGTGGTAAATTCGTCAAAATTGAGGCAAAATCAATATAGGAAAAAATTGATAAGAAATGAAATAAATTAAAGGAAAATTTTTCAGCAACAATAGTTATACATTGTAGCGAAAAAATACCCGGAAATTGTAAATAAAACGCAAAATATTTAATTATTAATCAATATTTGTTTTATCGCCTTCAAAGTAATCCTCAACAGATGCAATACTTAAGCCAACGATTTTTTCAGACCTCGAAACACTTTTGAGAAGCACTTTCAGTTTGAGGAAAAAGAAAAAATTACCACAGAGCTAAATATGGTAAGTACGGTATTCGATCGATGGAATTGCATTTTTAAATTCGGTCACAATCATGGCTCTTTTTGAAAAAAAATTCAGCTTTATCGGGACGAGTCGACCAAGAACGCATTTTATAAATAAAATACCCACCAAAATCATTTGAACGGTCACGCGAGAGATGTCGAGTTTTCTTGCCATATCTCTAACACTTGTCTGACGATTTTCAATTTCATATCCTTCACCTTTTTAATATTTTCATCAGTTGAAGTGGTCGAAGGTTGCCCAGAACGAGACATTTCTTCTACGATCTCTCGAACGTCTTTGAAGGCTTTGTTACAAGTGGTACAAAGCCTTCAAAGCCTTATGTTTTTGAAGAATACCGTAAGATCCTTTAAACTCTAAAGTTTTTTATGTGGCTTTTTGTTTCATATTTTTTACATAAGGTGGCAAAATTCTAATAATTAAATTTAAAGTATTCTTAAATAAAACCTCAAAGTGGGAACATTTTTTTCACGAATCAAATGAGGTACGCATAAAGCACTCGTCCAATTTATCAGCTGGTTCGTTGAGTTTCAACGACCGACGAAACTTTTACTTGCTCGGGAGGCGTGTATACTATAGAAAATGTGGATAGATAGTAATCGTTGATCTTTTCGAGAAAATAGCATCTAAATTCAATTTCCCCACCAGTAGTATTGGCGCCTTATTATACTAGAAAATAATCAGTTTAGTTTTCCTACAGGGCACGTACAAATATATACTTGTATTTTGAAACGTACCAGAATCTAAAAATTAGTATTTAAGAATTGACGAACGCCGGCGGCAAAGGATGACCCGCGTTCATTGTGTCAGTCAGCAGAGCTTGAGTAACGATTGATGATCGATTGATTTGCTCACGATAAGTGGAGGCAAATTAACGCCAATGTGGGGTACGCGTTTACTATCATACGAACAATACCGATAATTTAGCCAAGCAATAAGTGTTCCGCGAAATTGTGTAAGAGAAGAAAACAAAAGACCTTGTCTAAAAATAAATACCGACCAAGGCACTTCAGCATTTAGAATAAGGAAATTGAGAATTGCAAGCAAATGTTTGTGTCTTATTTTTGGACATGATTACTTGTACCGATGGTTTTTTGTTATGCTTTCCTTTCTTTGGTAATATTCTGCAATTATTTTTCTGGCCTGCGCTTTGCCAATATTTCTTTACTCCCAATTTGTAGAACGTCATTAGTTCGTTAGCGGAGGAAACTTCCTCTATAAAAATCAATGGCAATCGGCTATTTGGCAACAATTACACAATTGAGTTCTAACAGTGAAGTCTCCGCGAAGCACTAGTACAATGAAAGTGAGTACTGAATGAACTAAGGTCTAGATCCGCTTGATACAAGAACTAATATTTATTTCTTTGCTTTTAGGTTTTCGTCTGCATTTTAGCTTCCTTGGCGGCAGTCAGCGCTGGAGGTGGTTATCTGCCACGAGGCGGCGGCGGTGGTGGCTTTGGTGGTGGTTTTGGTGGCCAGGGTGGCTTTGCGAGCTCTTCTAGTTCCGCCAGCTCGAGTGCATCTGCACATTCCACAGGCGGTGGTTTTGGTGGCGGAGCCGGTGCTGGGCGCTATGCCGGCGGCTTTGGTAAAGGCGGTGGAGGTGGCGGTCGTGGCTGGAAAAGTGCTGGTGGTGCCTTAGGCGGTGCTGGCGGTTATGGTGGCGGCGCATCTTTGGGTGGAGCTGGTGGTTACAGTGGCGGCGCACACTTGGGTGGAGCTGGTGGTTATGCCGGCGGTTCATCCTTGGGCGGAGCAGGCGGTTATGGTGGCGGCAGTGGTTTCGGCGGTGGACATGGTGGTGGTAGAAAGGGCGGTTTGTATAGCGGCGGCACCTCCAGTGTTTCCTTCCACACAGGAAATTCTTTGGGAAGCGGCGGTGCTGGTTCTTATGGCGGCGGCGTTGGTCACGGCAGCGGTTTGGGAGGTGGAGCATATGCACCTAGTCTTGGCGGTGCTGGACTCGGTGGTGGTTATGCTAGCGGTGGCTCTACATATGGTGCCAGTAGCAGCGCTGCTGGTAGCTCTCACGCTGATTGGGGTATTCCAGCTAACTTTGACTATTCCGTTAATCATGGCTCGTCCGGTGTTGGTTCAGGTGGATACGGTGGCGGTGCTGGATTAGGCGGTTATGGTGGCGGTGCTGGATTAGGTGGTTATGGTAGCGCTGGCGGTAAATCAGGTTACGGCTACTCTGCCGGTAGTAGTGCTTCAGCTAGCTCATCCAGTTCAGCCGGTTCATCTGGTTGGTGGAAGAATTAGTTTGATGCTATGACCGTGATATATCATGAAAGCTTTCAGTAAATATTCTATGTGTAATTCGGTATAGAAGGAAATAAATAATTGCAACGATATTTCGTTTATCGAAAAGCTAAAGTGTTTTAATTCACCTTTCAAAGATTCACGAAGAGTTTTGTCGAAACAAAATGGACCTTTTTGATTTTTATGAAAGTGTAATATCTATGTTTTCAGCTAACTTTTGGAATGAAATTAAAACACCTCTCCTCCCACCGCACTGGGAATCCCTGACTAACTTCATAAAGTATTGGATCACTATCGTCTAGGAAGTTTTATCTCCGAAACATAATTTAAATACAGAAGAACTTTATATGCGAGTTGCAAAAGTTGGGATAAAATGAATAGAGACACCTTGAACATATGCTCAACCTGCAGGACATTCAGAGCAGTTTCAGAGCATGCTAGATTCATATGAATTTTCCCCTTTTTTGATATCAAAACAACAAGGTATCGGAATACACAGGCGATTGATGAATATTTACAAATTATTATCTTTATCAAAAGGCTTTTTGTCGGAGTTTTCAATAAGAGCGCTACAAAAGCGCTACGGGCACGCTTGCGGAAGTCCAGACGCTGAACCCAATTTTCGATAGCCGATACTGCTGCAATTTCAAGTTCGATATTCGTACGTAGTTTATTAATCGTTGCTGACTTGTTGGCATAGACCATAGACTTGGCGTAGTTCCACAGGAAATATATCGCACGACCGAGGCGGCCAATTGTCTGGGCCATTTCGTGAAATAAAACGTTCACCAACTTGGATGTAGACCAAGGTCTTTTCGCAAAATTCGCCACAACGATGTCTCAGAGATGCCTAACTCTTGAAAACGACGTGTGAAAGACTGATTTGGGTCTTCCTCAAATGAAGCGATAGCGGAAGCAATAATCTCGACACAGCAGGGGCTTCTATGTCTCACTGGCACAGGAACATTTTGTACTGTTCCTGTGGATTTATATTTTTCCTAGATGCTCAATAATTCATTTTACAGGACGATTGTGACGACCTTAAATTAAACGTGGTGCTTTTAAAGTTGAGGCCATTGTCTCCGAATTTCGGTAGTAAATTTTAATTTCGGCTCGTTGTTGGATCGTATATCTTTTCATAATGAAATGTCAAACCTTACTGAAGAGCCATGTCAAAAGAGCGGCGTCGGTGTATGACGTTGTTTACTGTCCCTATTAGTCTATTTTTGTAGCATCCCTATTAGAAAATGGTCCTCAAAAACTAGAAACATTTTCAAGTTTAATGTTATCCGACTATTCGCCCTCCAAGGTTTCACCGAGTAATTCAACTAATTCCAATAATTCAACTCTATCAACATTCAAGATTCAGCAGTTATTATTTCATTTCAGAAAGCATGATATATCCCTTGAAGAAGTTAAGTTAGGTTAGGTTTGTCTGGTAGGTTAATGAGCTACGTATTTACCACTTTAGTCTTTTGCGATACCAGATAGAATTCCGTTACGAAGTTCAGGAAGATTAGACATTCTTTAGAATGCCTGTCTGTCAAAAAAGGCTCTCAGGTGCCGAACTGTTGACACTTCCTACAGTCTACTCGATCTGTAATCCATTATAAAGCCGTGTGTCGCCACCACATTGAGACCAGTAAGTATTCCAATGATGTTCCTACAGTCCCTTCTATCGAGTGCCAGTAGGAACTTGGTACATTTCCGACATACCGTTTTACACATAACTTCTGGAATTTTTCACTCAGGTATGTAGATCGTTACATAGCGTTCTAATCTTCCTTGCCATACTCTTGTTCAGAGGTCGTACATCCAAGCCAAAGAAATATTTTTCAATGTTGATCACGTTTTTGGTTGGCAGCCGTACATCACACTTTACAATCTTCCTTGATGCCTTTGTCACCTGACTCCTAGTAGAAGTGAAATTATTTGGTTTTGTCGACACTCTCCAGTAAGAAAATAATATCGCATGAATTTCATACTGAATTTCATTACATTTAATATTTAGATATAATTTCAGGATCACCACAACTTAGATGCTTTTTAGAAGTTTAGGAACCGTTTTTTAAGATATCTGAATATCAAGCTCTGTTGCACATGCCTTAACCGAGACTAATCCTTGAGTTTAGCAAATTTTTCGGCACAAATTTGAACAAAACGATCAATTTGTTTGTCAAAAAGCTCAAAAAACAAACTGTTTGTCTACAAAAATTAACGCTAGATGTCACTGCCAGCGCTTAAAAGCTCAATTCTCACATTTCAATCGCTTGCAATTGGTCTAAAGCTACTTTACTCTAAGCCACAAATGCTTTATACCAAAATCTACGAAGTATGCATGTATTTGTGGCTTAGTAACTGTTTTTTCTTTGATTCAACATCAAGTTAAAGACTGGTTTTGCTTTCTTGCAGTAGTGGACGCATCATTTCCATATGCAATGCTGCTTTTGTAGGGTCAGTGAAGTTCAATGCCGCCGAGTGAAGACGAAAGTTGAATTTGTAAGTATTACAACAAAGTGCAGCCGAGACCGTGAGTAATGTCAATGCGATTAGCAAGTGACATGTGTTCGTTGGAATTGTTGTGTAGGGCATGGCTATAAATATGTGCGTGTGTGTTTGTGAGTGTGTGGTATGCAGATGGTGATGCGCAGTGTGTGCAATGCAGTTGCGCATGCGCCAAGCATTTAGCCACGCATTCTTTTGCATTGTTGTGAGTGGATTTTATTCGCGTTTTTTAAACAACTTTCGATAATCGCTATTTTGACATTTTACATTGTAAGGGATTATTTTATAATATTTTTTTTTTTTTTTTTGGTTTATGATGTTGATGGGGTATAATATTTCGGTGAATTTTGTCGCATTCAACATTCATGTAGTTCTATTTGAGGTTTGAGGTCGGTGCCTTTATAAATAAAAATTTTTTTAGGTGAACATTTCAGTTAAATATGTTAGTGTTCCAATGAGGAACTACTGACTTTTTATATTATATTAATTTATTGAGAACTTAACGGTATAAATTTTAAAAGTAAAGTTGTGATACTATATTAAATTCAAGAAAATTTAAGAGAGTAATGTTTTCTTTTCAAAAGTGTAGTGAATACTGAAACAAAACAAAACACAGAAAATACCACGCCCACTTGTTTACAATCACTAGTAACGGGTGGACCATCTAACGTTTTAAATTTGAATTATCTCTATTTCGACATTGGAAACGTCAAATACCATTCGGAAAGTGACAGATATTCTGTAAAAAGTCTAAAATTTACGAAATGAGTCGCTATTCACTAGAAGAAAACTGGGAAATATTGAAAAAAAAACCGAGGATGGTCAATTTTACCGAAAAATCATCTTTTCGGACGAAGCTCATTCCCACCGCGATGGTTACGTTAACAAGCAGAATTGCCGCATTTGAGGCACAGGACGGCGCTACGTGCCATACAGCAAACGCTACACTCAATCATTTACGCCCTATCTTCGAAAATCGCATAATCAGCCAAAGAAGTGATGTGAATTGGCCTCCCAGAAGCTTCGATTTAACTTCGTTGGACTATTTTCTGTGGGGAGCTGTTAAAGATAAATGTTTCGCCAACCATCCAGAAACAATTCAAGATCTAAAGTACGAGATTCAAGCTGCTGTGGCTGTCATAAGACCTGAAACCATCGAAAAAGTACTCCAAAATTGTATCGGATGAGCTACTGTAAACTCAGCCGTGGTGGCCATTTGTCCGAAATTGTTTTCCACGTATAAATTTCATAAAACAACCTTTTAAATAAATGTTAGACTTTTGAAAAATATTAAGCCGTTTTTTTTATTGACTTTTTAAATTTAAAATTTTATATGGCCCACCCTATAGTTTTAAACGATCTATAACAACGAATTAACCAGATCGGCACATTTCACTCTTTCCCAAAGTTCTTTCTTATTTTTTGGCTAAAAGCCTTCAATTGCTTTTGTTTTTTAATATCCTCCTCAAATGTTCTATCGAACTTTGGTCAAAGGATTGGTCAGGTGACTCCTTTACTTTAATTGTTTGGTTTTGGAATAATTCCAACAAGTTTTGAGGAATGTATGGGGTCATTATCCTGCAGGAACTACCATTTTAAGGACATTTCTTCCTCGCCATATGATAGCATCACCCTCACCAGCATATTAACGTAATCAGTTGTGCATAATTTTTCTTATAATTTTTTCACATTTTTCATACATAAATTTTTCCATCACATTTCAATAAATTAATTGTAATGTGTAAGTGGTTTTAATTTCGGCGAGTTATGTGTCGCTTTACGAAAGACACTCTTCTAACAACATTCTTTCTTGCTGAAGGTGCCTTAAAATCCTTCTCAATTAGTCTATTCCATATTGTCTGATTGAATAGTGACATCTCTAAAGTATTCTTGAGGTATTTTGATGAAAAAAGGTTTATTTTTGAAGTACGAATCAATAGGTCGTTCAACTTTTATGTTGTCGCTTGCTTCTTACTACATTTATCTGCAGCACATAAATTCAGCAATGTCCCTTATATTTTTCCATTGATTATAATTTTTTATATTATTATGTTACTTCTTACTACAGCTGTACAGTGCACTCCGAGTTCATTGGGAGTATAAAATCGAATTGAAAAACATATTTTCATAAAATTGAGAATTTGTAGCTACTAAACTGAATAGAAAGTATATTAAGAGGGTATTCTAGTCTAGAAATTTAAAAAAATCGATTTTTTTTATATTTTCAAAGTTTAACTTTTACAAAATATGTGTACAAGAGGATTTTTCAAAAATTGAAATTATTTTTGGAGATATAGGTATTTTTCTGACCGGGCATCCAAACTGTTTCGAACGGAACGCGAAGCTTTAAACGCGTTTTCCTCAAAACTGACTTTTTCGGAAAGATGCCCACCATTTCTCAGGTTCTACTGGACTGATTTACTTGAAATTTTTATAGAGTCTTCTTTATAAGCTTGTCTATGGTTGGAACTAGCCCCATCCCAAATTTTTTTTTTTATTATTTAAAAAAAAAAATTCGAAATAGTCAGAAAAAGTGATCAAAAAAAAATTTTTTCAGGCAGTCGCCATTTTGTGAAAAAAAAATGTTTCCCACTTTTCCGTAGTTCCGACCATTGCGACATTATTCTAGATTAATAATCTTTTTTTTTTGGTTACAGATAACTAGGAGGGTTGAAATCATGGGTATGGTCACGTGGAAATTTTTAGAGACCCCCCACTTCGTCAGCTCATAATTTTTGAATTTCTTACTTTTTTTAGTTTTTATTTTTTTCTGTACTCTTCTAAAATTAATAAATAACTAATAAGAAATATATAGTAAAAATATTAATTGCCTTTTTTTACGACACTTTAAAAATTACCTGAAATTCATGCTTCTAGACTAGAATACTCCCTTAAATCAAAACTCTTTTTCATGGAAATAACAGAAAAACACAAAGTATCGCCATCAGTGCCCTATGTGATATCGGTTTTATATACTATAGTGTATCATTTTCGTACATACATATGTAACAATTTGGTTTTAATTACAGGGAGAGGGAGGGAAAGAATATTGTTCTATTATTTTTTAACAGTTATCTTCCTGCTGAGACATCATGCGCTATAATTCATTCGATTTCGTATTGTAATGGCTAAAGACTGATCTGTCAAACCAACAATCTCTGAGTTCCCTGAGTTGCATAGAAATATTTGGTCACTAATAAACGAACACATAGCACGAAATCGATTCTTCTCAATATGCTGAATATTAATGGACGAATCTATCTGAATATTAATGGCCATAACAAACTTTCCAGATGAGGTAAATATTGGCAAGGATGCATTCGAATTGACCGCAGATGTTATGTTTTTAGTTAGATCAAATCTTCAAAACGCCAAGTTTTATGCACAGAAAAAAAAAACAAATTGTTTAAAAATAAATTACTAAAAAAATGCCACTGTTCCCAAAATTTGCTAGACGAGTGTTATGTGGGCTCGGCGTCAGGCGAAGCAACCATTCGAAAGATATTTGCTAAACAAAACATCCTCAAAATATTTTTGGATAACTGCAAAATGAAACTAATGGAAATAGCTGCCACTATAAAAATATTACAGAACGTATTCGATATATCGTTGAGGGAAACTCTGTTTAAAATGGGAGTTACACGAGGTCTTAATGGTCTTAGAACAATAATGAAGTGATGATTAGAGTATTTTTGGAGCTTTCAATCGAATTGAACATTATATTTGTGTCAAAGACATAAAACAGTCCTCCATTATTTCTTTCCGAAGTTCAACCGATAATCATTTGAGTTGACGGTGAGCCTTGAAACGAATTTCAAGGCATGAAAGATGCAAAATGTCAGCTGCCAAAGTCATAAAAAGTACAAGGATTAATTTAACGTCACTACATTGAAAGAGGAAACACTACCAACAGTGAGTATTTAAGAGTATTATTAGAATATTTATAAGGAAAAATCGCGGACAGATGATGGGAAATATTCTTGCGTCGGTCTTCGAAATACTTTCGCATCCATCTTATACTCCGCGTCTGCAGTAACCATTACATCTACGGAAAATCTTGAAACTCAAAGACAACTCATGAATTATGTCTCCGCGTTATCCAGCAATATATAAATTATAGGTACCCTAAGCCTTAAACAAGTCAATCATTACAATTATCAACCCATTTTGGTAATTTAGTTCCATTACAAAGTAAGACCAAATATTTGACACAAACTTTGTAATAACTTGTAAATTGAGAAATCACTTACTTTATAAATACAAAATGCTTTATTTTTCTAAAATATGTCACATATCACTTAAAAACATTATTTACTTTTTATTAAAAAATATATTCGTTTAATTAAATTCGTAAAAGTTTAGAACTAGTCATTCAACTGCAACACTTAATTACTGGCGATTTTTCACTTTCCCCATGAGCTCGAGTGAGCACTGGCAGAGGACTGAGCACTGGAATAAGCACCGCTTCCACCATAACCGCCATAGCCACCGGGGCTGCCACCACCGCCGCCCCCTCCACAAGTATTACAACTACCGCCGCCGCCACCGCCACCTGGATGACCGCCATAACCACCACCGCCACCACCGGGATAACCGCCACTGCCGCCATATCCACCATTGCCACCGAAACCACCGCTGCTGGCAGAGCTAAAGCTACTCGCACTGCTGGATGCATAAGAGCCGCCGAAACCGCCACCGCCACCACCGCCGCTGCCACCATAGCTCGGTCCAAAACCACCGCCGCCATAGTTGGGTTTATATCCCCCGCCACCGCCGCAGCCACCTGAACCCCAGCCGCTACTACCACCGCCGCCGCCATAGCTTGGTGCAAAGCCACCACCGCCATAGTTGGGTTTATAACCACCGCCACCGCCGCAGCCGCCAGAGCCACAGCCGCTACCACCTCCGCCATATCCGCCGCCACCATAACCACCACTGCTAAAGGAGGGCACTTGCTTCACAGCGTATACTTGAATGCTGGGGGCGCCATAACCACCGTGACCGCCACCACCGAATCCACCTCCTCCGTAGCCACCACCGCCACCGCCACAGCCGCCGCCGCAGCCTCCGCCACCTCCACCGAAGAGCAAAGATTTCTTAAACTCTTTCAGCTTATGCAAAGTGGGCGTGGCATGACAGATGCCCAGCAATAATAAACAAATCACTAAACGCTTCATAGCGCGGACGCGTTAATCCCACGAACGAACGGACGTCTGTGGTCCTTTAACTCGAACGAAAATTTCTTTAAATTCCGAAATCCGTGGAAGTTCTATTCCGTTTGTCACCTCTTCTTAACACTTGTCAGTTTTTTTAGCGACTGATTTGTCTGGATGTGAGCTCCCGCACATTTATACTTAATCATTTGGGAATTTTATTCTAAACATGTGTGAGCCGACAAGTACCAGTGCGATTCGCTCAATTTGTCGGCTCTGTGGGTAAGGGATTGGTGGTGGTGGTGGAACAGCTGTCCGAATCGTGAGCTTCTGCTTTCAATTCAAAATCAAAACAAAAATAAAAATCTAAAAACAAAAATAAAGTGCGGGTGCCGACATCGCCGTCCGTGTCTCGTACACAGTCAGTGCTCAGCTCACACCGTCATACCGCTCAAACGGAGTATACATAGTATGAAGTGCTAAAGCTTCTCATCACCCATACCCTGTGTCGTCTTCGCTGATCTATCGTTCAGTGACGTGGAACGAATTAATGAGTGGTATACCCAAACGAGTGCTGGAGGTGAGCTACCCACAGATTGTAGATCAGATAAGATTCCAGATGCTTTGAGACATTTTTACTGCTGAGAGTTGAATATTGCAATAAAATATTTTTGGAATTAGTAATAGTCTACTACAAGTAATAATCTTAAGATGTAAGAGACAAAGGTGAGTCAAACACGTGCCAAGCTATACGGGAAATTCCCTTGAAAAAACATTATAAATCAACTAATACATTATACTCGACCTTTGTGACTAAGTGGATTATGTTGTTCCCTATATAAGCCAGAGATTTTTACGGATATCTCAGTGAAATGAGGACGTCATGTTGGTTATGCCTTTAATCACCAAGTTCTGTTCAATAAAAATCTTATTTCATAAAAAAAAATAAATTCTGGATTTCATGAAGTTGGACTAAGTTGATCCCTGAGTTGCAGAACACAAATGTTCCATGTGTCAAAGCTTTTACAACACCAAAAATCCCGAATATTAAATAGAACTCTTTTTCCTTAAAGTATTTGGTCTGAGGTGTTCCAAATAAAGTTTTTCAAATGCGAACTGTCAAGAAGGAGGTGCTGAGATGTTGCTTCCTCTACTCTTTCAAACAATTTGGGCAATTAGCAAGAGAAATCCGGAAAGATATTGTATGAAAATTACAGAATTTTCTCATAGTTTTTGACCGAATATTAACTATCGTATTAAATTCTACAATACCTCGAGAATATTGTCCTAAATTTTCAAGTTGAACCGAATAATAGTTTCGGAGATACAGCCTTGAGAACTGTGCGCTCGAGGCTATCTAGGATAAGTGCGCCGTTTTTAAACGCGTTTTTCTCGAAACTATGTTTTTGAAGTCGGTCGGACGAAGAATTTTTTTTCGATTTTCGCGAAATTTTCACTGCAATTTTCATATTTTTGTAAAGATGTCTGCCTAAAATTCAATTTTCAGTTTTGTTTTTCCTTCGTCCAAGTTCTAAATTAAGGGTTTTGACTAAAACATGTATTTTTGTTTCAGTTTAGACGATCCTGTAAGGAATTATCCTGGCAATTCTGGCGCATATTCTTTCCGAGGGACCCCAGAAATGGCGCCGCAATGGCCGAATTTAAAATATTTTTTTCCAAAATTTTCATAGTTTCTTTGTTAATGGTTTATGTTTGTAACAATAAAAAATTCTAATAAAATATTTAATTTTTTAAATGAGAATGAAAAATTTTTTTGAAAAAAAGGCACTTTTACCCAAAGAATATTTTTTTATAATTCGGTAAAATGTCTAACTATTTTCATATACCGACTGTAGCGTATACGTCGTAAACTTTGGCATCTATTTGTGAGTATTCCACTATTTAAATTATAGTCAAACAATTGCAAGTACAGACAATTAATTGACAGGTGGCTCACTTGTTCAGCACTCAATTGCACTGGGACCAATAGTAACGCTCATAAAATAATTTCTCCTTGCATGTTGTCGACTGGGGAATTCCGTCAACAACGTTGTGGCGTCATCGCAGCGCGAACTTCCCGCGCATATTCCCATCGCCAGGCTACTGGACTTGATAAAGACCCAGCAGGAAAAAGCATTCCATAGATAGTGATATGGTGAGCGTGGAAACAATTGAAAATCAACAATTGGCTTCAACAGTTATGGTTCGATTTTAACAATTTTTAGATTCGATTGGTTCTTAATTTGTATACTGGATATGGAAATAATCATATGAAAGTTCAAATTGTGCTACATGGAAAATAGGTGTGGCTGTAATCCGATTATGCCCATTTTCACAATATAATATAATCGTCGGGGAATGTTATGTACTAAATTCGATTGAGATTTGTCAGTAGGTCCATATATATTTTATTTCCCCTAAATGATGGCCATGACACGCCGATCGTCCAATTTTGATACCGGCTCCTATGAAACCTTCTTGTATGGTCCTGAGTGTAAACAATCGGATTTTATCCGTTTGCCGTCTTGTCGGTAAGATTTGTCTTAAGGAAATTTGGTTATTGTAGCTTTAGTGGAGATACATATGTATTTACATTCAAGCTTTTAGAAGGCGGGGCCACGACCATTTTGTTTTTTTTTTTCAAATTTTTAGCCAAAGGTGTCAAGTTTCATTAAGATATCTCAATTTTATTTGTGTAAGTATGGTTAGATGAACAGAACTATTGTACTCTGTAGCAACATGTTGTAAGGGCGATCTGAGGTTCGGAAAAGAAAGACGGGTTGAATTTTTAAAGGTGTTTTTAACCTTTAAATTTGATTACTGATTTACGTCAGCAAAATAGGATGCTTTGGGTAAAATTTAAAAAAGCAAAGTTTTAGGTTATAAAAAGATCAACAACTTATGCACTAGAATTTTTTCATATAACCTCAAAACTTCTGTGAAAAATTGAAAAAACGAAATTTTTGGTTTTTCATTGCTTACAAACCCTTTTTTCAAGTATTAGGTTTCGTCTCATCATTTTTTTCTACTTTTTTACCACTTTCAAAGGCAAGCACTGGTTTATTGCCCCTTAAAGTTTCAGACAGAAATTTTATTTATTTGTTTCGCGGCAAATCATTGCTATAACTGAACGTTGGAAAAAGAAACCATCAGAGCCGCCATAATGTTTCAGTCCCAAAATTTCCTACTGGGTCCAATCATTTGAGAATCTTAGCTAAATGTGTGTGTTTTTCCAAATGCCTGCAAAAATATTTATTTATATTATATGCATTGAGCTAAATAACTGATATTCTGAAATGTTAACAGATCGCTGCGGTCATTGGCGCTGATATCCGTTTTGGGTTTAAAGGGCAAAGATAATTCGAGCGGTTTTTCTTCAAGTAATTGAGCATTTATTTCAGTCTGTAATTTATTGAACTTGTCAAAGTGGAATAGGAAAGTGATGACAAAATTGCCGGTATACCGTTATTAATAGCTTAAAGGCGGCTGATATGTCTGCTAAATATCTTAATAACGGTTAATTAGAACTATTCATGTTAGCAACTATAAAATAAATCATTAATTTGTATAATATTATTTTTATAATTTGTTTTGAAATCAGCAAAGTGGTCATTCTCATTCTTTTGAGTCTTTAGTTAGTGGCTTTAAGCAACTTCGTGGGGTTCCCTTGTGCCCGGTTTTACCTTACTACGAGTATATACACAAAGATGTTTCTGTATGTTTTAGTAATTCAATTAGTGCCTTTCTAAATACAAATACAAGTAATTATATTCAAAATTGTGTAAGTTTTCTGTGCTCTCTTGCTTATAATAGAAACTATAACTACGTAAGTTCGCTTTCAAATTGATCGGAAATAACAGAGATTCTCGATTTCCCATTTAATAACCGAGCAAAATTTGTTATTACCTAAAGAAGTATGTGAGGATGAGCAGAGTTGCCTTTGTATGTGTGGGTGTTTGCTGTACTTTTAGTATCTATTTAATCATATATTTTATTTAATGACTTGAAATTTTTGTAATTTTTTTTTTTTTTTAGTATAGGCAAACCAACAATAATTAATATATAAATATATCTAAGATTTTTTTTTTATTTTTTTACATTGTAGCAAATTATATAATTAATGCCGTATTTTAGCTAATTATAAGCAACATATTGTTGTTTATTAGGTAATCGGTTTTTTTTATTATTGTTTCTTAACAGTACTAATTGATTTTATAAATATTTCAAGGCACTTTTTTGTGGTTTATGGTCACTTTCAAGTTGATTACAACATATCAATTTTTTCTACCCGGAAATAGTCTAAGGAAACTTAAAAGAAGAAAGACTTCATAATATTTAATTAAGCAAATTTGAACGTTGTTTTAAGGTAAACAAGTATGTACGAGTATAATGGTATCATTCAAGGTATTCTCATCCCAAAAGAACTGCGCTGGCTTGGCAGTTGGGAAAAAATGAAGCGCATTTTTGATACCCCGTTCAAGAAGTGAACCGTATTTAAGTAAGGTCGTTCTGCATTGACCGAAAAAAAGGTATTCAGAAGGCACTAGGTCTAAGTTACAAAATCAGGCAGGTGAGGCAAAATTGTTCGCTATTTTCTAAATAGTTTGCCGATCGTTGTCATTATGGAAACTTATTGCCTCGTGTCCAGTCGTAAATTTCGGCCGTTTTTCGGCAATTACTCTCTTTAATTTTTGTCGAAAAAGTTTCCTCTTCAATGATTTCACCGGGTTTTAGGAGCTCGTAACATAGCACCTCTTCTGATTCGTGATGAACTTATTTTTATCATCAATCACAATGCGATGAAAAGACGTCGTTTTTTTTTACCTTCTCATCGCTCAACGTGTCTTCGCGTCAATTTATACGTCACCCGATTTCCCTGTTTTTGAAGGGGTTCGGTTGCTTTTAGGTAGTTTGAAATGATTGCTAGAGTGACTTCTAAAGATTTTGTGTGATTTTGTTTGGCAACAATCTCTCTTTGCTATCAAGGACGTTCTTAGTTTTCTAAGCCTTTTGGCATAGTCACTCAGAACATGTTCATCACAAACTTTCACAAAAATACGGTGGGTTTCTGTTGATCCTTATTAAAATAATGAGTACTTCTCCGGGCAAATATGAGGAATATCGTAACGAAATTAAGTACCAGTCTTTTGTTTACAATAACATTGTTCGAAAGGAAAAATGTTCAAAACCGTTTTTGACTTTCTCCAATCCACCTATATATCTACTTTAAGCCTAAAACGAAAGTTTTGAAATCGAAGTTTTAAAATCGTTATCGGCCAAAATACATAAAAAAACAAAAAAAAGTTTACTTCGGCTGCACCGAAGCTAATATACCCTTCACAGGTGTTCTTTTAGTAACTATGTGTAAAGTTTGTATGGAAGCTATATGCTATAGTAATCTGATCGGAACAATTTTTTTGGAGATTATGTTGTTACCTTAAGTAGTAATTCATGTCCAAATTTTGTGAAGATACCTCTTCAAATGCGAAAGTTTTCCATACAAGCCCCCGATTCTGATCGTTCAGTTTGTATGGCAACTATATGCTATAGTGAGGCGATCTGAAAAATTTCTTTCTATATTACATTATTTCTATGAACAATAACTCTTACCAAATTTCGTGAAGATACCTCGTCAAATGAGGAAGTTTCCCATGCAAGAATTTGATTCCGATCATTCAGTTTGTATGGCAGCTATATGTTATAGTGGTCCGATATCGACTGTTCCTACAAATGAGCAGCTTCTTGAATAGAAAATGACGTTTGCAAAATTTCAAAAAGATATCATAAAACCTGACGGAATAGTTCCTATAAATACAGACAGACGTCAGACAGACAGACGGTCATGGCTAAATCGACTCAGCTCAACATACTGATCATTTATATTACATATATACTTTATATGATATCCGACGTTTCCTTATGGGTGTTACAAATTTCGTGACAAACTTAATATACCCTGTTCAGGGTATAAAAATAAAATCTGTTCCTGACTTACCATAGATCCCAAAAAAAATAGAGATTTCAATATAATTCATATAATGCACATGAACAAATTTGGAAGTTGAGTCAAAGATCTACCAAAGGGGTTCTAAAAATATATGTGGATCTGTGAAATAATGTTATGTGTAGAAAGCGTAAGTAGACTTATGAAGAATGCATGTTGTTTGGTTTGTAGTCAAAAAAATTTAATTTTATATTTTCGAATTTAAGATACTTATAATACTACTTTGAGTTAGTTTTAATTTAGTTTAGCAATGTCATTGCTATAGTTGTCTTCATCTATGCCTTATTAATTGCTTTTCAATAAATTTTCAAACAAAATTGTTTCTATTAATAGCACTTCGATTAAGTGTATCGTAGACGAAATATTATTGAAATTGTATGAGTATTTTTAGAAGCTTACAGAGCAAAGCAGAATGCAATGCAGTCATAAATATTAATTATTGAGCAATACATGCCTTTACGGATGTTCAGTATGAAATGAAATGAAAAACTAAACTACTTTGTTAAGCTTTTGGAAATATTAAGGTGGGCCAGTTTGTCTGTTTCATATTTTTATTTCTAAATATTTTGGGGAGTAGCAGATAAGCCCATTATTAACTGATTTCATGATTTTTCTTAAAAATAAAATTTTAGATTTATAAAAAAATTAAAAAGGAATTATTTTGATAATCCCAATCTACTTAAAATCAAACCATATTGTTTCAAAAAAGCTTTTTCGTTATAACCTGGTTTTGAAACTAAAAATAATTAAGTTTAGCTTAGTTGAACCCTAATTAGAAAAATATCTCATTTAATCGACTTTAAACTTTATTTAGTTTTCTGTTTTCCTATAGACTTAAAGTAACCGAGGTCCAAATATGGTATATTGGCAATATTTCTTAGGTAAAGGTTATGGGTTTTTAGAAAAGTCGGTTTGAAACTGAAATTACCCAAAACGCGTTTAAAATTTTTTATAGCATAAGAACTTTAGTCCCACCCACCCAATTATTAATAGTTCCGCCAACCAATTCTATTACTATTTGCTCCCACATCTCATTCTTGAATTGCTCATATAGCCCAAGGTATCGGCTAAGGTTACACGAGGTTGCCACGATTACCAAGCGTAGATTGCTTTTAATAGATTTTCAAAATCTCAACTGCCAAATGTTTACCTCATACTATGATTCATTCAAATCTCCATTTAATATTCTCCCCAAATGCCGCTAAATCTCCTAGCAAACAGACGTGTGTGGCGCATTTGCCTCCGTTGGCAGTTGTTCCCACCGCTTAGTGGTCATCGTTTAAGTTTTTAAAATATTGCTGCTCATTTCGTATTCGGTAAGCGTGTGTGATTTGTACGCGCCAAAAGCAAATCGGACACGCCCGATACACTGGGTGTCTAACGCCGTGACTCTATGTACATAAGTATGTACATTCATAAACACGTCTATCTGTTGACATTAATTCGGTGGATGTCATCAAAAATCTTGGCTAATCACGTTTCTAAAAAAATTTGACACCGAAATGTGACGGACGATGATGTGACGCTGGATGAAAACTCAAAAATCTAGTTGCTCAATTGATATATTGCAATGTTTACACGTATGTACAGTTCGGATCGAAATAATAGTACAGCGGGATAACTAGGGAAAATACTAGACAAGAGAAAATATTGGATAAAATCTGTATGATTTTCACAAATTTTTTATCGAATAATTATTCCTCCCACCTCGAATTTCAGTCGAATATATACTGAATATCTCACTCTATTGAAGCAAGAATCAAGTCCTGTCAGATATGACTGGCCGCACACCTAAATATTCGAGAAATATTACCAGTTGAAGATGGATAGAGAATCCAGAAGAAGACGACTCTAGATAATGTTTTTGAATATCGGTCGCTGTATTCTTCAGAGAAATTCTCCAAAATTATCTGTATCAACTCCAGTCTTTGCTCATAGTGCCTATCAGATTCAGAGAATCTCGGATATAATCACACACTTTGACTTCATACCGGATTACTTAGATTATGGAGTTGCCAGGCCGAACTCTGACTTCTTCTCTGCTTATACTCGTATACCGACGAGGGACTATGGGTGGATAGAAGCCGTTGGAGGAGGGAGGCAGTGAGCTCGGGGCTAAGGTTGGTGGAGAGATTTACGGTCAAGAGCTCTCTATCAACTCCAGCTTCAGACTTCCTGGCTATTGCAGTACCTTTACAAGCCGCAGCTATTAAGGTAGCAGTAGATCTGGTGCTCCGGAGTGGAACCTCTCTCAATGAAGCCATCATTCACTCAGATAACAGAGCCGCGATATTCATTTACAGCGCGTATCTATAGCATCGAATGTATTTTTATTAGACGTATGGGTACCGGCCCATAGCGGATTCGGAGGAAATTTCAATGGCTTCACAAAGGCTTACATATATCGGTCCACATGCGTTCTTCGAACAGCTATCTAACCTAACCTATCCCTTTCGTCCAAGTTTTCGGGAAGATTTTGCGTGGAATATACCGCTTTTGGAAGTCTAAGTTTCTAGGCCCTATCCTGTCATTCATTAAACTAGCAGCTAACATTTTTCTAGTTTTTCTTATTAAATTTTTCTAAAATCTTTTTTACTGAAAACTTGTTCTTTTGTCTTATTTCTGCTTTAAACTTTTTTCTGGCTCACTGCTAGTATTTTCAGCGTGACTGTATAAAATTTTAAATCAGCTTTAAATTGCACAGAGTTTTAATTGATTTACACCCGTATATACATAAATACATACTTGTATATATGAACATGCAAATCGCGTGCCGCTAATTATTTTTGGTTTTTTTGTTCTTCAAAATTTTCGCGCTTTCCGCTTTAACGCTATTCGTCATGTAAATTTAGAACTTTTCCGTTTGTCAATTTTTTCCAGTTTTTGTTTTTGTTTTTGCATGTCATAAACTAACTTATTATTAACGCGCTTGCAAATTTGTTGAGAAATTCCCAATTGTTTTTGCTGCAGTTAATACCCATAAAGCACTCACTGCATTGTGTGCGGTATAAACATATGTACATAAATACATTAAGACATAAATATGCATGTTTGTACTTGTTGCCATTTGTTTTTAGTGTTATATAAATTAGATCTGTTTGGGTTTTTTGAACGATTCTTGTTGATTCCCTCACTTCTCTCATTTGCTGCCAATTATTTATTTCGCGCACATCTTTAGTTGTCGAATTTAATGCCGGCGTTTATTTCGCCTCAATTTGTTTGTGTTTTACTAATTTGTTATGGCTTTTTAACTAGATTTGGTAAATGGTGAGAATTGCCGTGTCTTTTTTCCACAGCCATTTACGGAAGTTGTAGAAATTCCAAGCGTTTTACATGCGGCCGCCTGGGAGGGAACATCTGTAGTAGTACGAGTCTTTATTTATAAACTTGACACTGAGGGTAATAAGTAAGTGCTATTAAATTAATTTATTTCGCGCCTTGTTTTGCTTTCAAGGAAGCTTAATAGGAGTAACGACTAAACGCATATGGATTGGAAAGACTACCGCATAGTTGAGCGATGAGTTTTTTTATTAGTTTTAATAACTTTTGAAAAAACAGTGCTACGTTTTCTAAATCTTAAGTTATTAAATATGAGGCATATATATTGTAATATTTATATAATTTCCAAGAGCGGTTATGACAGCATATACACTCAAGATCAAAATTGGCTCGGACTGGACCACTTAAACCGCGATGGTTTTTCCTATCCTTTATATGAGTGCGAAGTTTGAACTTCATATAATGTGTACATTAGAGTGAATTTGTCAACGGTTTGCTTACTTTTTATTGAAAATGTTTGATAATGGTTTTGAGGAGTGTGGAAACTAAATATTTAAGTGGCACAAAGCATTCAATGATGGTCGGGAAGTCGTCCATCCTCCTCTATTAAGTATGAGAACATCGAAGAAGTTTAAGTTATAGTGCTTGAAAGTCGTCGTGTTGAAATCAGAGAAATAGTAGAGAATCTCATTACCACATATTGATTGCCTCAATATATTTTGGTTAATGTTACGAGGGCTGCTATATATATTTCTGGCCTTATAATGAAAATAGGCATATTTATCAACGAAAATGTTTTTTTTTTGTTTTTTTTTTTCGTTAGATTTGGCTTGTTTTGGAAGACCCACACGGTCGATTGCTGTTTTGTTTTGGGCTCATACGCATAGATCCATGATTCGTCACCTGCGACGATCTTATAAACGTCGTTTGAAGCACCGCGATCGTATTTTTCAGCATTTCTTTACACCAATCCACATGAGCCTTTTTTTGAGCGATTGTCAAATTGTGCGGGATCCAACGAGAGAAAACCCTTTTTTTACGGCCAGGTGTTCATGCAATATCAATTGTATGCTGGTGGGAGAAATGCATAGGCATGCCTCTATCTGAAGGTATGTTACATGACGGTCTTGCATTATCAGTTCACGTACGGCATCGATGTTTTCTGGCAAAAACGGCTGTTTTTGGACGACCTTCACGGAATTCGTCTTTGAGCGAGCGTCGGCTACGATTGAATTCGTTGTAACAGTTTTTCACAGTGAAAAATGATCGCCCGAAAATGTTCACGAGTTAATTTAATTTTTTGACCGAGATGAATTTTTTAATTCCCTGTAAATAAAACAATTTACGATTAAATGACAAAACGTTCTGAGTGATGTTATGTTAAAAAATGTCAAACTTTCCAATGGAAATGTCAGATTGCACCTGGCAACACTTAGTGTTGCCTAGTCCAGAAATATATATAACAACCTATGTAATACATATGCGGCCACACTCTAACATGATTGTGACTGCCTTTTGGCTAAACACCATAACGAAAGCCACCATACTCGCGAGGTTTGGCTTACCGTAACTTTTTTCTGTTTTCGAAACTAAAAAGTTCGCTTGGGGGAACTTGCCATGAGTCGACTAACCTATTTAATATAATTTATAAAAAAACCCCCAGACAAACTCTGGCATATGGAGATCAAACTTCAAACAAAAAATAAAATTTGGTTATACGTGATGATCTTGCAATATCATTTTGGAGAGAGCATCTATAATATTCGGAACAACAATTGATTTTGTACAACCTTTATGAAGTTCGTCTAGATCTATACGACCTCGATTGACTTCACCATACTATCAATACTATCGATAAACACTGGTGATGAAGCTCCATTGCCAAAAATTTAAATAAGTTCATTGATGCACTGTTGTTGAGTTAATCTAATCGAAAAAAAAAAACGAGATTTAATTCCATTTTTTTGGCGGGAAGAATATTTTAAGGAGTCAGTAAGGTAATCGGGCCCTTTTTTTGGGAAATTTTTTTTTTTTCATAGAAATTTTTATTCTACAATAGAACTTTTTTCACATATCATGAGGTATATCGTGGAGTGTATAAAGAATTTTTTTCGGAATTTTTTTATGACATTTGTCGGAGAAATGGCTGGGTAAATGAGATGCGTTTTTTCACTGGCGGACACAATTTCTCATGTTTGGATCATCTGAAACACAAAAAGCCAATTTATTCTTAAAAAGTGAAAGAATAGTTATCGTCCCTACTAGAATCATGAAAAAATTTTGATAAATAAAAAGTCAATTAACATTTTTTTTTAGTTTTTCCCATGTGCTTTTTACATAAATTTTGTCATAACATTGTCAATAAATTATAAAAAATTATGAATCTAGTTGGGACGATAGCCAGGCATTTTGTCAACTTTAAAAAACAAAGTTAAGCAAATCTGTTGAGTGGTTCGACCTGAATCATGTCCACCAATTTAAAAAAGTGTATTTTGAGAAAAACGCGTTTAAAGTTTGAGGTGTGCACTTCGAGCGCTCAAAATATGGAGCTTCACCATAAAATTGTGAGTTTCCAGATTTTTGCCAAATCCGGAAATCTAAAAGGCAAAATTCGTATCAATCTAGATTTGGACCAATCTGAGCCAAATTTGATCTTGAAGATATTTGGAGTTTTATATTGGTAAATTGTTGCATGCAGCCATGTTATAGGTTAGGTTAGAGATCGCACGTGGACTGCTATAGTATGAAGTCTTTTGTGAAGCCATAGAAAAGAAAAACTTATAAATTAACAAGCGTTTTATTTCCATTCTCGCCAATTCGTTCGGATGTCTGAAGATATGTGCTCCCAGCAGCCTCTGCAGTTGGCATCTGGTAAGATTCCCAACCTTAAAGCCCCACAACTGTGGAGAGACTAGTCTTATGGAGCGTAAAAAGACGACTAGATCTTTTGCAAGCGATCTTAAGCCAAAAAAAAAAATAATTGTGACAGCGCAAGAACAGATGGTGGCACAGCGCTGACCAAGCTGCCGTAAAGTCCATTTATCTAGTAGTAGAACACAAGAGAATACGGGAGCTCCGACTCGCTCCCAGTCTGCCGATAGCGGTTCTAGGCTGCCTTTCCTTGCTAGCTCATCAGCTTTACAATTTCCTGCGATTCCGCTGTGGCCTGGAACCTATACTAGTCTTATGTTAAAGACAGTCGATGCTATTGACAGCGAGGTTAGGCACTCTTGGCCAACCCTGAACGGACTGTTAATGAGTTAAAGAATAGTATCGCCGCTCTGCTATCTGAGAGCATGGTCATTTTCATGAAGAAGGATGCACTCCGGAGCAGTAAATCTACTGTTAGCTTAATGGCTACCACCTCGGCTTGGAAGACACTGCAATAGTCGAGAAGTCTGAAGCTGGATTTGATGGAGAGCTCCTGAGAGTAAACCCCTACACCAACCTTTCCCAAGCTTTGATTCAGTCGTAAAGAAGCTCACTGCCCCACTCCTCCAACGGCTTTGAAATTGC
Source organism: Bactrocera correcta (assembly GCA_027475135.1). NCBI lineage: Eukaryota > Metazoa > Arthropoda > Insecta > Diptera > Tephritidae > Bactrocera > Bactrocera correcta. Next base: position 50,217,544 of record CM050327.1, on the reverse strand, counting down.
TGTGGGATTGTTATTATAGAAGTCCTAAATCAAGAATATATATATATTTTTTTTGGATCTCAGAACTGGACCAAGTTGTTCCAACCAATTCATCTAAGACTTAAAAATACACAATATGCGGAAAATGCGAAGAATTGACCGCCCGAGAATAAGGTATTCCTATACATTTTATCGTTATTTAAACTGCAATCTTAAACCATTCAAAAGCTGAATTGAATAAAGGTACAAACTGTTAACATCTGATCATGACATGAGCGATTACTAAACGCTTTAATACCTTACATATTAGTGGTAAGCATGTTGTAAAATCAAATATATACAGAATGCTTTAAAACTACCATAAAACTGTTGACCAAACTGGTCAGACAAACATAAAAGATTATTAAAACATAAACTGCAAACAAACATAAAAACAAATATTAAGTAATTATTTAATTAAACCGGCTAAGGCATGACGGAAGCCAACGAAAATGCTTTGGCGACACAGAGTCTCTCATTAAATTCCCTTCACACAAATCCAAATTTTCATATATTTGTACATATTTATTTATTTATAACTCATGACTGTGAATCGTTGGCTAAAACCTTGCAGGCAATTGTTGATGATCAACATAGATTCGCTTGGTAGACCGACGGAAGACTCTACCATGAATGACAAAGCAAATAACTGCAGACGACGCTTTGAGCCACGAATAATTGGTGGCTTGAGGGCCGAGTGTGTCCGCTAAGGTCAGCGGTTGCATAGAGAACAAACGGTTTGATTTAAAAGTGAAGACAAAGAGCAGATGCACACAGAAAAGCATCTGAAAACATAAACATTTATAACGCAGAGCAAACAAAAGAGAAGATTGGTCAAAAAGCGCCGAAAAACTGAGAAAATCAATCAATTAATAGTTGAAATTATGAATTTATGCTATTCGCCAATGATATGCTAATTGTGTAGTGTATGGACATAAAGTATATATTTACATAAACATGCATAAGTATAATATAGATCTTAATAAATATACGGTTTATTTGAAGTCGGAGTTGTCAACAAAAATTATGCTCTTGACCGAAGGGCAGATAGCGCACTTTGCGGCGTTTTTGTAGATCTACAGTGTCTAACAAAGGTATGCAGTTTTTTATCAACCGACTCATCGTTTTATCGACTGTGCTATTCGCCGTTGCCAATGCGCAAAGGACCATAAGTTTTCTGCAGAATCTTTCTCTCGAGAACTCGTAACGCCGACTCATCAGATGTTGTCATCGTCTATGCCTCCGCATCATATAGCAGGTCGGTGATGACAAGGAACATGTAGAGTTTGGTCTTTGTTCGTCGAGATAGGACTTTACTTCTCAATTGTCTACTCAGTCCGAAGTAGCAACTGTTGGCAACAGATATTTTGCGTTGGATTTTGAGGCTAACGTTGTTGTTGATGTTGTTGCTGGTTCCAAGATAGATAAAATTATGTACGACTTCGAAATTATGACTATCAGCAGTGACGTGGGAGCCAAGGTGCGACTGCGACGACAGTTTGTTTTATGCCAAGAGATATTACGTCTTGCCCTCGTTCACTACCAATATGATGATATAGATGTCACCGTCGTACGCCAGCAGTTGTACACACTTTTAGAAGGTTTTACCTTCTTTATTCAAATCTGCAGTTCGATAAGGGGTCTCCTTGTCTGTACCCTCACTTGGTATCGAACGGCTCGGAGAGGTTCTTCCCGATCCCGACTGAGCTTTTAGTATTGTTCAACGTCACTAAAAGTTCTGAGGGGCTACGAAATTCAGACACTGCGGCAGAAAGACAGCTCCTTTTCGTGCTGTCTAAGCAGCTTTGAAATCGACGAAGAGCATGGTGAATGTCTAATTAGTAGGTTGGAGTCTTGTGTAGAAGTCCACGCAAATGAGGGAATTTTTCTGAGCGCCATTCACTTAGGAGTGGCCAGAATCGATTATTTTATATATGCCTCAAGCAGCTGATGACTTTCGGTGTTTGAGCAAGTATAAAGGGTAGAAAAAGATCTTTAACTTGATTTTGATGGGTAATGGCATATTATACAGAAGACTGATTCGAACAATAACTGTGGAGATGGCAGCCTTGGAAAATAATCTATTCCGAGTTTCTTGAAAATTAATTTTCACATTAAAGAGTTTTTCATACAAATACGAGGTATGACAATTATGTAATGAGACTGATTCCATAAAAACCGTATATTTGAAAATTATTCTACAACTCTGCCATTCCCTTCAAAGTAGTCCCCTTGGGCAGCTATACAGCGATTCCAGCGCGTTTTCCATGCTTCGTAATATTTCTGGAACGCTTCGACTGGTACATATTTTTATGTCGAAAATTCGACTTATTTTCGGAGATACAGCCGATTTTGTGACGTGGCGTCCGTGTTCACTTTGTTCTAAACTTTAAACGCGTTTTTCTCGAAACTGCCTTTTTCGGAACGATACCCACGATTTCTCAGGTTCAACTGGAGCGATTTACTTTAAATTACTTGAAATTTTTATAGAATCTTCTTTATAGGCTTGTCTAGCCCCATTACCAAATTTTTATTTTTAATATTTTTAAAAAATTCGAAATATTCAGAAAGAGTGATCCAAAAAACTTTTTTTACTTTTTAATTTTTTTCTGTACTCTTCTAAAATTAATGGATAGTAAAAATATTAATTGCCTTTTTTTACGACACTTTTAAAATTACCTGAAATTCATGCTTCTAGACCAGAATACCCCCTCAATGGAGAGAGGAGGGATGCCGGAAAAAGAGAAAGGGAATTTCAAGGTCACAGGTTTACCACAAGCGCGGCAGTAAAATCAGTCTCATTACTTAATTGTCAAATCTCGTATAGTGGTCCACAATCGTTGGTGCGGACAAATCAGTAGTTTCTTGAGAAGAAAAGGACATGTGCAAATTTCAGACAGGTAGCTCAAAAACTGAGGGTTTAGGTCACTTATACCTTACTGATGAACAGACAGACAAACGGAATGAGAGATTAAAATATTTTTTTAATTAAACGGCCTTTGTAAATTTGGCTGTGTTTAACTCTGAGGGTTTTGTTCAAGCTATAAATTTGGTTGTGTGTATTGATAAAATAGCAATTGATGTTGAATTTTAATCATTAGAAAAAATACCAAATGAAGAACACAAGCGGTAATAACAACTGAGCCTATACTTAAACGAGTAGCCAGCTGTGTGAAAGGCAAAAACTGGTTTCAAAATTATAACCTTAATGTACTAAATTCATTTGGCTTGCAAAAGGGCCTTAAAGTCTTTTAGACAACAGTTGAGCCAATTAGCAAATTATTTACTTTTAAAGTTAGGAAAAAATTGTCAATTGATTAAATTAAATGGTGCTTAAAACTCTTATATTGTTTGTAACTTTGGTCTGCAGCACTATTTGGAAATACGCCAGAATGTAGGCAACATTTTTTTTACTTTCAATATATGATTATTGGTTCCACTGCAGAAAATTCTATATTGCCTACATTTAGGGTGACATTTGTGTAAAAACTTTTCAACGTAAAAATAAAAGGAGAATAAGTTACAGTAAAAAGAAAACAACTAATAATAAATTTCAATACTTAGAAGCCACACTTCTTAACTATTAATATTTTTAAAATAAATTTTTTCCCTTTTTGCATCACTTTTGGCCCAACTGTATCCCAGCATACCAATTACCAATAAAAATATTAAAATTACTGCTTAGAAATGCACATAAAAAATAGTTTCAAATCAAATTTGGCAAGCTTTTATTTATGGACAGCTGTTTTGGCCCGCATCTGCTGGCGCGAAACCGGTCAAAAGATTGTGGTAACAAAGACAATACAAAATTTAGTGACAAATATAATTTACATTCAAATTCATTCATAAAATGCATAGGCTCAGCGCCTTAATATTGTTGTTATTATTATTGTTTCTTTTCTGTGATGTTGCATTTTTTGCACGCTCTTCTTCACTGCCAAGTTAGCAGCACGTTTTCTGTATTTGCAGCGGGCAAATACGCAGCCGAAGACCGAAAACCTTAACTCACTCATTTACGTTTAACGGTCAATGTGTCTGGTGAACCGGTTTTCGCTTAACACAACGCTTTATTAACCTAAAGACACACAGTGATGTGATAATCCGGAAAAGTGTAGCTTTGTTTGGTGTTTATTTGACCTTGAGTAAATTATGACTTGAGTTTGTGTATTTACAGACAGTTTCCGTTGAATATTTATATTTTGTAGATACTCGAGTGTGTATAATTTGTTATTTCAATTAACGGTTGTTGTATACTAGTTATTGTAATAATATTAACAAAAGATTCCGGTTAGTTTTTAAGAGTAGAAAAAAAAAAAAAACAAAAACAGTAGCTTTCAAATCAACATCTGTTCTCAATAACCAGGAAATGATTAGAGAGATGGCTGTAACTTCATAGAGGTAACAGTTCAATTTAAAAGTCACCGACATACCATTATAAACATATTTTTTGCCATCGTTTTCACTGACTTGTGACACGGTGCATTGGTTTGGTGAAACAGTACTCTTTCTTTTTATTCAAATACCAGCACTTTTCCACTATTTGGTCCTTCAAACGGTCCAATAATGGTATGTTGTAGTCGCTGTTTATGGTCTTTTCTTTATCAAGCTAGTCAATAAAAATGATTCCATTAGCATCCCAAATCCCAAAATATAGACGCCAGTCGATTGTTTCAGACATATCTCAACACGGATCCGAATCAATAACTCGCCATTGTTTTTGGTCAAAACTGAGCTTGCGCAGCACCCACATTGCACAGAGCTTTTTCACACCTAAATATTATTAAATACACGTTCAGTTGATATCTCTAAAGTGCCTGCTATTTCGAATAACAGCACTTTACGGTCGTCCAAAATTATTTTATGGACACTCGAAATTCCTTTTTACCTATTTTTTTAAGAATAACGAAAGTTTCTTCACTCAAAATCATATAATTGATCATATATCCACGCACCTTTTAAAGGTTAGGGCTAACTACAAAAATTCATGGGGGCTTTTCAATTGACTTGTGATCACGAGTTGAGAAATGACTTCAATTGCACTTAAACCCAAAATTTTGACATAGGTATTTTAATACAAATTTTTATTATCGTCTTTAATGTTAAAACTCTCGGCTAGGATGGCATCAGTGCATTCAGCGAAATCTGGTTTGTTCGGTTTCAGCTCTTTTTTGAAACCCCATTCTCTAGATTGTTAATCAGTTTTGATGTCAGATTCATAAACTCATGATTCGTCGTAGCTACGTCTTCAAGCATCTTTGCAAAAGTTCGCAATCTACTTGATGTGATTTTTGCTGAAGATTCAGGTCTTTTGCTCCGGGTTTTGGTCCACTATTGACGCGCCTCATACCCAAAATATTAACCAAAATATGTTGAGTCGATCCTGTTATTTCTTCGATGCCTTCATGTTGATTCTCAAGCAATATTTCTTTAACTTTTTCATCATCGTCATTAAGGGTCATAGATGTGGATGGCCGAGCCGGGGTTTCGATGACTTCACCGCCTTCCCTGATTGCTTTTTGTCATTCAAATACTTGTGTTTGTGATAAAGTAGACTTCCCAAAATTCTTCTCCAATATTTTCAATGATTCCGTAGCTGTGATTTCTTTTGACCCACAAAAATTTCAAGCAGATTCGGGTTTGTAAATAAACAGCTGCACATTTTATATGGGCTAGTCCGATCAAATGTGTTCAGATGTAGGCATTACATTAGTAAAATATACCTCTTTATTCCTTCCGCATGTATTTATGTTCATTCACATATTTTAATGTAATGAATTGGTTCTGAAGATTCTATAGAATATGGTGAGAAAAGAACCAATGATAGAATACTACGACTGAATGCGCATTGAATATTGGTTAAATCGATAGAGAGAGCTAGACTGGACAATATGGATTCCATTCTTAATTTCATTTCTGCTTATCTAGAGTGAATTCAAACTTATACCTAGTCAAGAACTTTCACCTTGGTATAAGACTAAACCGGATTTGGGAAATATTTTCAGTCAACAGCAGAATGGACACGGAGTTATCGCTAAAACAGGAAAACGAGATTCCTAATTTTGATATATACAAACCTTGTATCACTCTGCTCCCTTATGCTTTTGTTTCGAACCGTTGAGCAGATTTTAATGAATTTTGGTGGATTTCTATATTGACTTCAATTTGTAAAGTTGGATAGTTTTAAAGCCAATAGGTTCAATATGAGTATTTTAGCAAATGTAAGTATGTCTGTAAACTTTGAAACATCCCTTCTCTCTAGGGAAAGTAAAATAAAGTACTAATATTCTACTATGAGAAAAACAAGAAAAGACTTCGGTTTCGCCGGAGCGATCGTTTCAAATTGCTGAATTATCAGACCTATTTTTACGAATAGCTGCGCATAAACGACGCAAAACAATCAAATAGTATTCCTTGTTGATAGTTTGGCCAGTCAGAAGGAATTGGGAGTGCACCACACCTTGATAATCTAAGAAAACTGTCAACATAACCTTCATTTTGATCCGCTTTTACGTGTTTTTTCAGCTTCGGCTCACTTTTGTCAGGTCATTCGGCCGATTAGTCGTCTGATTTGGATTCGTAAGCATAGATCCAAGACTCTTCGTCAGTAATAATACATTTTATGACATCCTGATAGTCGGAAAGTATTATTTTATAGAAACTGTCTTTCGAATAAAGTGAGTGATTTTGGTAAAATCGTGCTTTCACTTTTCTTTGGTCCAAATGTTTTTTCCAAAATGGTTTTCATTGATGCTTCCGATATTACAAAGGTTCTCAAGTACCAGTTTCTTTATTTTATTAACGAGTTGATCATAAGTTGATTTTGATGGTTGTCCTGGACGTGGTTTGTCGTCAACGCGTTCTCGACTCTCTTTGAATAATTTGTGCCAATTAAAAGCACTTTCTCGTAACACACAATTTTTAACAAGGACCTTTTCCAACATTCTGAACAAATAGGCACCAGAAATTTGATTCCACACACAAAATTTAATGGAACTTATTTCTTGAATAATTTCACTTATCGTAAAAATCGCCGAATGCATTTTATGTGACATTTGATACTGATGTCACTGACAGTCATACTAACCTAGAAAAAAAAAACGACGACCAATGTGTTTTCGCGGGAAATTTAAATAAAAAAGTCTTACTTTTTTGCTCACAGTAGTATGATTGTCAAAAATTGAGTTTTTTCAAACTATTTTTGGTTTACCAAATAATATTTTCAACTTCCTATTCGACCTAGTGTTTATTTGCCAATATTTTTTTATTTATATATTTATTTTATATTTTTTTTTGAATTTTTATAGAAATTTTAATTCTTTTTGTTCTCTTCAAACAGGTTAATTTGTGCTAATGACCGCTGTTATATTAAATACGAAAGTCAATCAGGTGTCAATTGAATGCGATAATGACGTGCAAATTTATGGCATAAACATTTTAATTGCAAAAAAGTTAATTTTTTGCAGTCAAATATTTTTTCTCCCAAATGCTTCACCTGTTCGCATTGTCATTCATTTCAGCATCTAAAATGTTTGGTTGTAGCAAATAAAGCGTAAAAACATGTGGGCTTGGTTCACAAATCGCCGATCGGATATTCACTCCAGCACATATTCTCAAATTTTATAAATTTTTGCATAATTTATTTGTTTCTGGTTTTTTATTTATCTATTTAAGCAAATCAAGTTCGAGGCTTCGATTGACACGCGCCAGTGCTGCCAAGTTGCAGCGCGTTTGAAGCATAGACAAACGGCTTAACCGCGCGATAGCGTCGCGCTTGCGCAGCCTCTGTGGCTTATTATTTGGACAACTAAATTATCATTATACACTTGACGCACAATTTGTTGTTGCCTTGTTTGATCTGAAGTCTCAGATAAGATGCCAAATCAGTATTGCCATCTCGCACCTGCAAACGCCCATCTGCCGCGCTTATCAGACGCTATGCTGGCGCGCATAGTTCTATTGGCGCTATTTCTGCCACTTCTTTCCATGAATATCGATTGAATTTGCATAAAGTTTCTTTGGTTTCTTTGGCGGCTATAAAGGTTTGCGCGCCAGCAGCCGAGCCATTAGTTTTGATCTTGATCTTGCTTATTGATTATATCGAATTCGGCTTAGGTTGGTTGTTGCGATGAAACCGTTCACTTGTATTGTGGTCATTGCGGCCGCACTTATTGCCTGTGGTCAGGCGCATAGTGTACAGAAGCGTTCTTTGGGCGCCCTGCTGGGAGGACTTGGCGGCGGCGGCGGCGGTGGCGGCGGTGGTTGGAGCAGTGGTGGCGGCGGCGGAGGCTGGAGTAGTGGTGGCGGCGGCGGCGGCTGGAGTAGTGGTGGCGGTGGCGGCGGCGGTGGTGGTGGCGGCATTGGCGCCTTGCTTCAGCAGAAACTAGGCGGTTTGCTCGGAGGTGGTGGCGGTGGACGCGGCGGCGGTGGCGGCCAGGGTGGCTGGAGCGGCGGCGGTGGTGGTGGCGGCCATGGTGGCTGGAGCGGCGGTGGTGGTGGCGGCCATGGTGGCTGGAGCGGCGGCGGCGGTGGCTACTCAGGTGGTCATGGCGGCGGCGGCAGTAAAGTCATCATCGTTAAAGTCGTGAACGCTGGCGGCTCAGGTGGTGGTTATGGCGGTGGCCATGGAGGCTGGAGCGGTGGCGGCGGCGGCGGCGGCTATGGCGGCGGTCATGGTGGCTGGAGCGGCGGTGGCGGCGGCCACGGCGGTTGGGGCGGCAGCGGTGGTTGGTAAATTATCAATCACGCCAAGTCGTTGTAAAATCACCACACCAACAACAAAGTACACAGTTAATTTAAGTTCTTAAAGCAAGCAGAAGTTTCATAGGCTTAAGCATCACTTTTAGACATAGGCTCGTTCATTCATTTAATGAAATCAAAAAGTTCATTGGAATTTGAATAAAATTTCGTTAAAAATGTTAAAAATAGTTAAACCCGTTAGTTATTTCGCATATGTTGTTGTGATTAGCAAATAGATTTTTTCTACATTGTCTCCTAATTAATTTAAATATCGTGTATAACGGGTTCTTAACTGGCGCGCTTCCTAGCGGCTAATTACAACTCAGCTCAGCGACAACCGGTTTGGGGAGAATCTTCGTATGGCTTTTCATTTAATTGATGTGCATAAATTAATGAAGCGATAAAAGAACAAATGGGTTTAGTTTACAGCCAACTTTTACTATGTTTTGTCGTGAGTATTGTAGTTTCATGCCGAATTAAGTGTTTGAGAATTCGCATGCTAGAATATGCTAGCGACCGGAGACACCAAATCCCCTGCTATAAAAGAGGTCATAAACTCAAAGTTTTTATAGTTTTAGACTGGTTATACAATTTTGGTATTGAATTACAATAGAGTGAGACTGAATGCTTAAGTTGGTATGTTTGTAAATGAACAGGTCTGTATTACATCACACATTTTTGCAGTTTAGTTCTTTCACAGCGAGATCTGAGCATAAAAAGAACATTCTACAATATAGTCTATGTTTTTACGGCGGTGATATAATGTAACTGATCTTGAGATTACAGTAGGTTGAATTTCAAATAACTGCTATGAACCTTTTTAATAAAAAATATTGTATTTAATGCTTGGAGGAAGTTGCTCGATGCTACGGTGCATTTTCATCGGGTAAAATCCAAGAACACACACAATTCCGACCGTTTTCGACAGATGTTCTTACGCAAAAGCCTCAATACGGTCAAAAAGAACTCCCTATTGACCGTCTACCCTTCCGGAACAAATTCGACATGCAGCAAACTAGAAATATCGAAAAAACACAATGAGCATCTCCTTGATTTTTGAGCGTTTTTTTTTTGGTTTCGACTTGTTTTCCCCTCCATTCCAATGATTGTGAACTTGTTTGCATGTCAAACTCATAAATCCATATTTCATCGGCAGTTATAATGTTCTCCATGAATGTGAGATTAGGTATCGCACGATCAAGCATTTCTAAAGAGATCTGTTAACGTTACTCTTTTTGAAACAAATTTGCTTTATCGGGACGAGTCGAGCAAGAACGCGTTTCATAACCCAAAACATTCATCAAAATCATTCGAAGGACTCGCGAAGGGAGAACTCTCTAACATTTGGTTGACGATTTTCAGTCACCATATTCTTCACTTTTTTAATATTTTCATCAGTTGAAGCGGTCCAAAATCGTCTAGAACGAGGCATGTCTTCAACGATCTCTCAACCGCCTTTGAAGGACTTTGTACCAGGCTTTGTCGTAGGCTTGTGCTTTTGATAAAACTGAATTACCGCAAGCCTTTTTTAACATTCGCAATGATTCCGCAAACGAAATAAAAAATAATCGAGACAAATTCTTTGTTGGATACTTTTATCTAATGTAAAAATTGCAACGCACTACTGCGGTATATCGACTGTAGCAGCTGCTGTAAACGAACTGGTTCACAGATCGCGCTCATATTTCGCATAGTAATTTAAGTCCTACCCACTTAGAAAAATGCATTTTTTTGATATCATTTACCCAGTGAATTTAATTACAATTTCTGCTTATATCATACGGAAATTTATCTGAGCCAATAGTATGTAGAGTAAATGACATAGGGCCAGCGCTGCCTCTAGACTTCTGGCCTTAAATGTAAAAATGTGGTACAGCTCATACAGTTCGTCACTCGACCGGATGCGATAATCGTCGCCAATACGTAAATGCTGAAGAAAGCAGCAGTGCTAGGAAGGACTTGTAGAGGATTGGTTTTGACTGTTGAAAGAGGGATGAGTATACTAAATTCATACTGGGATCGTAATAACTATTGCTATATTTCTCTGGATTTCTAGACTGGCATAATTATTACGGTTGATGGTGGTGCCAAGAAGATCTTGACTGCTCCGAAAATATAGTTCCCAGTTGCTAGCCTTTCCTCCTTAACATTCCTGTTGGTATTACGCTAAATCCTAAGAGACATCCAGTTTGTCACGCCCAATTATGTCAATGGGAAAATAACCTTTTAATGAAGTTAAAAAGTCATAAAGAGGGGGATCGTTTTGTCTGAAACCTTGCCAGGCATCGAAGACGTTTGTTCCTACCTTGAAGGTGTCATTAGTTTTTGCAGGTATACCAACAATAGACAATGCAGTATACTCAACCTCCATTAACGGGCTATTGAGAAGTACACTTTTCTTTAATATTTTATTTTAATTGGCGAAGAGAAAGCGGATGTCGGATTCATGTTCTTAGTATTTTTATAGTTTTGCGCAGTGTGCGTATTAGGTCTACTGAACGACCAGGTCGAGCCGCCATGATAAGGTCCAATCAGTTTCTTATGTAGCAAGTGGCTCCAATCTTTCCCACAATATGTCTCTAACAGCATCTTGTATGTGATAGGCTCCAGGCTGATTCCTCGGTAGTTGGCGGAGCTCATAGTATATTCATCCTTTAAGACAAGAAGCGTTGCTTAACACATCTACGCAGTCTTTGAACAGTTCCGCACGGAGTCCAACTGCGCTTTTAAATTCTGTTTTATACCGAAAAGATCTTTTGTGTAGATGTAGATACAAGTGGATTTATCATTTTTGATTACGTTACTTCATATCGTTCTTTATTGATTTTGTTTTTGTTATGCTCATATTAATAACTTACTTAGGTGTGAGAGCTTGTGCATGTTTCTGTCTATACATACAAATATCTACTATAAATATGTATGAATTTGTGCTTGCTAAAGCGCGTGCCAGATTCTTGCAACCGCTTTTGATTGACAGTCTTGGATATTATTCATTAAGTCAGATATATTTTGATTAAGATTTTCATATCTGCGAATTGAAGTCAAAATTTAATTAACTTTTCAGTTGTTGTGGCTTTTATGATTTGGCAGCTCGATCAAAATTTTGATGTAAAGATACACTATTATGCAGTCATTTTTCGGCAGTGATGCTAGAGGCTGTTTCTTGCTAATTTTTGGTTGCAAAAACCGAAAATGACAGTAATAACTTCCAAAAATATAAATTTTTTTGTGTTGTAGTCAAGGGGTGTAGCAGTCAAACCACAACCATTTACTATAATGACAAAAATAACTATAAATGATGGAACATTTTGAACTAAAATTCAAATTCGTAATAAGGGCAATCAGTCGCAACGGCGCTTCAGATTTGTTCAGTAGGAATTGAAATATATTCTTTGCACAACAATTTACAATTTACAGACTATGAAATACGAAAAAATAGGTACTGAGGCTCCATTCCTGTTATGAAGCACATAAGGGCAAATTCATTGTGAATGGAGGGACAGAGAAGCAGAGGATCAGATTGGTGTAATAATGTAATTGGTAATTGAAAATAATATTGAAAGTAGTACCCGATATTATTGCACCATAAACTACAGTATAGGGTTTGGTGTTTATAAGCAGTGTTCAAAAGTTTAGTTTAATTTTTATTTTATATTCTAATGTGCCCAAAAAATAAGTTGACATTGTATTTATTTTGAAAATTCTTTATTTATTCTCCCAAATAAATTTCATCTCATTCAAAGTAATCCCCTCCCGATGCAATGCACTTATGCCAACGGATTTTCCAATCTTCGAAACTGGTTGTGGTCACTTTCCGGGTTGGCCTTCAGTTCCGTCTTGGCTGCGGCTTGAATCTCCTCTATCGTATAAAAACGGTGTCCTCGGAGCGGTCTTTTGAGCTTAGTGAACAGCCAGAAGTCGCACGGCGCCAGATTAGGTGAATACGGTGGTTGCGGAACGATATAGGTGAGTTTTTGGCAAAATGATCACGAATTACGAGGGCAGTAGGGGATGGTGCATTATCGTGATGTAAAAACCAAGAATTGTTTTTCCACAATTCCAGCCTTTTTAGGCGGATAGCGTTACGCAAACGACGCATAACGTTCAAATAATATTCCTTGTTGACTGTTTGACCGGTTGGAAGGAGTTCATAATGCGCAACACCACGATAATCGAAGAAAATAGTCAACATGACCTTGATTTTTGAGAGACTTTGGCGCGATTTTTTTGGTCTCGGCTCTCTTTTGGCACGATAGTCGCTCGATTGATCGGTTGTTTCGGGGTCGTAAGCATAGATCCAAGTCTCATCGCCAGTTATAATGCATTTTCTGACACCCTGGTAGTCGGAAAGCATCGTTTCACACACTTCAACGCGACGCCTTTGTCCAAAAAATTCAATGTTTTCGATAACAGTCGAGATTTGACGCGCTTGATGCCCAAAACATCCTTCAAAATGGTATTGACTGAGCCTTTCGATATGCCAACTTCATCAGCAAGGTCTCTAATTGTTAATCGACGGTTTTTCAACACCAAATCTTTGATTTGTTGAACGTGAGCTTCGTCGGTTGAGGTTGATGGTTGCCCTGGACGCTCTTCGTCTTGACACGTTCACAGCCGGCTTGGAACTCACTAGACCACTCGTAAACATTTTTTTTTTAGACATAGCCTCATCACCAAAGGCTTTCTGCACCATCCTTATCGTATTCACACCAGAAAACTGATTCCGTAAACAAAATTTAATGCAAATTCTTTGCTCAACAAATTTCGACATCGCAAAAAACGAAAAACTCACTTTTAGCAGCTCACAAAACGACACGTATCTCAAACACTAATGAATATTTTGACATGAAATTTGACATAAATGTGACTGACAGTACTACCAACCTAAAAAAAAATAATTCTCCAAATCCCTCGACGCACTCAGTTTAAATTCAAATGTCACGTTATGGCATAGTAGTACATATAGTTTGTGAATTATATTATTTTAAGTGAAGAAGCTTTTTTTATTGTGAAAAAAATGGGTAAAAAGGAATTTCAAGTGTTGATAACATATTGCATTTTGGAGGGTTTGGAACAAATCTTTGGCTTGATGACGAGTTTTCCGGACACTGTCCCATGAAAATCAACCATCAAAGAATGGTGTGCTAAGTTTAGACATGGTGAAATGAGCTCCGAACTCGGTGATTGCAGTGGGCGTCCAAAGGCGGTTGTTACCAGCGAAAACAGCAAAAAATTCCACAAAATAATTTTATATGACTGTAAGTTGAAATTGTTCGAGATAGCAGACACTCTAGAGATATCAATTGGACGTATACATCATATAGTTGGGGTGCCGCTTCTGACCAAAAAACAACGACGAAGTGATGATTCGGGACGGTGTTCAAGCGTAATAAACACGAGTTTTTGCGTCGATAGGAGACAATGAATGTAACATGGCTACAGTACCAATCGACAGTCATCCGTCAGTCAATATACTGCATACGATGAACCGACTTCAAAGCGTTGAAAAATGCAGCAATCTGCTACCAATGTCGCCTATTATTTGGGATGGCGCTTGGAATAAATTTCATTGACTACCAGAACTATCGCTGAAAACCAGTTGCATTAGAAGAAAAAGGAAAAGCTGTTTCATCAACACAATGCACCGTGTCATAAGTCAGTAAAAACAATCGAAAAAAGCTATGAGTTGGACTTCGAATCGCTTCCACATCCACCGTATTTTTCAGATCTGGTCACCAGACAAATTTTTCTGTTCGCAGATCTCAAAATAGTGCTCGCTGAAGAGAAATTTTCATCGAATAAAAAGGTGTTCGCCGAAACTGAGACCTATTTTGAAGCAAATCGCACTTTAAAAATGATGTCGCAAAGTTGAAGCGTCGCTAGCCAATGTATCGCCCTGAAGAGAATTATTTTGATTAAAAGAAAAAGACGAATTTTGTCAAAAAATGTGTTTCACTGTGGTAGACCGGGAACTATTTAATTGACATGTTAAATTCGGAACAAATTTTTTGAACATAATTTTGTGAAACAACAAGTTTACAGTTATTTTAAAGTTCAGGAACACTCTGATTGCAGAAAAATCGTATGTTGAACTCAAGTAAAAGAGAGCTTAAGGGGTTACATGAGTTTCCTCAAGTAATACAACGGACTTTTTTTTAATTTTTTTATGATATAAAAAATGAAATATTTTATTAGATTTTTTTTGTTACAAACATACATTATTAACAAAGAAATTGTTTATGAAATTTTTGAAAAAAAAAATATATATATATATGTTAAACTTGGCCATTGCGACGCCATTTCAGGGGACCCCTCGGAAAAACGGAAAAAAGATGCGCACGCATTGGCAGGATAACTTCTTGCAGGATCATCTAAACTGCGAAAAATAAGTGTTTTAGTTAAACCCATAATTTAGAACTTGGACGAAGGAAGAAAAAACAGAAAATTGGATTTTTGGCAGACATTTTTACAATGAAATCTTCGCAATTTTTTTTCAAATGTTTGTAATCGAAAAAATATTCTTAAATTCTTCGTTCAAATACACCTTCAAATCGTAGCTGAATACCTAGCAAGAGTGTGAGGAAAATATTGTTAAATTTAAGAAATTAAAAAACTGTTTTTGTTAAGCCCTGTTGTGATAGAGCTTAGCATTGTTTGACTTTTTAAAATAAAGCTTTGTCCCTTTATCGAAAGAAGCGCTGAAAAATTATAGATTTTCTGCTACTTATTAAGCTTAAAATGTCATTTTGTTAGATAACTAGTTTCCTAATATGCTTAAGTATTGTATAAATGCAAGCAAGCTTTAAAGCTATAACAAAAGTTCATAACATAAGCTTTTTTCTATGAAGCTTTGCATAGAAACCACCACTTACTGCAAGAAATGATGACACATTTTTTGATATATACATAGATAAATAATATTTTTAAATTTTTTTAATAAAATGCAAAACAACTCAAAAGCACTGTTACATAATGTTGCGCATGCGCACGGAAATTAAACCGCAAAAATGGCAAGTGAATGTTATTGAATGATAATTTTTGTATGAAAAAACAAACTTATTGCAAAAAAGAAGCTGCCAAAACTCTTCACTTTCAACTTACTAGACAATGTATTGCCAAAAATGGGTTTCTTTCGATAATTCAGAAGCAAAATGCCACTAATTTGCAATAAAACGCGGATGCAAAGCAATTACTATTAAGAGCCCGTCGCCATAGCAAGGTGCATAAATTATTGTTTCTTCATAATTTTGCTTCCAAATTAAATTATTTTGAATATTTCTTCTGTTATATGCGACTCCACCACAAGCAGCGACCTGTCAGCCGCCAAAAACGCGGCTTGTTGCTGTGTCAGCTGTCAGGCGGCAACAAAACGAAACTGAAGCGCATGTCCCGAAACACACACACACACACCAAAATACATACATCACAGTTATAATTGTTGTTCTGCGCCAGTGCGGCCGCGTCAATTGTACATTTACGCTCCTGTATTTCCAAGCTTGTATGTGTGCCTGAGTGTTTGAGTCCGTTTGTTCAGCTGACAATTGAATTTTCATTACATTTTATGTATTTCAATTTATTTTCGGTTGCATTATGAAATTTTCAGTTTATTTTCGAAAATTCATTGTTGTTGTCTTTTTTCTTTTCGAGCTTCAATTTAATTAAAGCGCAAATTGCTGACGACAAGCCAGCAACAGCTACCAGCGCTGAACAGCAGCAATCAGTGGCGGTGTGGCGGGGCGCATGCGCACGCGCCTTCCAATTCGCAGCACTTCGTTTGCATGATGTGTTTGTGCGCCTACTACGGTATGCATTTATTTTTTATTTTATTATTTTTTCCCTTCTAACCTAACTATTTAGGCGGCTGCCTGGCCTGTGACCCTACGCCCGGCCTCAATGGGCGTTTGTGAAAGAATCATTTTCAATTGATAATCATAGGGAAGTCCGTTAGGCATGGCAGGTTGCCATTTGCGCAAGCGTTGTCTTTGTAATGGTTGCGCATGCCCAGTTGTCGGCAGTGCGCGGCTGTATAATTAGACTGAAATTCAGCGAGAGCCGCGAGTTTTCGTACAATTTTTGTAATAATTTTGTAAAAAGCTTTTATTTTGCGGGGTCATTAGGTGTGGAATTGTATAGTAATTTAGTGGCGATTAAATTTTGGAAAATTAAAAAACCAATGAGTGTGTCTATTTTCAGTTGGTGGCTGTAGATAATGTTTTGAAATGGGTCCAAGTGAGCTGAATGCAATTAAAATATTTTAGAAATTAAAAATAAACTGAAATATGGGCCTTATATCATATACTTTGGTACTTGCTGTATGCCTAGAGACAACTAATAAGCTTTCAAGGGATCAGACTAAGGTGTTTTTCGGGGGTCTAATTGCTGGAATATTTTGAGAAAAAATTTTAAAATAATATTTTTTCAAGGCTGTACGTTGTGCCGAAATATGTTTGTTAGTAGTTTGATGCCATATGATTAAAGTTCTCTAAACGCCATTCACTTGGGAGTGGCCAGAAGCGAATCTTTTACATAGGACTTAAGCCGCTGACGACTTCCTGTCTTAGACCAAATATCTACTGGGTAGGCGAAAAACATTCATTTGCAGGCAAGCTAATTGAGAATTCGAATTATCACTATCTAGAGTTGTGCGCTGAGTTTGGGACCCGCTTCGTGAAACGCACCCTCCATGAAAAGGAGAAGTTAATCTGGGATGAGATTTTGTCTATAATCGAGTGTTTACACGTGTCTACGCCAAAAAAGAAGAAGAAGAAATTGAAGAAAATTCCTTCACAAATGAAACCAAATTGGTTAAAAAATTACTATTAATTATAGTGTCATAATTTGGAACAAAAGACTTAAGACACAAACCTCAGTGCGCATATTTGAAAAGACTTAGAAGCAAAAATAGCTTTAAATAAATTAAATAAATAAAGGGGTCTTCTAGTCTAAAGGCTCGAGTTTTGAGCATTTTTGGTAAATCATTAAGAAAGTACTTAATATTTCCATCATCCATTTTTTTTATCATTTGTTTATTTATACATATTTAAATATATTTTTATATTTAAAAGTACCAAAATAAATTTGAAAAAATAATATTTTTCCATCAAATTATGCGTCATTGAAGTAGAGGGGGAACACGAGGCCGCCAAAATTTCCTGCGTAGTGATCATATTTAAAATAAAATAGGGATGGATGCATGTTTAGTACAAATGTCGCTATCTCAAGAAGCTAAAATAGTAAAAAAAAAAATTGTTTCATGAAACGGCGACCACTCAAAATAACTGTCGATTTTTCCAATAATTTTTTACCTTATCGAAAAAATTTAAGTATGAAAAGACTTAAAAAACGAAGACAAAGAGCTCCAAGCAATCTTTCTCACGGTGGAATTGAAAATACTTAGGAAACAAAAGCGGTTAGCAGTAGGCGGTTATAAGTATTTTATTTCTACCCTTTATTTGGTGTGTTTCTTAAGTCGTCCAATTCTTACCTCGAAGCAGTATTTCTCTTTTTTTCCACCCTATCCACTTACAAGTCAGATGGGGACCTATGTAAAAGTTGTCTGACGGTAATAAAGATTTTTAATTAGCTGAAAACAAAATTTGTTATTACATACTATGGGTAAATGCAGGTAATGAGCGAAAGATTATATATATTTTTTTTATTTTGGTATACCAGAACGGCTGAAATAGTAATCGAAATTATGATCAAAAATCTTAAAAAAAAACAAGTTTCGAAGAATATGCTGAGAACATATGAATGTAAATAAAAAAACATTGACCAATGGATATAACCCCTTAAAAACTTCAGGACACGATTTTGTGCATAGCACTTCAGAAATGAATCCAAAAAGCCTCGCCAAAGCGAAATATTGGGTAAATTAAGGGACTATAATGTATGACACTTCCAAAAAAAATTTCAGCAAGGTCGTATCCGCTCGTTAAACTCGTTTTTCTTGAAACAGAATTTTTCAAATTTGCTGAAGTCATAACTCAACGAGAAATTAACCCATCGACTTCAAATCAAAACTAAGTATTGTTGAATACATTTACTACACAATGAGCACGATCTGTTTTGATTGGTTGAAAATTGTAAATTTGGCATTTAAAAAACAACAATTTTTTACCTAAAAAATCATTTTTTTTTTTCAAAATTACGCCATTTACGTCAATAATTCTAGGTCATTGTGTAAGAAATATCTTTTAGTTTAATGAACTTTTTGAATTCTTTGTTTCAACTACTCATTCAGCCGGAATTTTTCAATATTTTTAGAAAAAAAAAATCTTAAAATATAGCTGAAAGTATACTTTATTACATCCAAAGAAGTTCGAAACATTCAATCGAGTTCTTTCTCTTAAAAAAATTCACGAATATCGTCTAATTTTTTCATGGGTTACACTGGTGTAGCTATATAGATTGTTACAAAAGACTTAAGCCACAAACTTTCTCAGCTAAAACTATGTAATAACTTTAGCATGTATACTTTTCTTCTAAAAATGAAATGATTAACAGCGTTTTTAACCAAAGCCTCGCCTACCAAGCGCCAGTAACAGCGCTTTAATGAACATAATCTTAGCGCTTCTTTAGAAAAATTAAAACAACGAGCCTAAAGTATGCAAGACTAAGTTATGTTAACGCCAAGTTTTTGCTTCTTGTGCCAAATTTGCCACTTTGTTTACATGCAACAAGAGTCTATGCATATTTACGGTGTTTTACTATGCTAATATGCCGCTTCTTTACAACGAAATGCATGAGTGTGTGTGCGCGCTTCATGGCCAGCGCAATTGTAGTAATTGTGGTCAGTGAAGATTAATTATATTTTTACGGCGCGCAGTTCTAAGTGACTTCTATTAATAGCGATGAGTTGCTAGTTATAGAAAGACAAATATGTTTTTAGCACTCGAATTAATTAATTTTTCATGGAATTTTTGAACTTCTGCTTTAAATAAGACATAAATATTAAGAGTGAAGTGGCCGAGTTATTTGCGCTCGGCCGTTTGGGGACATAAAAGTTAGTTAGTAACTTAGTTATATAAGTAAGTAAAAATGTTGTTCGAAAAATATATACGTATGATATATATATATATTTTTAAAAGTACGGTACATATATTTACATTTGTAATATATTAAAATTTACTCACTATATTTTTTGTTCCAGATATTTTTATAGTATTAAAGGTCGCTGAAAAATATGGAAAACAAAGTCTTTGATAAAAATAATAACATAAAAAACTTATTTTCGTAAATTTTACTTTTTTGTATATGTACTATATGTAGATATAAATAGCAGATTTGTTTATATACTTTTTTTAATAAGATTTTTAAAAAGTTGCCACCTATTGGAAAATTTTAAATAAATGAAACGCATAAAGCAAAATATCACTATGAAGAGAATCAAGCCCAAAATTCTTAAAATTAAAAAAAAAATAAATAAAGGTTGCCACCCTTTCAAAAATTTAATCAAGCTAAATTGATAAGATGAACGACTTGTTACGTTATACTTGAATATAACCGGTTTGAAAAAACATAATGTTGAAAATATATTTTAGAAAAACGTTGCCACCTATTTGGAAATTTTGAAAATTTAAAAATTTATTGAGTTTAAAAATAAGATAAGGTCATACTAAGATACATATCAGACTATCGGCTTAAAAAAAACGAATAATAAAAAAAGGGTTGCCACACTTTCGAACTTTTTTTTATCAAACTAACTTAAGAAAGTTAACGAAAAATTGATAAGATAAACGAATTGTTACGATATAAACTTGAAACTAAATGGATTGGAAAAATATTGAAAATATGTATGTATGTATGTTTTAGAAAAACGTTGCCACCTGTTTGAATAATTTATATAAAGAAAATCTTTAAAATGAGATAATATTATGATAACGACCAAAGTGCTGCGTTAAAAAAAAAAAACGAATAATTAAAAAAATAAAAAGGGTTGCCATCCTTTCGAAAAATGTCAATCAAATTAAATTGATATGATAAAAGAATGGTTATAATATACACTTGAAACTAAACGGATTAAAAAAAGTATAATAAAGGAAATATGTACATATGTATGTATATAGTACTAAAAGTACGTTGCCACCTGTTTGAAATTTATATAAAGAAAATCAGTAGGATAAAGTCATACTATGATAAAGATCAAACTGTAGTGTTTTAAGAAATTAAACAGTTAAAAAAATAAAACTTTATGCTTAAAATATTTTTTAGAAAAACTGGGTTGCCATACTTTTGAAAAATTTTATCAAATTAAATTAAAAATATAAAATATATATAATTGCTATGATATAAACTTGAAAGTAAATGAATTGAAAAGAATATAATATAAATATGTTTTAGAAAAACGTTGCCACCTGTTTGAAAATTTTACAAAAAGAAAAAAAAACAATAAGACAACATAATACTATAACAAGCAGCAAACTGTAGATATTTGCGGATGTCTAAAGAAGCAAATGTGTTTTGGGTTGCCACCTAATTGAAAAATTTAAATAAATTAAATTGATACGATAATACTGTATGTATTGGCGGTACGTTGCCACCTTGTTTGAAAATTTTACAAAAAAAAAAAAACAATAAGACATCATAACGCTTTAACTAGAAACAAACTGCAGACTTTTGGGTTGCCACCTAGTAGACAATTTTAATAGAATTAAATCGATACGATAAAATCGCTATATGCGCATCAAAGTAAACGTCCTTTGCATTTTTTAAATTTGTATAGTTATAAATGTGT
This sequence comes from Bactrocera correcta, assembly GCA_027475135.1. Taxonomy (NCBI): domain Eukaryota; kingdom Metazoa; phylum Arthropoda; class Insecta; order Diptera; family Tephritidae; genus Bactrocera; species Bactrocera correcta. Next base: position 50,196,054 of record CM050327.1, on the reverse strand, counting down.
TGAAGAATGGTTGCCACCTTTTTAATTTTTTATTAGAAAATAAATTAAATATTATTATATAAAATATGAATTTTACAGTATGGTTATAAATTTGAAGAGGTTTAGGAAGGCTTGTAATTGAAAATAAGTTGAAGTGGTGTTGCCAGATTTTTACAATTTTTTGTTAGATGAAATTTGGGGAAAAACTAATAGAAGAAATTTGAAGAAAAAATTTAATTAATAATAAGTGAAAGTGAAGTGCATTTTCGAGCAGGGTTGCCATATATATTAATAAATTTAAGTATTTATGAGCAGGGTTGCCACATGTTGCACGAAAAAAGCTTTCCACACTGAATAGAAACGCAATTTTTGATCTTTGAAACAAAAACTCATAAGTGAGCGCTTAGATCTCCATTCATTCCTATATTTAACTATGACGAAAAAAATCAATTAACGCGGTGCTTATGCATACATACTTATTTCGTAAGTATTTATATAAATGTACATAAAAAGTATGAGACTTATAATTAACGAAGTCATTAATAAAAATGTGCTCTTCACTTTTTATGCACCCACACACACACTCACACACATCGACACTGTATCGCTTATGTTTGCTTTGAAAGCGTGCAATGCAGCGTGTAATTAGAACGTTGCAGGGCAACTGGGCAAATGATTTATTATCTGCAGCGAGGTGTCATTAAACGCAAATAAATGTAATTAAATGGAACTTAACATAAAACAAATTGCTTACATGCCTTAACAGCATACCTACACACATGCACACAACTGAAGTGGTCTTATGTCTCAAGCATATGTTGTTAGGTAAGTGTGTGTGTTTAGAGAGCGCTCGTCGAGTGAAGCTCATTTGCTGAATTTTTTTTAGAAAAAAATTATTTTTTTCTATATTTTTTTTTTATAGTTTTTCAAAGTTTTGTTTTTATTTTTTTCTTATTTTTTATTATTTTTCACATTTTTATTTAATTGTTTTTTATTTTTGTTTTGCGGTTAATTTAGCATTTCCACTGCACTTGAGCTTATTCCACATATAAAACTCACAATTTGCTATAAAACATATAAATTTAGCAAAACAATTACCTTAGCAGGCTTACATGTGTGCGTTTGTATGTTTCTTTGTGCACATGCCAAGCATGTGTGCGAGCAACTATTGTCTGTGTGGTGCCATATGACATGGTCAATTAGCTGAGCTTTGCCTTGCGAAGCAAAGCTTTTAAAAATTACGCGCCAATAAATTCATTTTAAATTTTTCGGTTTGCCCATTAGCATTTTCGTGTGTGAAACGGAAAGCAATAATGTTTGAATACATGTATATGTGTGTACGTATGTACATATGTGTGAGATGCTCTTGAGACTATGCAACATAAGGAAAATATGTTGGATTTTTTTAACATTTATTAGAATTTTATTACAAAAAGGGTGAAGTTCATCGAAAAAATATTAGTTTTTGAAAATATATTGCAGGAGGGTTGCCACCTATGAGTTAATAAATTCTTATATATTTTCATGATGAGATTTTATGGTTTATAATAAACTTATTTATTTATAAAAATACTTTTATAGCGAGAAAAGTTTTTTTTTGAATATACATACATACATATGTACATATATTATAGAAATGCTGCCACCTGTTTGATTTCTTTATTTTTAAATTTTTATATATTCATGACAAAATTTTATAATCCATAAAAATAATTTTGGTAAAAACGTCTTTTTTTTGAAAAAGAGTTGCCATCTGTTCGATTCATATATTTTTATATATTTGCAGTTTCACCATACTGTATAAAAATCTTATTAATTTTTCAAAATACGTTTTTGGTGAAAAATAAAATTAAAGACATATTTGAGAAAGGATGCCACCTGTTTATATTATTTATACATTTTTATATATTCATGATTAAATTTCATAATCCATAGAAATACTTTTGGTAAAAACAATTTTTTTTTAAGGGTTGCCACCTGTTCAATTTATATATTTTTATATATTTGCATGGTAAAACTTTATACTGTATAAAAATCTTATTAATTTTTCAAAATACGTTTTTGGTGAAAAATAAAATTAAAAACATATTTGAGAAACGATGCCACCTGTTTATATTATTTATAAATTTTTATATATGTATTTCTATGGTGAAATTTTATATTTTATTAAAATAATGTTGTGGTCAAGTTCTTTAGCTATAGAGAATAGAAAAAAATCAAGGCCTTTGTTGCTGTTGTAAACAAATCCTTCTTACCCACAAATAAATAGTGTCAGAAGAAAGCTTAAACTTTTAATTTTAATTCATTATAACTTGAGATTGATTTTAATTTATTAATAAAATCGGAGAAATATCTTTAATTCTATTTCTAATTGACTGTAATCAAATAATAAAAAATGTGGCTAGGTTAGTCTGGTAGGCTCGTAAGCCACGCATGTGTCCCCTTTTTGGCCCTTAGCATGCCATATGGAGAGGCGTTTCATTGTTCATGAGAACTATATTTCCTTCTTTAAGATGCCAGTGCTTGACACAGATTTCATTGTATTCTGCTACACTATCGACTCCTCTTCTAGCGCCAACTGTCGCGTGGGACCTAGTTTTTGAAGCGTCGCATTGTCAATGCTTTCTCAAATGCAATAGAGGTGCTCCATTGTTTCCTTGGTGTATTATTCTTGACGTAGCCTACAGTTTTCTCAATCTGTCAGTATTCTAATCAGATTTCCACAGTCTCTTCTATTCAAATTGTGAAGGAGCTTCGTGTGTTCCTGATCTACCGCATTGCATGCGACTTTGCAATTTTGTATCCTGATTGATCATGCCATCGCTTTTTATCCTTCTGAGACAAGCTGCTGTCCAGTTCTTCGTGAAAACAATGCTTGGGGCTTACCAAAGTCGGTTACATTCTGTCTTCACCACTTACTCACGTCACCACTCTTGCCAATCTCGTCCACTATCCCATTGCGCTCGCTGCTTTTATGACCTGGCACCCCATGGCAGTAACGTCGCTTGTTCCTAGCACTCTCCACTGCTACTCAGTTTCTTAAGACCCTTTTCTCCGCTATACGATACGAGATTATTGCCTTGATTGCTGCTTGGCTGTCTACGTAAGTACGTATAAAATGTGACGAAATGCTCATACGAGTCATCGAAAATTGGTCTCAATAGATGGATCATCTGTGCCGCGGCCAACATTTGAAAGAGATAACCTTCAAAGAATAAATGCCAAAGAACGGTAATAAACATTTTCCATTAAATTAGATGTTTCTGTGTTTCTTCTTTATAAAGCAAGGCAACTAGAAATTGATTCTCTTTATTACAGCTATAAATGTAGAATAGTCGAAAAAGTCTTTTCGTATTACTAATCAAATTTCAACTTATTTTTTTTTTATATTTATAAAGAACTTTAATGCATGATTTTGGTCGACCACGTTTGCTACTTTTCTGCTAGACATTTGCTGGTTTCTCGGCGAAAAACTGCGACAAATAATTTTCACTTTATTCCATTTAGTTGACGAAACAAATGGTAGTCCGATGGTGCAAGGTCAGGACTATATAGTGGATTAATCAAAACTTCCCAGCCAAGCTTTCCCATTTTTTGCCGAGTCATCAAAAATGTCTGTTGTCCTGATGGAAGACGAAGCCCTTTTTGTTGATCAGTTTTCGATTGCTTGCTTCAAACTCATCAGTTGTTGACAGTAAAATGTCGAATCAATCATTCGACCAGGCTGGACCAGCGCATAGTGGATTATTCAGCAGAACCTTTCGAGACATCAATCTTGGCTTTGCGACCATTTGTTGAGCTTCACCACGTTTGGACCATGATCTTTTACGTACATTACTGTCGTATTTGAACCACTTTTTGCCTTCTGTTACCATTCCTTTCAGAAATTTTTCGATTTCATTATTTTTTCGGCAAAGAATCGCAGATGTTAAATCGGTAAGTTAAATTTTTCGCAGAGAATTCATGTGGTACCCAAACATCGAGTATCTTTTTGTAGCCAGCATTTTTTAAATTGTTCAAAACCGTTTGAGGATGAAATTTAGGTTTATTCAGCGTCTTCTTCAACGATAGATCGACCAGAGCCTATTTACCTAAAATGGCATATCGACTAAAAAACTGCATTATATTTATGCTTTCCAAGAAATGGGTTCCATAAATCCTTAAACTCAAGAATCCTTAACTCAAGAATTAAAAATTTTCCATATATCCGCCTTCTACATAGGTGTAACGGCTTATCATCTGTATCAATTATAAGCCTCGCTTATCCGGTATCTAAGATCAGATCTCAAGCTCACTGTTTCACAGTGTAATTGACCAAACGCTTGACGCTGTGGCCGTTCGCGTGAAGATTCTTGCGGCGAGTCGCCGGGTTGAGGGTCAATGTGTGCGCATGCGCGCTTGAGAGCAACAAAGTCAACAAGCAGCTGCTGCATGTTTGCGGCCTAAACTCGAGGACACTGCTGGCGGTCGCTGTGGCAAAGTTGTGCAAATTAACGGATATGTCAACGCCGAGCGTCAGCTGTTGAAGAGCAGCAAACAGCAAAAAGAAGAAGACAAAATAATTTGGCCAAAATTCGTCGGAGGTGGCAATGATGGTGTTGTAGCGCTGGCGGCCGTGCGCCATGTGCTACCGTCAAGCGGTTCGCAATAATAATAACAATAACGCGGCAACAACAGCAACCACAACAACAACAAAGCGCTAGCAATGACTAGAGCAGTAAGCATAACCGCAAGAAGCAACAAAAGACGCTGAAATGTAAGCGAGCGCGCTTGATGCTCAATTTGTTCGGAAAATGTATAGTACAAGTGTTTAAGTGTGTGTGTGTGTGTGTGCCGCGGCGCACGAGAGTTGGCGTGGAGAAACGCTTAAGCGCTGGTGCGTTTTCCGCTGGGCGCGGGGGGCCGGCGGCGTTGGCCATTAATTGCACTGCTAGCAACTGCAGAGAATTCACTAATCAATTTTTGTTGTTATTGTTGTGCATGGTCACCATATTTAGGCGTGCTGTTGTTATTGTTGTTGTTGTTGTTGTCGTTTAAACATTTCAGTTGGCTTCGGTTGGCTCAATTGTGCCATTTTATAAGAATAGAATTCGTATTTGCAGCATTTTCAAAAGCAACAACAACAGTCGTAACAACAACAATAGCATAAACCATTGTTACAACAATAAGGAATAATAATTCATGTAAGCGCTTTACTTTGGCGCATGCGCATATAAATAGTTGTGTCTCAAAGCTGTAGAGGATTAGTTGTGGCAGAACCTCAGGTGACAACAGTTGTACCTGCAACAACAAAACGGTACAAAGTGCTACATAGAGCAAGTGTTCGTTAGAAGCGACAAACAGTGCTTACGAAATCCTTTACGAAATGCAACGCGTCTGCTTAGTGTTGCTCAGCTTGTGCGCCGTCGCCATGGCCGGCTATTTGGGCGGCGGCGGCGGTGGCTGGAGCTCCGGTGGAGGTGGCGGTAGTCGCGGCTGGAGCTCAGGCGGCGGTGGTGGTTGGAGTGGTGGCGGTGGCGGCAGCATTTCCTTATGGCCCAGCAAGTCCTCTTACAGCAGCGGCGGCGGCAGTGGTTGGCGCTCTTCGGGTGGTGGTTGGTCTGGAGGCGGCGGTGGCGGTGGCTGGCCGGGCAAGTCTAGCTACAGCAGCGGTTGGTCGAGTGGTGGTGGTGGTGGCAGCAGCGGTGGCTGGAAAATAAGCAGCCTCGGCGGTTCGGGTGGTTACGGTCATGGCGGTGGCGGTAGCGGCTGGGCGCAGGCGCTATCTGGTTGGAAATCGGGTCTCGGTGGTGGTGGTGGCAGCGGCTGGAAGTCAGGTGGTGGTGGCGGCGGTGGTTGGAAATCTGGTGGCGGCGGCGGTGGCGGCTGGTCACTTGGCGGTGGAGGTGGCAGCGGCGGTGGCGTTTGGAAGATTAGCAGCGGCGGCGGTAGTGGCGGTTATGGCGGCGGTTGGCCATCAGGCGGCAGCAGTGGTTGGTCATCGGGCGGTGGTAGCGGCGGTTGGAAGTGGTAAATCTTACAAAGGAGCTGTGAAACTCAGTAGCAAACAAAAGTGTTGTGTTGTTGTAAAAGTATTTCCCCCAAATGTGTATTTAAGTTAAAGTGAAGAATGAACAACTAAATGTAAGCATAAATATTTTCACGCTATTACATGCATACATATGTACATTTTTGTAAATAAAGTCAATTGCATTTAAAACCTCGAGCTTATTTTTTGGAAGTTAATTGAGGTTCATTTTGTGGCTTAAAAAGAGTTTTTGGAATTAAAATGAGTGTTTAATGAGTACAAAAATGGTAAAATAGGAAATAACTAGTCTGAGGCATCCATGATAAATCAAGTTTTATGAATTATTTAGAAAGCTTCTGAAAATCGTTGGTGAAGAACGTGGAATTTCCGAATCCATTTTCGAATATTTTTAATTATAACGGAAACAAAAAAGATAATTACAGATATAATATAGCTCTACAAAAACAAAAAAAGGGAACATTTGATATATCAGTTACTGAAAGATACAGATTTTATCAAATTAATGGGTGAATCGTGGAAGAGTTTAGTGTTAATAGTCGAAAATCTCCTAGGTAACCAATAAGTAGCAATTTATGAAGAGATTGTGTGAAATAGTATGCTGACAAATCGTCAGTCTCTGGACACAAATTTGGTTTGATACTCAAATAGGACTATCTCCGTAATCATCCGGATATGTGATCGGATAATTTTGGAAATTATGGTGAAAAAAGACAGAGCTGTTCAGCCAGCATCTAAAAGGAAGAATAGTATCAAGGTGTTGAGATCACCATATGATAGTAGCTGGTTCTTAAAAAGATATTGCCACATGGAAAGTTATGAAAGCAATGCTCATACGAGGAGTGTTTTAATATAACATAAGTTTGGACTTCGATGTATCCTTATTTTTTCCAAACAAAACTGCCTGATAGGTATAACAGCTTTTTCGTTTCATATTTTCTAATTTTGGTAAATTAAAATGAAAATAAAGATTTAATAGGTAAGAAAGTTAAGCTCGTCATATTTCTATTAACGTTTGTACGTTTATTTTTGTCCAAGCACAACCGGTCTTAACTCAGAGCCGCTATCTGTCTCCCGAAAAAGTAATCTTCTTTAAGGTTGTCTCAGTCACGAGGCGAAGGCGAGGGTTGACGCACGCCCATATAAGGCCATACGTTCTACACCGACCAGCGCAATGAAGGAGTCGTCCCAACTTACATCTACCATATCTACTTAACGAGTGAGGAATTTACTCTCAGGCTTGTCAGGGCTTTAAAGAGGCGAGGGCGTTGCGACATTAGCGCGTCAGCCATTTCTGAAGAGTGTCACTCCACCACACTTAAGTATCAGAAGGCCGCAATCACCAGCGCAGAGTTCTACCAAAATCCTATAGAACTAATCCTATTCATAATCAAGTTCCAAAGCTAAAATCATCCAGGAATTGAAAGGCCGCGTTTATTAGTGCGGAATAAACAAACAATTTAAGCTAATTTTATCCAACTCTTCACTCCACTTCTTTAATGCTAGTATGTTCTCCATAGGATCTCTGAGCATGTCCGAAGCTATCTAGAGCTTTGTTGTTCTAGCTAGTTTCCGATTAGCTTCCGTCCGATAGAGACTGCTGCTGCTCTAAGATCATGTTTTAAAAGAACTAAGGATGATGAAGGGTATATGCCAAACGTATCAGGGTATCGGTGCAGTACATTTTCGTTGAAATGACAGTCGGAGGAAATATTTATAAATCAATGAAAAGATGATCACTGTGTCTCAAGGAGATTTTTTTTCTAAATATACATACATATACTTGGTTGAATCATACAACTATGTCTATGACTAGCGACAAATATTTTAGAAGAATATAATGAAAGCTTGTCGAGCGAATTTCAAACTTTTGGAAATATTTCAGATTTTTAAAATTATATATTTTTAAATTAAACTTTCTTAATTATATTAGTAAACTCGATCCACAGTGACGCATTTGCATGAAAACGAAAATTCTGCAACCCATTTGAAAGAGCCCCTCGATAACCCAATTGAACCAAATTTAATATTGGTTAATTAAATGGTAAAAAAAAGTTAACATTTCTTTTGTTCTTTTTAGATTAAAAATTATTTCAGATGAAAAAAATAGAAGAAGTCCTATATTATATATGTTTTCAGAAAGGTTAATAGTTAAGTTATTTTCTCGTCTTAAGACTTACATGTCACTATTTCTGTTCATGATCCGTTTTTCTTAAACAAAGAAAGTTTTCTATGGAATGTTTCAATTTCTTCCAGTTTTCTTCGTTTTAAGACATGGGAGTTACAGTGGGGCCTCCTAAAGTGTGCACCCTGTTGCGCTCCTTTTGCCAGCGTATGAATTTGAAAAACGTGTGTTCCGAATCGTTCTCGATTGCTTAGTGGTGTATACATAATGGCTACGGCTTTTCCCATTTTATTTAGATACTTACAAAAATATCAGTGACATCTGCATAGTATAATAATCTCCTTTGTATTGTTTCCTATATTCATAGCCGTCTACCTACCATGACGTTCTTGCGCCCAACGACTATCATTCCTTATTTCATACTTTGTGCTGGTTATCTTTGGGTCTTGTACCTTTAAGGTCCACGCTTTCTTCACTTCAAATCCTAGTAAATCGATAGTTGAACTTCTGCTCGCAATTTTTAATGTTTTTACTTCAAAAAATTTGCAATCCTGGTTACCAAAAAAACATGATATAGATAATAAAAGGTGATCTATTTTAAGGTTTCCTACTTTTATTTAAAGCAAAACCACGGAAACTTCAAATTTATTTATAAATGTTTATTATCATTCGAAAAAAAAAATCCTTGACATCTACTTTTTGCAGATTATCTCTTTCAAATGCTGACAGTGGCTATGTTTCAGATGGTCCATCTCTTGAGTCCAATTTTCGGTGATTCATTCGCGCATTTTGTCTGCTCATAGGCGAATGACAAATGTGATGTTTTGTTCAAACACTTGAATCGAAGCGGGATTGTTAGCATAGACTTTAGACTTTACAGGAAAAAGTCTAACGGTGCGATATCATACGATCTTGGTGGCCAGTCGGCCGGCCCAAAACGTTAAATTATCTGCTCACCGAAGTGTTCTCTCAATAAATTCAATGATTGCTGCGATGTGTGGGAAGTAGCGCCGAATTTAAAAAAAAATATTAACCGTTGATTCCACCGGATCACAGACCACACCAAACCGTAATTTTTTCTCGATAAAATGGCAGCTCTTGAGTTTCTTCAGGTTGCTCTTGCAACCAATTTGGCTTGTTTACATACCTATTGAACCAGAAATGAAATGGGAAGGTCGAGGGGTTTCAGTTCTTGCACAAGCTGCATTTTTTACGCTTTCAATTTAAGATCTCGACGTAAAATTCGCCAAGTCTTTCCGTGCGTCAGTCCGAGTTGCTGCAAACGGTGCCGAATCGACTCTCCAAGGTCTTCGAGTATATTCTCAGGAAATATTTTCTTCACTACGTGCTGGACATGGTCTATTCGGAAGAATATTATTTATTAATGAATGTTGAGTCTCAAGATGGGTGATGGTGTTGCAAATAAGTTGAGCGAAGCGCGCGAAACACATTCTTTACAGAACGAAAATCTTCGTAACAATGTAGAACTGTTTGTAAACGTTGTTCAGGTGTAAGTCTTTCCATGATGAAATGCCAAACAATACTGAACAAAAATGAAAAGACAGCTTGACGCTACTCATGCGTGATCTGTCAAAACACGGCTATTGAAAAAAGTACCTCAACTTGGACTACTACAAAAGTAAGCAGTGTTAATCAAATCTACATATGGAAGTGTTTCTGAAAAGAATTACCAGCCTTTATTTTTATAATTTGATTAAAAATCCTATTAATATTAAATTTAACGAATTGAAATGAAAAATATATCTTTAAATTAATTTTGAAATAGAGTTGCCACCTATTTGAATTATAAATTTTTTTAACATATATATGTAGAATATCTTTTATATCGGAATAAATTTCTTAGCGAAGAAATGAAAGACATTTCCTTAATCCATTCAGAATTCAGAATCCTTTTGTAAAATGTCATTTTATATAATTTTTATAATTTGTCCTTTATTATAAAGATATAAACCAGCATAGTTATGTGAGTCGAAAGCGAATGTTTTACCAAAGTTTTAATTTTATGAATTTTTTTTCCATTTTCAAGACAAGCGAGATAGTCCAGTTAGGTGAGGCAGAGCATATATCATATAAGCAAGTCCAGTTCGGTATGCCGTTAGCGTTTGATGTGGCCAAACGATAAATTACCACTTACCGCCACCACCACCTCCATAACCACCGCCGCCACCATGACCACCACCACCATAGCCACCGCCGCCACCACCTCCTTTACCGCCGCCATAACCACCAGAACTACCGCCACCATAGCCGCCTTTACCGCCGCCGCCACCACCACCTGATTGCCAACCGCCACCGCCACCTCCTTTGCCGCCATAACCACTGCTTCCACCATAGCTGCCTCCGCCGCCACGTCCTTTGCCACCACCACCACTGTAACCGCCACCACTACCGCCATATCCGCCTTTGCTGCCGCCACCATATCCACCGCCGCCTCCTCTACCACCGCCGCCTCCTTGCCAGCCGCCACCGCCTGCCATGGCTAAGGCGACCAAGGCCAACATTAATACAATGACGAAAGCGCGCATCTTCAAATGTCTATAGTCGCGGTTCGTCGAGGACTCCAAAATTCGCGGTTCTGCTTTGCTGATTCGCTGATTTATTGCTTGGTTGATAACTCTGTTGTGCTGCGTATGCTCCAACGCTGGTGGTTGGCTTCACTGATGCCGCTGACACTTGCAACATCGCTTTTATACACGCGAGCCCTGGTGCATTTCACACTTGCCGCTCGGCTGTTTTTTCCCTTTTTGCACACTCGTCGCCTTTTTTCTTTTATTACTATTTTATTTATATTACAATTTGTTATTGTTTAATTTTGAGTACGATGTTTTTGTAATGCAGCAATAATTACAAGCACTTTTACGGTTTTTTTTTTTGCGCGCAATTAGAGAAGTTCACATCGCGGCGCTCATCTCAAGCATAAATTAACGAAATCGGTTGGCAATGCATAGAAACATATGGACACACATACATACACACATGTACTTACATAGTCTCGTATATATGTTTATTTCGCAACAAGCCAACATGCGAGTTCCCACTTGCAGTGTCATGACTATGGCGAGTTGAACTTTTCTGTCGTAACAAATTTAAGGCGGGAAAGAACAAATCAAAACAGAAAGTGCCTGTAGGTGTACTTACATATATATATATACATACATACATACATAAATACATTCATACATACATACATACATACATACATACATATATACAAACAAATCTGTATATCTGTGCATATCGGCGTATGTATACACCTGTTTTTATTATACCAGTGCGTAAAAAGTGTAAAAAGGAAATCATATAAATTACCACATTGAAAAATATTTTTTTATGTTTTAGTGGCAACACTGGTTACTGAAATTTTCAGATTTAAGCTTCCATATAAATATATTTATATACCTTTTGTACGAATATCTATTGCAAGCACATTAAGATTTTTTTTAGAATTTTTCTGCAGGTGGCAACGCTGTTTACAATTTTTTTTTTCAAATTTAACTGTGATACCTTCCACTTATGCTTTACATTTTCACATACCACATAAGTCAAATATTTTTTTTACAGTGGATGGCAACACCATTTAAAAATATATTTATATTTTTATTTTGGACAGTAATAATCAAAAATATTGCTACAATTTAATAAATGTTTATATAGTTTTATATTAGCGCTTTTAATTAGTTTAAATATTATTATTTTATTTAAACGTAACAAATGGTGGTAACCCTATTAAAAATATATTTATTTAACAAATTAAAAACATGTATGCACACATTGGACAACAATATTGCTAATATATTTTTTAAAGGTTGGCAATAAAAATTACGTTGTTAACTTAAATACAATTTTGTGTAGACGGCAACTCTATGTCAACAATTTTTTATTTGAACTGCGCTAGAAGTTAATACTTTTATTTGTTTGTCTTTTTTTATTTATTTTATTTTTGTATTTTTTTTTAATGATTATAATGAATTGAAATTTGAAATTGAAATTAAATTGAGATAGAACTCAAATAGATGGCAACACTAATCAAAAATTCTGTATTTTTACTATACCTCATTGGTTGATATTTTGATATTTCAGTAAGTTTTTAGATTAAAATATTCAAAATAAATTACATATATGTATAACTGTAAACAAAATTTTCTAAAAAATTGTAAGTGATGTGGCAACTTCGAATATTAACAACATTCATTATTTGAAGTATCATATATTGATTTTTGATATCAATTTCATTATTATTTTTAATCTGAAGTATTTTTACACAACTACTTCTTAATTGCTGATAACTACAACGTAAATGGCAACCCTGAAGAAATATTCCCGGTAGACGCCTTATAAAATTGTGAAATGTATTTCGTCTGCTCATTACTGCTACATTATTTTAATAACCAAAATTGTGTATTTTTTTTAATTATATTGGTCTGGCAACCTCATTAAAAAAATGCTGTAAAACATATTTAAGTTCCATTTGGTGTGATTCACGCATTTTCATAATATTTTTAAATTTTGGTTTAATTAATACTATGGCAACCCTCTATTTTTATATTTTGATTCTCTATATAACTCCTTTAAACTTTTTTTTTATTTTTCTTCACTTGTATGAAATATTTTCATTTTCTGCTATTTTTTAAATAATTTACTTTTCAGTTACTTGGCAATTATCTATTTCTTAAATTTTCTAATTTTTCTATTTTTTAAATTTTCGTTGAAGCTTTTTAGAATTTTTTTTATTTTTCTCAATTCTTATGAATTTCTTTCATTTGCTGCTATTTTCAAAAATCATTAACTTTACACTTAGTTGGCAACTCTGCTACATATTTTTATTTTTTAAATTTTCGCTAATATTTTTTTGTAAATTTTTTTTCTCAATTGGTTTTGTTTTTTTTTTTTTTTTAATTTGCTTCTATTTTCAAAAATCATGCATTTTTCAATTAGTTGCCAACTCTACCATTTTTTTTAGTTTTTGAATTTTCATTGAAAATTGTTTATATTTTTCTCGATTCGTTTCATTTTCTGCTTTTTTCGAAAGTTATTCACTTTTCAGTTAGTTGGCAACTCTCCCACATTTTTTATTTTTTTCAATTTACCTTATTTACTGATATTTTCAAAAATAGTTCACTTTTCAGTTAATTGGTAACTCTAAAATTTTTTTTTATTTTTAAAATTTTAATTGAAAATTTTTTTGTTTTTCTCAAATCGCATGAATTTTTTTCATTTGAAAAAGTCGAGTATATTAAAATTTTAGAGAATATTTTTGTATGTGGCAACTCTATTCAACAATCACATTAATCACTACTTAATTATACCTTATGGATCTGTGTAATGTATTCCATCATTAATTCATTGTAAATTGAAAAAGCTTTGGGAGCCTTCAATTAACACATTTAGCAAAAATACGATGGACGTATGTACATGCATACATATGTACATATGTATGTATATTCAATTTAGTTCAAAAAATTCTAACAAAATTCATATTTGTTTATTGTACAATATTATCTCACATTTACGGTTTAGCCCTAGTTAAGCAGTGAACTCGGGGACTTTTCAATTGTCTTGAGAGAATTTGAAGCAGTCTTATAAGAATGAATCATAAATTTCGCAAAGCAAGCTTGCAATGCTCATAAATATTGTATAATTCTGAAATTACTTTATTATTCAATAAAGTTACACCTTGCGAATGGCTTAGAAGAATTAGAAGTTTGGTAATAAAATGAATGAAATATATGTGGGATTCACAAAACTTTTACAGAGCTTTTTATAAGGTTTGGATATTTTTTATGAAATATGGTAGACTAGGCTAAAGAGTTCTCAAGTATCAGACAGTCGGTTAGCATTATTATTTCAACACTTTGAGGACAAGGTTGTAATGGGAAATGTTTGATAAAGATTTTGAAGTTCTAAGTACTTCGTGAATAAGTTAAACATTTTTTTCGAAGAATAGTGTATTCAAGCTCCCGGGAAGAGAGCGTCGCTAAGATCATAAGATATTATTTAGAGTTGTGGGATGATAACAAATGATTTGTACCAGATATACATGTTATCACTTTTAAGGTTAAAAAGTCGATCGTATCGCGATCGATCTTGGGCCAAAAGGATTTTGCGACAGCGCACGTACCTATGGTGGCCCAGCGCTGGCCCAGCGCTTGAACTTCGGTAGGAAAAGAAGTTTGAAACGTAATGTCATAGAAAAGATCGAGATCAGATTAAACCATAATTTAAACCCTTTAATCAAAAATTTATCTCTCCTTATTTAGAGAATAGATGTGTTTTCGGTTATTAAGTAATAAATTTAATATATAAGGCGATCGATAATTTACCTCTAATAAGTACGAACAGTGGGGAAACCCCATAAGAAATTAACATGGATATGCCTGAAAGGGTTGTAAATTCGTATTTGAAATAAGACCAGGAGACTCAATGTTGCAGAAAATGTCATTAAACCTCATCCACCTTTAAAGAGGTTTCTTTAAGTCGTGGCTTTATATTTTAATACTTAATGAAAGATAATAATTTGCATTACTAACTGTTGATGGCGCAGTTAGTTTATACTTGAGGCTAGTATACTATTCTGTTTATGTATGTATGTGCGTGATTTGGGCTGAGCAACAATTCATCGAAAAATCATCTTCAGCGATGAGGCTCATTTCTAGATGAATGGCTTTGCCAATAAGTAAAATATGCGTTATTGGTCAGACAGCAATCCAAGAGTCACCATTGCATCCCGAATAAATTACAGTTTATGGGCCGTCGGCAGCACTTTTTTCGTGAGGATCAAGACGGCACGTTAATGTGAATGGGAATCGCTACCACTCAATGATAACCGAATATTTTGGTCCGAATTGGATGATATGGACTTGGACTATATGTGGTTCGACAGGACGGCGCCAGAAGCCCCACAATGACGCAATCGATTTATTGTAAACCAAGTTTGGTGAACGTGTTATCTCACGAAATGACCTGTCAGTTGGCCGCCTCGGTCATGCGATTTGATGCCGTTAGAGTATTTCCTGTGAGGTTAGCCAGCGACGATTGATGAACTTTGTACAAGTATCGAACGTGAAACTGCAGCAGTATCGCCCGATTTAGGCTTGAAAACCGTCGAAAATTAGGTTCAGCATCTGGAATACTGCAAGCATGCCCGTGGTGGCTATGCAAAAGAAATCGTGTTCCATACATAATGTCATGGAATGTACTTTCACAGGAATAAAGAAGCGATTCCACAGCGTTTTCCATACTTCGTAACATTTCTGGAACGCTTTGACTGGGATGTCCGCGAGTACCCTCGTCACGGGCGCTTGGATGTCCGTAATCGACTCAAAATGGGTTCCTTTGACCACAGATTTTGTTTTAGGAAACAAAAAAGTCAAAGGGTGACATGTCGGGCGAATAAGGCGGCTGTTGCAGCACGGCGATTCCTTTAGAGGCCAAATACTGGGACACGCTGAGGGCGGTGTGGCACGGCGCGTTGTCATGATGAAGGATCCAGTTACGAGCGATGCCTGGGCGCACCCTGTTGACTCGTTTTCGCAATGTTTCGAGTACTTGGCAATAGTAGACTTGATGTACAGATTTCCCCGGTGGAACGAATTCTTTGTGGACGATTCCACGGCTATAAAAAAAGGCAAAAATCATCGTTTTCACCTTCGACTTGCTCATGCGAGCTTTTTTCGGACTTGGGGCGTGCGGAGACAATCTGGCGAAAAATTTTATCGCGACGCGTTGCTCTTGATTTCGTTTTACCATTTTCGTGACGAGCACTACAAACACACGTCTACTCAACTTGACGCAGCAGGCAAACTAAACAAGTTAGAGCGATGGTACATACATATGTCAATGGAGAGGGGAGTGGTGCCGGAAAACGAAAAAGGGAAAAGGAAAAAAGGTTTACCACAAGCGCGGTAATAAAATCAGTCTCATTACTTAATTGTCAAACCTCGTAATGAGATGCCAAATTGACATAGCCGCCATGATTGTTAATATAAAATGTAAATAATGCATTTGTAGGAGACGCCATGTTACTCAGTTATGATGCACAGATTAACAAAGAATATAGTAGAGCATATAGTTGACTAAAAATTTTTATCTTCTACGGACGAAAACTTGATCTCGGAGTTATTATGGCTTTTTCCGGGTATTTCTTAATGGAATTGAAGTAAAACATAAAATATGATGAGTAACCGAATACCCACGACTCTTCGCAACTAATTATCCACATCACTAACTGTAGCACTCAAGCAGCAACAGTGCCGACTTATGCATAAACAATACACTGATGACTTGCAAAACAAAAAAAAAAAAAAAACAAGCAAATATGTAAGCAATTTTATTAGACATTTTACAACAAAAACAAACATAAATATTTTTTGCTTAGCATCCATCTCAAATTCAATGTCACAGCCAGCAGCAACAACTTTTACTGCCCACCAGCTGAGAAAAGGAACACGCTCAAAAGGCAAAATGCCATGCTGCGCTCATAAATGTCAGAATCAATCGTTAATTTGCACAAATCTTCTCTACTGTTCAGCGCAGAGGCGAAATATAGTTCCTGCATACGTTGCATCGTTAACCTTCACCCGAGCGTTGGTCGTCAGACAGGCAGTCGCTGCTGACTTTTACTTTGATGAGCGCATAAATACAAGCGATTTGATTTGTCTGGGCTGCATTCGTTCCGAGCATTCGCTCGTTCGGCGTGAGATGCACTCATCACTCGCTAAGTGCTTGAATGCAGCTTTGATTACATAGATAGATATGTATGTATGTATGTATGTGTATCTGTATGTATGTATTTGTAAATGTGTAAATTAACGAGCGTTTGAAGTACTACGACCAGGATGAGGGGCTTGTGTGTGAAGCAAGTAATTTTCTCATAAATTTTGAATTTGCGCATGCGCGCATGAACACCATAAATACACGCGGCTTTTATTTATGTTCATGCATATTAGAATCTACTTATTACTAGATGTTGGGTAAATATTAATATTAGACATTGCTTGAGTGTGTTGACGTTTATTGATTGTGGGATTTGTTTTGTAAAAGGGCGATTTTTAGTTAGAAGCTTAGTTTAGGTTAGGTTAAGAGGTCGGTCTGAACAGGTATATCACTTGGACAGCTAAGAACGCCAACCCGTTGTTTCAATTAAAAACTCCTATATACTGTATTATAAGACAGTTATAATTCTGCAAATCGCTTTAAGTTTGTCATAAATTTCTGAGACGGTACCATAAATGTAAGTTTCGGCTATATCTTCTGGTTTGCCGAAGGTAAGAATTCTGTTAAGCTTCTGCCTCAGCCCTCCAAAAGCTGAACAATGGGAGAAAGTTATTAGATTTCCACCTCACCCTTCGCCACACAACTTTGACAACCAGCATCCTCCAAGATTGTTAACTCTACTTCAAGGATGCCTATTGGACAAAGTCCAGTAAGAGTTCCTACGCTTGTTGCAAGAAAAACTTTGCTTAAGGCAAGTGGGTCAGTAGAGCTCCTGCGTTCTATCCGAAGCCAAAAGAATCTAGCAGTATCACAGGAGCTGGTCTTCGACGATTCTAAACGCACTTGAGGTTCATTGGTTCAGTGGTAGAACGCAAGACGTCAATGGAGATCCAACTCGGTCTCATGCCGATGTAAATGGAGCCTATGGCTAATTCTTCGGCTTTGCAGTTGCCAGCGATTCTACTGTAACCAGGCACCCAAACGAGTCGGTTGATAAAGTACCTTGATGCTATTTTTAGTGAGGACAGACACTTTTTGACTAGCTTTGAGCACACAGTTAGCAAGCTCAGAGTTAGTACTGTGCTCTGATGGCGGAGTGATTGCTGTTATACCTGCAGGAAGCTGCACTCTACCGCCAAATTGACAACAGCCAGTTCTACTTGAAAAACACTACAGTGGTCCAAAAGCGTAAGCTATGATTGACGTAGATCTTCTTACAGAAAACTTCCCCACCAACCTTCCTTTCCAGCTTCGACCCATCCGTGTAAAAAGATCATTACGCCTTTTCTCCAGCGACTCACACTCAGACTCAGAGCACACTTTGCAGCTATATGTACATCTAGTGCCATTGCCTGCGGGTGCTGTTCCAACTGGCATTAAGTGCTATTGTTGGTGTAGTCAGTAGTGCAGCGGATATCCCGATGAGAGCGGCTCTTTCTGGTTCGAAGCTTACTTATAGAAAAATATGCTATTTACGCAAGAGAATTATCTATTTGAGTTTTTACTTCGGAAAATACTTTTAGGAACATAACTTTTAGGAACTTAGGAAAATATTTTGATATATCCTTGGTCCTTGATCGTTAAAAGGGTTGCTCAAAAATTTACAAAACAGAATTTTACTTTTTGAAAACGGTTTTATATTCGATTAGGTTATCCATTGAACATTCCTATATGAGCTATTTGTTTAGTAGACAGAAGACCCATGAGGTTGGCGAGAAATAAGAGAACTGCTTCCTTAATGATTTCGAGTTCATGCCTACCGCAATAACATTTGCCACTTCCAAAGAAGCTCTGCTGGGTAATATTATAGTCCATTTATTTTGAGTTATCTGTTTGAACTGGAAATCTGGCTGTTTACAAGAAGTTATACATTAACCAAATTGAATTCATTACGAGAAACTGCGGTCATGACGGACTCATTATTTTTTTGATTATTCTCTTTATTACTATGACAGGGAGTTAAGACAATTATTCCAGCTCTATAGATTTTGAAGGTTCTGTCTTGTTCTTTCGTAGTACTTTTTCTCCATTTAATGAGTGGTTTCTAAGCCATCCAAATTTTTAAACTCCGAAAAAAGTTTTTTATCTCATTTTTCTTTATTGGTCTTCATAGTTTAGCTTTGTCTTCCATCATTCCTTTGTGTATTATCTTCATAGAATCCTCTTCAGAATCTCAATGATAATAGTGGAAATGTCTCACTACTCACAGTTCTTCGTTGCTGAGTTCCGATAGTACATATATTATTTTTAGACTGCTTTATTATCTCGACAATGCTTTTAATAGTCCAACTACTTGTTTGCTCCATAAAATATGACAGAATTGATCTCTCACATCATGTATGCTCTATATTAAGGGGGTATTCTACTGTAGAATTTTGAAAAATTCGATTTTTTCATATATTTAAAGTTTAGACTTTCAAAAATATGACCTTGGAAGGATTTTTCAAAATTCGACTTATTTTCGGAGATACAGCAGATTTTGTGAGGTGGCGTCCGTGTTCACTAGAATTGTCTCCTAAACTTTAAACGCGTTTTTCTCGAAACTACTTTTTTCCACACGGTACCGGCATTATCTCAAGTTCTATACAACCGATTTACTTGAAATTTTGTGTGAACCTGTTTTATATAATCCTTCATCGTTCCTACCAGCATCGTGTCAAAATTTTTGATTTTAATATTTTAAAAACATTCAGGAATTTCAAAAAAAAAGCGTAAAAATGATTTTTATTTTCAGGCAGTCGCCATTTAAAAAAAAAAATTTCGTGTTCCCGGACTATAAGCATCCTTACTGATTAAGAATTTCTTTTGATTTGTGTTTTCAGACCATCAGGAGAGTCAGGATCAATGTCACCAGGATCCGCCATTTTTTTGCACCTGTCTCTCCCTTCCCCCTCTAATTATTTTGATTTTTAATATTTTTGTAAATTTATTTTTCTGTATTCTTAATATATCAATAAAAACACCATAAAAAATGGATAGTAAAAATATTTTTGGTTTTTTTTTTTTAAATAAAATCCAAAAAACTGCCAAAAATTTGATTTCTAGAGTAGAATACCCCCTTAAGTATTCCACATTTATCGTATCTACTAATGTATGAAGAAACGGAGATTCGAATCTACATACTGCATAGCGAATATATTTACTATAGTGCTTTACTGTCTCAGCTAAAATTCCCTTTTATGGAATAAACAACTATTGGGGTGGTGTTTGTCGATGAGGTCTACTATATTTTTATAGTTCAGCAAAGGGTTATTGGCTCTAAAATTTTCCAACAGAGTAAAATAACACGCTCAGGCATTGAACCAACGTTTACTTGTGTGATGATCACCTACTTCACTTCATGGCGGCCCTTAAATCCATCTCCAACTTTATGCCAAAACAAACATTGCAAACATTCAATTAATTTATTTATGACTAAACGATTATGTCAGAATGTAGCATTTGCAATATTTGTAGTTTCCAAACAAAATGTTCTCAGGCATTTATCAACAACTTACGCTCATAAACTATTAATCAGAAGAAGCGAAAAAAAATTCTCCGCTTTTAATGATCATTTGAAAGAAGAACAACAACGTTGCAATGCATATGCGGGTACACAAGACATTTATTATGGCCATAAAACGTGTAATTATATTGGAAACAAAATTGAGAAACACAAAGCATAAATCAAACAAAATAATCACAGTTAGTACTCACTATGTTTGTATGTGTGTGTGTTTATGGTCCATGGATGTTTTGTTTTTGAATTCACACAGATATTAAGGGGATTATGAATATCATAAATCACTTATGGCTGCGGGAAAAGCCTTCGCTAGTTTTGAACTGATTAAGGTTAGAAATAAATAGACATCATTTATGAAGTAATGTAGGTCAAACTTATGAAGAAACATACTAGTTGCCGATTGGAATATTTGTTTATGTAAGCATTTTAGCGGAAGAATGTCTAGGATGACGGCGACGCTTGAAAAGAACTTCCCGCAAAGCTAATAAGGCTGTGTAAGCTGACGTTGAGCAACACCAAAAGCTCCGTCAGAATCGGGAGGGATCTCTCCAGACAAGGAAACTCCCTATTGTGGAACTTCTTTAATCTATTGCTGGAGAAAATAACCCGAGCTGAAGAACTAAATAGAGAAGGTACCGTCTTCTGTACACGTAAGAGTGTGCGATATCATTCGCGGCTTGGCTTCCACGTCACCGGTGGCAGTCATAACTTCGAAGTTGTAGATAATGTTTTCTATCTTTGAACCAACATTACCATCAACAACAATGTCAGCCTCGAAATCCAAAGCAGCATAACTCTTGCCAACAGGACTGTGTAGGCAATTGAGAATTTAAGTCCTTTCTCGACGAACAAAGACCAAACTCAAGCAACTCATCATCTTTGTCCTACTATATGGTGCAGAGACATGGACGATGATTACATCTGATGAGTCGGCTTTACGGGTTTTCGAGAGAAAGGTTCTGCAAAAGATGTATGGCCCTTTGCGCATTGGCAACGGCGAATATCGCATTCGATGGAACGATGAGCTGTAAGAGTTATACGACGACAATGACAAAGATCAACGAATTAAGAAACATCGGCTACGCTGAATAGGTCAAATCTTGCATATAAATAAAAACACTCCAGCTCTGAGAGTATTCGCCGCAGTACCGGAGGAGGCAGAGGAAGAGAAAGATCAGGTGGAGAGGGACCTGGCTGCACTGGATATTTTCAATTGGCGCGAAACAGCGAAAAGGAAGGAATTCTATAACACTGTTCTCTGACTAAGTTATCCAGCTTGGAACCGTGAACGTTAGATTTCTACAAGATTCCGTGAAATCTAATCAAATACCGGCCAGTTATAAGCTTGGTTTCGCGCAATTCAGAAAATCCTTGTACATTCCATTCTTAGCCACAAAGATTTTCCGCATTTGAGCGGTGCCAAAACCAGTCGACTTGAAGGTGGTCTTTATGGATCTGCTTTATTCGAAGTCTTACATCTCCCGGAAGTACAGCCACGAGGTATTTGCCATCAAAGAGAGCACCAAAAATAGATCTCAAACCCTCCGAACTTGGTTTGATGTACCCTATAAGCCATTAGTAAACTCCATAATTTTATCGCGTCAGTGCTTTCGTGGTACTAGTACACAGATCATGAGGTAAAGGATGTGTTCTTTGATCAGGAACTCTTTGGTAGCCTCTACGGCCCGAGGAGTCCCACGGCATGTTGGAAAAGGATGTTTTTTTCTTTTTAGTCGCCTTTTAGATAAAGAGAAGTGCATGACTCATTATCTTCAGAATTGATGATTTAGTTAATTCCGGAGTAATTGATACGTTGTACAAAATCCGATCTGAATATCCCTTCGATTTGCAGCTTGACGATCCATTACCAGAAAGGAATAAATGCTCTGGAAATTAGATACCTCAAAAGACGGCAGCGTCTGAGAGCTTTCCGTTGTTATCCAATGGAATGTCGAAGGCACTTGGAGTAAGCGCAGCACTTAGTCCATAAGGTCCTTAAAGACCTTAACACCTCCAGCCAACTCTAATCAATGACAATTTGCAAGCTTTTTTTCGTTTCACATAAAATAAATTTATTTTATTCCGTAGAAAGGTACATATATGCATACAGATTTATATACAAAAACAAAATCACAACACACGAAATTCGATAAGATCCAGTCCGACTGGGTTGCCAGGTCGATATGTACACTTTACCACCAACCGCTGCCACCACCATAACCGCCCTTCCAGCCGCCGCCGCCGTAGCCACCCCAGCCGCCACTGCCGTGTCCACCATAACCACCGCCGCCATAGCCACCACCACCGTATCCACCATAACCACCACCGCTGCTGCCCAGTGTAATCACTTTGATCACTCTCGGTGATGAATAACCGCCAGAGTAGCCGCCGCCGCTATAACCGCCATAACCGCCACCGCCGTAGCCACCACCACCATAGCCACCCCAGCCGCCGGAACCACCGCCCCAACCGCTGCGTATAAAACCGGCGGAGGCGACTGCCACGAGGGCGCACAGGATCACGAGGACCTTCATTGTGTCAAAACTTTGGCGATAAGTTCTTCCTATAACTGTAACCGTAACTGAAGATGCGTAAGGTTGCGCTGCGTTGGATACACGAGTTGCGATAGCCGAATTTGCACTGATATCGACATGCAAATCGAAGCCGCTATTTATATTCGACCAAACATTTTTTTTTTTGGATTTGTTGTAGCTATTCTTTTTGAATATCTACCTGTCGTTCTGTACACACACACACACACACACAAGCGCACTTACAACGCTGTCGAAGCCGCTCATTAGCTAAGCTGGCCAAGCGGCCAACCCGTCCGAAGATGAGCTGTCAGCAGAGCAATTTAAAGCGGCGTATGAGTGAAGAGCATATTCGCACGTAGCGCGGTAGTAATAGGTACTTATTATGTTGCCGTTGTTATTGCTGTTATTTTTGGCATTACCGGAACGCTTGAGTGTGCTGGTGAACTATTAAACTGCGAGCCGAGCGCTCGCAGGCGGTGCTGAGCGACCACCACGGTCAACCACTCGGCCGCACCACCGTAAACTAGCCAAAAGACTGCGCCGCAAACGCACACATACACACGTATGTTGCATAGTGTAAACAGTGGCACTGCGCCTGCGCGTGAACTTCTAGAAGCGTTGTACGTATTTTGCGCAGCGCTCGGCCGCTCAGCTGGACAATGCGTCGTTAAAGTGTTCTGCTATGTAAAGGAGTGTAAGCCCTACGTGACAGCGCCAGCTAGCATACGCAGTGGTGAATATATGTGCGTCCCAAAGTGAATCCCATTTTTTAGTTCATATATGTATGTCTCTGTGTGTCTATCTTCTGCAGTTGGCTCCCATAAATTCACATGGTTAATGTCAACACTCACTGCTGACCGCAAAACCGGGCCTAGTGGCGGTGGCAGTTGCAGCGAGCTAACCAGTTCTAGCTTTATTTACAACGCTATTTGGATCTGTTCACTTTTTGGGTGTGTTTTAGTTTATCGTACGTCGAACGTTATGTTGTGGCAGTTATGTGTGGCAACAAGCTTCGCACATACGTGAAATCTTGTAATCTGTGACTCACTGCCCTGTGGTGGTTGGCCGCCACCCGCCAGCCGGTAGTCAGTTAGCATACAAGTTGAACTTAATCACATTTAGTCGACATCGGACCGTTCACTTTTTGATGCTTCTTTATGTGACCCAGCAGGAAATACTCTCAAGGTGACTCTTTGAATGAAGAGAGATTTCGGAAAACTTGGATTCTAAAGCCTTTCATAAATGTTCTGTCATTTCGATACGTGCTTTTTATGGGGTAACCTATGTGTGGGTCCTTCTCTATTATATTAGATTAGGTTAGGTCGTAGGATTGATATTATTAATGGATCTCACTTGGACTGCAGTAAACGTTGATCTTTTTGTGTCATTTAAAAACTTTTGAAAATGGATCATCAGATTGTTGTGGCTCTTTGAGCATACCACAAATTTGTTAAGACAGTTATTGTCAATCCCAGCCAATTCGCTGGGTTCGCCGAAGATAAGTATGTTAACGAGATGTTGCAACCTCAGTCTTACAAAAGACGGACAATAGCTGAGAAAGTGATAAGATTTTTCCACCTTACCTCATGTCGACCTATTGGACAGAGTCCAGTTAGAACATTGCTATGAGTCAGCAGTTCAGAGGATCTCTTACGATTCACGAAGAATCTTCCAGTCGCACAAGTTCAGGTTGTTAACCAGTGCTTGTTGAGCTTACAAGAGGATCATGGATCCAGAATTAGAACGCAAATGGACAACGGGGTACCGACTCGTTTCCAATCGTATGAAATTGAAGTAAGAGTGCCCTCCCTACCAAGCTTACCGGCTCTGCAGTTTTAGGCAATACCGCTAAGACCGGTCTTCCAAATCAAATACGGAGGAAAATTGATGTCCATCAAGTCATTTACTTCTTAACTAGTTTTGAGCGCATAGTCAGGGTGCTTAAAGCCTATATAGGCGCTCTGCTATCAGAATGAGTTCTCTAAAGGCAGTTGCACTTTGAAGCAGTGTATCTACTATTAGCTTGATGACAGCAACCTCAGCTTAAAAGACAGCACAATGGTGTGGTAGCCGAAAGTTAGGTAGCTAATGGAAATTTGGATATTCATTAATACATATGACTGGCGGTACACTTTAACTTTTATACGAGATATTTCGGATCCTCAAGTTTTAGGCAGCTTCTGAACGGTTAATAGATATTATGACAAACTTCTTCAAGTTCGATAAACATTCAGCTTCTTGTCATTGCCTGTGGATCGAAAAACTCTTTTTGTTTATCGGGAACCTTAGCCTTCTTCTTTATCGCCGTAAACCACGCTTACACTGTATAGCCGAGTTGGAGGATGGAACTTTGTGTAGAAGTTTACGCAAGCGAGGAAAGTTTTCTGAGCGTCATTCACTTGGGAGTGCCCAGAAACGATTATTTTACATGGTTGGTTTAAGCAGCTCACGACATTTGGTCTTAGACCAAGTATTCTGTGAGTATCAATGAGTTTGGGACCCACCACGTAAACAACACTACCAATGAAAAGAGAAGAATAACTTTGGCCTTACTTAATGATAGATATTATCACACATAAGGCTTGCAATGGCCACCCTACGAATCGCACGTTAGTTCAACAATAAATAATGGCCGGTTAGGGATGGATACAGAATGGAAAATTTTTTATGTTGATAGGAACCCTTTAGGACCTTTTGAGATTGTTTATCCCATCTCTTAATATTTATTTTAGTATAGACTGCGGTGCTCTTCCTTTCTTCAATAATAAAGTTATTATGAAGAGTTTCTAATAATAGACCAGAACTGGCACAAGGTGGAATGTAACTTTAATTGAGGGGAAAAAATTTAAAAAAAAAAACATTATTTTCTTTGAGGTTGTGTTACGGACATATTTTTCTCGAAATATTTCAGCGTAATGAGGAAATGGGTAAGAATTTTCCTCAGGAAATGATGTAGTTTATACTTATAGAGTTTGAAAATGTTGTACAAGGTATAAATGACTGGTCTTTCTTTCCAGGTTTTAGTTAAAATTCTAGCTCATGATAGCACTCATTAGAGAAATAAATAAAGAAATAAATTGTTTGTCGATTTTTTTATAATTCAAATCACTTCAATACAAAGACCTTCATTACAAAGACCTTACAGCTCCGACCTTAGAAAAATCTCAACAGATTTTTGGATCTGTGTTTCTGGCAAGAATTAATAGAATTCTAGTGATTAGGCACAAAACACCAGAAAAATAGTAAACAATTAGAGAAGCCCAAGATCCACACTGCTTGCTGAGTTTACTATTTACCGTAAACCTCGTTACAACTTAATTATTTCTTACAAGGTCATTGCCGACACACACACATACGTCTAACTTAAATATTAGTATATTTCCGCACTTACAAATGTAAGTCTTAAATCATTATCTCACCTTAGGTTATAATCAGGGCCATTTTCGACTGCCCGCAGCTCCAAGAGGTGCCGCTTAATTAAAAGCAATGCTGCCAATGCTTCAGTGTGGCAATTAAAGGCACGCACAGTGTTTCTCTTTTGCGCTTTGCGGAAAGGAAGAACGATGATTTCAAAATACAGGTTCGGTGGGTTAAACCTTTTTGATACCTAAGCATATGTTTATATACATATCTACCAACACCATTGCCATGTAGAAAGAGGAGTAAAAAATGTGGATTTTCGGGGATTTTTTCGATATCCGCTTTTACATAAACTATTCTGACAGTCAAGCCGAAGTTGGTGTGGAAGAATTATATGCAATATACAAAACATCAATTTAAAAATATATCAATTCTTGACATGGAAGATAGGTTTTATTGCGAAACACATGTAAAGAGGTATGAAAAACTTAATAAAATATATTACTTAAATATAAAAATTGTGCTGTGAGACATATAACTGAACTATTTAGAATGAGTCATTAATATATAATTGACTTTTTAGAAAAAATATTAAGGAAACTCGACTAGAAACTGTAATAAAATTTTGATCAAAAAATGTTGATGAAAGCTCTTTAGACCGCAAGTTTCAAAGCTTTCTCAAAGTTTGTAGTCGGTTCGAAATGTTGGAGATCCGATAAAATATATAAATAAATGACCATCGCGAGCAGTTTAGTAGTCTCTAAGTTTCTGAGATATGGATCTGAAATTTGCAGTAAGTTCTGTTCTCTCCAAGAAGCTGCTCTCGATATCGGGCCGCTATAGCATACAGTTGTCATAAACACTGACCTACCAGTATGAAGATAAATACCTTTTTATATCCCTTGAAGCTACATGAAATTAATCTCCGAAGAGTATTCTACCGAGTATTTTAACCTGATCTAAGTAGAGGTATTTTTTCCAATAACCTTTTCGACAAATAGACTTACGCTTGAATAATATATAAATAATGTGATTCGCCCGCTTCGCTCAACTTATGGCCAACATAATCGGCCTACTGAGGGTACTATTTGCAATACCATCACCCATCTTGAAACTCAGGATTCTTTATTGGATAATATTCGACCGAACCAGTACGCAGTGAAGAAAATGTAGCAGCTATAGATGAGAGTGTAGATGAAGACCGTGGAGAGTCGATTCGGTGCCGTGCGACACGGACTGACGTATGGAACGACTTAACCGCTTTTATAACGAGATCTTAAATTGAAAGCGTAATAGATATATGTAACTTGTGCAAAAACTGACAACGCTCGACCTTCCCAAGCGACATTGCTTCGCACTATGGACTGTTGAAAAGTTCCAAAAAGATCCGCCGTTTGCAAACCTAATTTTTTTCAGTGATGAGGCGCATTTTTGCGCATTTGAAATGAAGAATAACCTAAAGAGTTTCAAAAGCTACCATTTCATCCAGAAAGAACAGCAGGTTTGTGTGGTTTGTGGGGTGGTGGAATCATTGGTCCATATTTCTTCAAAAATTATGTCGGTGACCATTATCGGGCTTTGGAAACCAACTATTTGATGACTGAAATTGAAGCTTGTGATCTTAGCGACATTTGGTTTCAACAAGATGGCGCCCTTTCCCATACGTCGCACCAATCGATGAATTTATTGAGAGAAATCTTCGGTGAGTAGATAATTTCACGTTTTGGGCCGGTCGATTGGCCACCAAGATCGCGTAATATCACACCGTTAGACTTTTTTCTGTGAGGATATGTAAAGTCTAATGTCTATACAGACAATCCCGCATCAATTCAGGCGTTAAAGCAAAACATCAAGCGCGTTATTCGGCAGTTGCCAGTCGAAATTCATGAACGAGTCATCAAAAATTGGATTCAAAGGATGGACCATTTGAGACGTAGCCGCGGTCAAGATTTGAAAGAGATAATCTTCAAAAAAGAAATACAAAATAATATTCTTTGGAATGATAATAAACAAACCCCATTCAATTTTAAGCTTCTATGTTTTTTCTTTAAAAAAAGTTCTCGAAATGGATCGCCCTTTAACTTTGGTTAAAATGCAGACACTCCAGAAGGGTTTGAGGTTACATGAAGTATAAAGAAATATATTTTGAATTATTTTCTAATACAATAAACCCTCTAACAACCCACTGTGCAGGCGTCTATTAACGCTCAGTAGCGGATGTGCATGCATACTTACGAGTATTTATGTAATCACTTTGTTATTTCAATTTCAAATAGAATTATGTACGCGTAGGCAAAGTGCTAAAATTGAGCAATTTTGCGGTTGTTAAATATGCGCAAACGCTTGACACCGTCGTGTGCGAGCGCCAGTGATTGCAACGCAGACGCACGCGAGCATTTGCATGCTGACCAGCGTGGCGGCGCCGGCCACAGTAGCGAGTTATTAAGCACGCGTACTGGGTGTGTGACACACGTATTTGGACTGAATTGCAACATAAACCGAGGCTGCGACATTCTGACTTGTTAACCAGCGGATAAACGTAAGCTTTAGCGCACTTGAAATTATTTATTTTGGACAAATATTGATTTAGACAAACACTAGTTGGGTGTTGGAGTACAGTGGCTTTTATTTTAGAATGAAAGGAACAATGTGTATTTCAACCGGCGCTGAAAACATTTTAAGTAAATTAAGTAAAAATGAGAAATAAAAAGGAAAATTTTGTTTGAAAAATGCCGCAAAGATTCTATTTTCGCATATCGATGACAGACGAGCACGCACATAGTCTCTGAGGGCTTCGGATCTTTAGCTGTAGTTGACCAGCACTGAAGACAATCTCGTTGTATAGTCTGAATTTGCAATTGTCTGAATCTCAAGAGCTCGAAATAGTTCCAATTTCATATGGATTCGAAGACATGGCGGTAAAAAAGAGAATAGATAGTAGATAAAAGTAGATAACAAAAACATTTTTTGCTTACCGAAGTGTTATCTCAATAAATCAATTGATTAATGCGACGTGTGAGAAGTGGGGCTGTCTTGTGGAAACTAGAGAAACGAGATCGCGAGCTTAATTTTCAGGCACCCAATAGTCGGATATCAGTGCGCGATAAAGGTCGCTATTGCCGATTACGTTCTCACCGGCTTAATTTTCGAAGAAATATGGACCGATGGCTTCACCGGCGCGACACCAAACCGTTGTTTTTTGTGGATTTAATGGCAGCTATTGAATCCCTTCAGGTTGCTCTTAGTCCCAACTTCGCTTGTTTACATATCCATTTAGATAGAAATAGGCCTCTTTGCAGAACAAAAATTGTCTCTAGAACATCGGATCTTCTTGCAACTTTTCAAGAGCCCATATAGCGAAGCAAAGTTCTTTCAGAAAAGTTCTTTTATCGCTATTCACTTGGGAGTAGCTAGAAATGATTCTTTTACCTATGGCTCAAGCAGCGTACGACTTCCGGTCTTAAACCAAGTATTGAAGAATAACCGTTTAAAGGCGGATCATTCCTCTGCAGGGTGGTGCGCTGGGTTTGGAACCCCTTAATAAAAATTATTCACGCGAGCCAAAAAAAGATTTTTGAAAAAATACCTTTATTTGGATCAGTTATATGGGTAGATGGCTTTCGCCGGAACTACGATCTTTGACAAATCTTGAAAACTCAATATTTTATATGATTTTAAATAATAAAATTATGATAAAGATGGTTCAATATTTTTCAAAAAACCTAGCTAGAGCGGTAGCCACATGTGTGGTGAATCTATAATTATTATAATTTTAAAACAATCGAGAAACCGTTTTTGAAAAATCATAGACGACAGTTTAAAAATGTACTTTTGCTTCGAGAAAAATAAATTCGAAAATTCAGTCGTTTCGGCCACGCGCTCTAAGAACGTTACTTTCACACTCATCAAACCTTTCAACTGGATTCAACTTCAGTAAGTTATTTTACCAGCATATTCTATATATGATCTACATTGGATTTATGCATAACAAATCGATTTTTTGAAACCGTCACATGAGATGATTCTTTTAATAATGTTTTAAGCTCTAAATGAAAATCTTATCTTTCGAATATAGACACTAAATACAGTATAGATTCATTAGCACATTACCATACTATACATCACAAACAAGAATAATTAAACAATTATTGACTACATGATTATTCCTTATTATACTCTTTTATTTTTTCACCTATCATTAATGTTAATTAACAAACATCAAAGCAATCAGCAAAAGTAACGAAACATAAGGAAGAAGACAATTGATTAATTGAAATAGTTGGAAGTTTGCTGCAGTATATAAAATAATCCAGGTTTTTTGAGAATTACATACACATTTCTTCTATTTTCATCATAAAAAAACGTATAAAATATATACCTCATGTTTCGATTAGTCTCACCGCATATGCTGTTTGTGCCAGCAGCCAAAAGATCCACTGTTAAAATATTTTTATAAGCGATGCTTCTTTTAATGGCCAATTACTTGGTTATTTATGTAATTAAACTCTCTATGTAAAGTAGCTCATAAGTTGCTCTTTTTCATTACTTTACATACAAACATATGTACATACTTCCTTATGTACGAGTACATATTTAAATGCGATCATAAAGGTTCTTCAAACACACAAAACAATTTTTTTTTTCCACTTCAAGGTCAATCGTTAAGCGCAACAATATAATTCGCTAATTAATTTTCTGTAAGTATCCACATCATAATAAAATACTGGGTTATGCATTTGCATGTCTGTATGTATGTGCAACGGTTTTATAGCTGCGTTCTACCACACATACATAAAAATGTCGATAGAAAGATACGCGAAAAAATAATTAACCAATAATTTTCAATTTAAAATATTTACTCGTAAATGAATTCATTTTCGAACGTGCGCTTTGTTGGCTCTGCACTTTTTATTGTGCAATAGTTGGAAGCTTAGGCTGCAAACAGAGTGGAGACAATGAGACAATGACGAAAATGGTGAAGCAGATGGCGCTGTAGTTCGCAGCACTATTTTGTGAGCGTATTCCTTTCTTGTGGCAGTTAAATATTTTCTAAATAACTTATGAGATTTATTAGATGATTTCTTCTCTTATTATTTCATATATTTCATAGAAAACCCAGTAAAAATGTTTAAAAATTATTTAAGTAGGATGTATGTCGCTAGAGTAGATCACTATGTACAAGTATAGCAGCGTTTATGAAAAGTGTGAGAGGTTTGTAAGTCTAAGACATGAGGCTTATTTTTAGTCGAACACTAAAAATTATCGGAAAGTTTACCAAATTTTTTTTCGAAAACTACATTTAGGAAGAGAATATTCACCATCCGCCAAATCTTGGTGCAGTCCCATGCAAAGAGGATCAACACACCACCTCGTTTTCGATTTCAAAGCTGCTTTTGATATCATGTGAATTTGGAATCCCTAATACGGCTGTGTAAACTGACGTTAAGCAATACCAAAAGCTCCGTCAGGATCGGGAAGGACCTCTACGAGCCAAACGAGGTTTCAGACAAAGCAATCTATTGCTGGACAGAATAATTCGAGCTGCAGAGCTGAATAGAGAAGGTACAATCTTCTGTTAGAGTGTACAGCGG
Organism: Bactrocera correcta; assembly: GCA_027475135.1. Classification (NCBI taxonomy): domain Eukaryota; kingdom Metazoa; phylum Arthropoda; class Insecta; order Diptera; family Tephritidae; genus Bactrocera; species Bactrocera correcta. Next base: position 50,164,205 of record CM050327.1, on the reverse strand, counting down.
CAGGTGTATGCCGAAGATATTGATGTCATTGGCCTCAACATCCGCGCTGTTAGTTCTGATTTCTACAGACTAGATGAGGAAACGAAGCAAATGGGGCTGGAGTAAACGAGGGCAGGACGAAATGTCTCCTGCCATCCTGGAGCGACTTCGCTCCTACATTACTGTAGACAGTCATAACTTCGAAGTCGTAGATAATTTTTTCTATCTTTGAGCCAGCAACAACACCAATAAAAACGTCAGCCTCAAAATCCAGCGCAGAATAACTCTTGTCAACAGTTGCTACTTCCGACTGCATAGGCAGTTGAGAAGAAAAGTCCTCTCTAGATGAACAAACACCAAATTCTGGTGCAGAGATATGGACGATGACAAGATCTGCCGAGTCGACGTTACTAGTTTTCGAGAAAAAGGTTTTGGAGCTGAAGTGAGCTCTGAGAGTATTCGACGCATTACCCGTCGGGAAAACAGGCGAAGAGGAAAACCTCCACTCCGTTGAAAGAACTAGGTGCAGAAAGCTTTGGCTACACTTGGAATCTCCAATTGTCGACAAACAGAGAACACAAGTAATTTAAACCAAATTCAAGTCGAAAATTATTTTGGTGTCTTGACATTGCCATCCAAAAGGTTGAGCGTCAAGCGTTAGGGCAAAAATAATTTTCTTTTATGTAGCTTTGGAACCAAAAAAATCCACAATAGTTATTATAGCCAATTAACTTGACTCACTTTAAGTTGATAAAAGTGAACTTGAGCTTGAGTAGTGTAGAAAAATTGAATGAAATATTCAAATTGCCAGTTCATAAAAGTTAAGGGGTGTGCTTCAGTGACAAAATATAAAATATTATACTATATACCAGCGTATTAAACAGAAAAGGTATTTTCATTTCTCACTAATTACATTAGGTCATGAACTAAATAGAAATTTACATATTATTAGGGTGTGCCTTATTTGCTTCAGCTTCCAAATGTCACATTAAGATGTTTTAAGTCTTAACAGGTAAATAGAAAAGTCTCCGGCATGACAGATAGATGGCGCTACTGTAACTGAAGCCATATGATTTTGAGTTAGGCCTAACCTTCAAACGGTGCGTGCAGGAATTTGACAGCTGTCGGAACATTAGTTTGTGAGTTATATCATGTTTTGTCAGCAATTTTGATAATGAGAGAAAAATGGATAAAAACGAAGTTTTCGGATTGATAAAAGACTGCTTTTTGAAGGAAAAAAATATAGTTGAAGCGAAAATTTGGTTTAATGACAAGCTTTCGGACACTGCCTCCAGAAAGTCAACTATAAAGGATTTGTATGTCCAGTTAAGAAGTGCTGAAATGAGCAAAGAAGACGGTGAACGCAGAAAAAGAAAAGAAGTTGTTATCGACGAAAATATTAAAAAAATTTACAAAATAATTTTGGATGGCCGTAAAGTGAATTTTTTGGAGGTAGCGAACACCCTAACGATATCAACTGAACGTTTATATAATATAAATAACGAATATTAAGGTATGAGAAAGATTTGCGAAAAGTTAGTGTCTTGCGGGCTCACTTTTGACCAAAAACAACGACGGGTTGGTGATGCCAAGCCGAGTTTGAAGATGTTTAATATTTTTTCTCGATATGTGATAATGTATGAAACATGGGTCCATCATTTCACTCCGAAGTCCAATCGACAGTCGTCCGAGTGGATTGTACACGATGAACCCGCTCCAAAGCGTGGAAAAAACAACAGTCGGCTGACAAGATCGTCTATGTTTTAGGCTGGTGCTTGGAAAAATTTTTATTGACTATTTTGAAAAAATGAAGGACCATGAATATGACTATTACAAACCGTTATTGGTCCGTTTGAAGGACGAAATCGCCGAAGAACGGCCGCCTTTGAAGAAAAAGAAAGTCCTGTTTCAAAAAAACAATGCACCGAGTCACAAGTCAGTGAAAATGAAGGCAAAATCTATCAATTGGACTTTGAATTTCTTCCTCATCTACCGAATTCTCCAGATCTGGTCCCGAGACAGAATTTTCTGTTCGCAGATCTCAAAAGACTGCTCGCTGGGAAGAAATTTTCGTCGGATGAATAGATGATAGTCGAATCTGAGACCTCTTTTGAAGCAAAAAATAACTCGTACTACAGAAATGGTATCGATAAGTTGAAGAGTCACTATAACCAGTGGATCACCCTTAAAGGGAACTATGTTGCATAAAAAAAAAAGAAGATATGTTACCTTACACGTCCTAATCCAGTGGATGACAACAAACAAGAAGGTATTCATTCAAAATCGCTGTTCCACAAGTTCACTTACTTGGGTGTTTTAAGGCGCACCCTAACTTACCATTATGTACTTAAATACAATAGTATAAATATGCGTATGAGTTAAGGCTCAAGCTTAGATAATTGCTTTTCTAGTTCAATACTTAATATAATTTTCATTTAAATGCAAAAGCTTTTGAGCCATAACAAAACTTTTTAGTAGCTTCCGATCGTAAGCGCGAGCACAAAGTATGCGCCCAATAATCATAAAGCTAACAAACTGCAAAACTGAAATCACCCACACGCCGTCAACGGTATGGCCAACGCCTTCGCAGCAAAACACTCAATTTAGATAAGGGAAGACGTTAAACCTCGCCAATATTCTTTACAACCTCATATTATTTAATGGGCGTCCATTTGAAACCGCTACAACAAAAACAATATGTATGGTTTATGCGATCCAACTTTTTGATAAAAACTCGCGCTGTGCCTATAAATCGGCGAACAGGACGAGCGCCTGAATCATAAACGGTTTAAAGCTTTAGAATATCGCATAGAACTTCAGGAAAGGGAGTTTTTCTTTTCAAAAAAAAAAAAATAAAATAAAATAAAAAATGAAAGTCGTTCAGTTGTTGTTGGCAGTTATTGTAATCAAGCAGTGTTTTGGAGTTGAAATACCGTTAGATGGGGAGCATGGTATAGAAATATCGCTTCTTGATATTTTTAGCTCGGCCCGCGATATCGCAGCTGGACTCGCGCAATCCAAAGGCAATCAATTGACGGCGGATTATTTTTTCAGATATACGACAAATGTAGTGCTTGCATTTCCAACGCTAGCGACCGTTGCTGTAGTGAGTGCTCTATGTGAGTAAAAAAGAATATTTTTCGCAATGAAACTTTTAAAAAGTAAAAAGATCTATTCAAAATTTGTGTAAAAGTTGAATCTCAGAGGATGAGTAGAATTCTTCGAAAAAAAACAAATTTTTTTACACTTTTCGCTCTAGTGTCGAAGCATTTAGGTCAGTATATCAGCAAACGAAACGAACACGAGTTTCTAAAACGACCGCCAAATGTCGAGTTCTGCTTGAAAGCTGTAATATCGTAGATAGACAGTAGTAACCGGCATTTATGTAAAATGTCAATATTCAATATTCTATACGATTCTACATAAAGTGGGCGTGGTTATAGTGCGACTTCATTTTGACTGTAAGAAGAAGAAACGGTAACTACTGACTTCGTAAAATTCGGTTCGAATATTCTTCTTCTGAATTGTTGTAGCCGCAGCCTACGCAGTTATAACCGAGTTGACAACAGCGCCCCAAGGTTGGTGGTTCCTACCTTTTTATTGCCACCTGGTCTCTCCAACGGAACGTAGGTCTTCCTGGTCCCCTGCTTCTACAACCGGTTATAGAATCGATCACCTTCAAAGCTGTAGTGTTTTCTTCCATTCGGTAAACATGGCCTAGCCAGCGCTGCCACTGTCTCTTGATTCGCTGAATTATGTCAATGTCGCCGTATATCTCATGCGATATTCGCCGTGGTCAATGAGCAATAGACCGTAAATCTTTCGCAGAACCTTTCTCTCGAAAACTCGTAACGTCGACTCATTATATATCGCCATCGTCCATGCCTCTGCGCCATACAAAAGGACGGGAATGATGAGGGACTTGTAGGGTTTGTTCGCCGAGAGAAGTCGTTTTCGTTTCTGAAGAAGCTTTTAAATCGGCGATGAGGTGGTGTAGATCGATCTTCCTTTCAGAAAGCTTTTCCATGATATAATATGTCGCTTGGTGAAAATCTGGTCGATAGTAGATTTTCCAAATATAAAGCCACATTGATAATGTCTGATAGTTTGTTGATGATGGGATTTAGTTTTTCACAAACTACGCTCGGGAAGGCCATATATGCAACATTAAAGAAAATTATCCGACCGTATTTGGCGTAATTGGGATTTTGTGGATTGGGCAGAGCACACTGAGGTTTCAATTTTCGGCCATGCTTTCATCCGATCATATCTTGCGAAGAAGCTAATGCATGCATCTTGTCAGTTCTTCGCCGCTGTATTTGAATAGCTCGACGGGTAATCCTTCAGGCCCCTGCCGCTTTGTTGTTCTTCAGGCGGGTAATTGCTATTCGATCCTCATTATAGTCGGGCAATGGAACATCTATTCCATCATCATCGATTGGTCAATCGGGTTTGGAAGAACCAGATGTTATCTTTTCACTGCCCTTCAGCAGAATGGAGAAGTGCAGTATGCTCTGAACATCATCCACTAGATCACTACTTTGAGTCTTATAAGAGTATGCTCTGGTCTTGAAAACTTCTGATAGTCGCCGCAACCACCACGAATCCCACACCGAATTTGCGCTCCTTTAAAGGCCGCTGTAGTAAATGTCACAAGGAACCACTCGTGTCCGTTCTTGTCTCGTCCAGGCCATTTCTTAGCGGCGGCGATGTCAGCCTTTACTTTTGCGAGGACATCAACTAGCTGAACATTGGCACCTTCCCAATTTACTGACCGGACATTCCAGGTGCATAATTATAATTGCGCCGAAGAAAGTCAGAATCCCAGCCGTTTTAACTACTGCTCTTTGATCTCATTCTATAAATTTCTATATTCGCATTGTACAGGCTCGGCAATTCTACGCGAGGATGCCATCCAACCTAGGCCGAATGCAATACCGGACGTAGAAGACATTGCAATTCAATTACGCACACCTTGTAATATAAGATCGTATCCAGTAAAAGAATTGCTCAGAATAGTGGACGATCCCGACTTCGACATCAACAAGAAAGTAGTTATCGCGTCGTCGGGTTGGCTTACCAATGCCAACAGATCCAATGATGTGCTTGATGGCATCGGCAAAGCGTACCATTGCCGTGGGGATACAAATTTCTTGGTAAGGAGAATGTTGTAAAAAAAATGCTTTAACAGCTCTCATGCAAAACTCCGCTCTTCCAACCAGGGCATCGATGTGGGACGCTACATACAAACGCTCTACACGTGGTCTTCACTGAATACAAATCGAATTGGCGAAATACTCGCAACTGCATTGGTGGATTTCGTAGAAGTTGTGCCACTGGAAAATATTCATTTGATGGGTCACAGTTTGGGCGCACAAATCATGGGAACAGCAGCACGGCATTTTACACGCCTAACTGGCAAACAAATACCGCGTGTCACTGGTTTCGATCCAGCCGGCCCGTGTTTCGATTATGGCGAAAGGCAAACGACGCTTTCGGCTAGCGATGCAGCGTTTGTTGATATCATTCACAGCAACACCGGCGTTGCCGGTCAGTCAGAACCCACGGCGCATGCGGATTTTTTCGTTAACGGCCGTTTTCCCATACAAAATGGTTGCAACGATACAGTTTGTTCACATCAACGTTCCTGGCAGTACTACATGGAGTCGGTGTATCCGGGTAACGAATACAATTTTCTAGCAAAACGTTGTACATCGCTCTTACGTCTGGACCAAGGACGTTGTGTGGGCGATGAATATCCGATGGGCATTGCGACACCGTTTGGTCTACAAGGGCTATTCATACTAAACGTAAACCCGACCGAACCGTACGGTATGAATGCTACAGAAAATTATACAAGTCCTAGTTCGACGTGCGGTATGTGTGTACCCACTGTTCAGAGTTTTAGGGATCATGAGTGGGATTAGTTTTGTGGTTCTTTAAGAAATATTTCAGCACATTCGTAAATATTTTTGTGTTTTTTGGAATAAATGGTAAGTTTTTGCTTTTGGCTAAAATGTGAAATTAATTACACTACAAGTGGAGGGTTCACACCCATACCCATACGAGGTGAAGTTAGGTTCGTTTTCGGGACTGCATCTAAGCGGAGGTTGTGGGGACTCTGCTTGGAGTTAAAACACCTGTACTCTGTGATGTCACAAACCTTAGATGTGAATTAAAAGATCTTCGTTTATACGCAACAATTTGAACCGGCTAGGGTCGACTCCAGCCAGTTCGAACAGATCGCCGGGATCTGTTCTCCCAACCAGCGTATAACTTTGTAAATTGATATTCGTCAAATGTTTTAAATACCACGTTTATATCTATTTGACTGTGTCCGGCTGAAACCGAAATACTGTCCGCAAGAGGACTGCGAAAATTCGACCTGCCTGTAGTGCAATAAGATCAAAGTGTGCTCTTTTTTACCTGTTCCTCGACTTTATAGGTTCTAGCAATTGCGTTATTGTAGATATTCACACAAGTTTTATCGGAAAGTATGTAGTAGCATAGCCACCTCGGATTCAAGGACATTTCAGTGGGTTGGAGTCCCTAAACTAAAGTCCTCTTTTATTCATACCTAAACGAAAATATTTTGATGAGGTGAATGGCATCCGAGACCTTATATGTTTCATGGAACATTTTTTAAAAACAGTTAAAAACATTAAGGGTTTAAGAGAAGAGACCCATCGGGCAAATAGAAGGCTCAACCGAAATGTATGAAATTTACGTCAGTCGGGTCTAGGTAACCGAAACGGCCCCGGATTTTCGTCCAGCCAAGAACTGTCAACCACGGTAACAAAATTGTCATAGAACCTTTGAGGACAGGTAACCGATATTAGAAACAATTGTCGGTAACTGGTATCGAATTCATAAACAGCGGCTTTAGTGGTACTTTTACCTTCGAAAAATATTGAAAATAGATTAATTTATCACGAAAAATAAATGCAGACACAAATTTTTACCATTTCGTTCACATACACAATTTCACTTGCAATTCTCACCTAGTTTATATTTATTTATTATATATGCCATCAAACCACAAACACTACAATTTAAAAATTATTAGCCGTTTTAGTTTCTAGCCACCATTTATTTTCTCCTTAAGCAATATTTTATTGACTTTATCGCTTTTAATCCGACTTTGAGCGTTTCTATAATTTGTGGTCTTAATTGTAGCTAATATTGCTTAAGTTTGTAAAATAGTATAGCAACAACAATAATTATTGTAACCAACGCAGCGGAACGATCATTCATTCATTGAGTCATTGATGCAATCGTCGGCCAAGTTACCTAGTTTTCTCGTGGATTCAGCGATGCAACGAACCGAAGAGCGCGTATGAATTTCAATCATTTGTGCGCAAATATTTTTATGACTTTACATTTATGTTTAATTACCACGTGTTACGCGTGAAGAAAATAGAAAAAGTGAAAATTGTTAGGGTGCGCCATATTTTCGTTAAATAATTTTAATGAATTTATTGGTGATTATGAAATTTATATATAAATAAATTTTGATTCTTATCAAAACATACAACGTAGAGAGAAAAGAGATGAAAGGGCAGCAATGTCTTTGTTTAAAATATATAAAATATTAGAGGAGAGAGAGATGGAAAGATAGCGGAGGCTTTGCCTTGTCGGGAGCCATTAGGTCTCAATTTTTTATAGAGCTTGGAAATTTTAGAAAAGATGGTGATGAAATCTTACAGAAAGATAAAGATTCAGAGAGTTTTGAAAACTTAAGAATTATAACTTTGGAATCTGTACGCCTCTCCCTAAATGGTTAAAGCAATTTCAGAGACCTTCAAGCTGACATATTTGACATGTTTTATAGCTATAGGGAAAAAATAATACCCATAAGGCACAAGACCACTCCAAGAACTAGTTCATTCGGTACAAAATTAAGTTCCTGCATGAAAAACTCCTTTTTTTTGACAAGATATCTTCACGAAATCCGGCATAGATTGTTATCCAAGATAAACCTATAATCTTAGACAATATTGTTGAGATCGGACCACTATAGCATATAGCTGCCATATAAGGCTATCGATCAAAATCAGGTACTTAAATGGGGAATTTTTTATTTCAGAAGATATCTGCACGAAATCTGGCAAGGGTTACTACTCAAGCCAACCTTATAAACTCCAAACATATTATCGAGATCGGACCTCTATAGCATATGTCTACCATACAAACTGATCGGTCAAACTCAAAATAACCCTTCTATGCTATAATTCATTCACCTATTTTCTAACAAAATTTTGAACCACCCTAATAAATAGCGCCATCACCACCATTTAAGCTTCGCAGAGAGCACAAATTTCATTTGAAGCATTTTGTTTGCATTTCTTTTCATTTTCACCAGATTTTCCAAGCGTGGCCAAAACGTTCAAACAAAAGCGATGCGGTAATACTTAATGATCGACAAGAGATATTGCTCAATTCTATAATTTAATGTAACAAACTTGCTTTTACTGCTGCACATTGATTTTGCTTTTCAGTCAAGCTGCCACTTTGAGTCCGTCTAATGGTGCATCTTAGCTTCAGTTATTGTTATTGTTGCTGCCATGCATACATGAAGTTGCGTGTGTTGTTGTTATCGGAGGTGTAAACAACACAATTGACTTGAACAATTAGTATGCATGCTTGCCATAGAAGAAATACAACAGCAACAATGACTGCTACAACAACAACTTGAAATCTCTAACTCACTCTTTTTTTGTTTTGGGACTCCCGCTCTCGCTGTTATTATATTTATTGCTTTTGCAATTTCTGTTTTGCTACGCCATATTCGATTGCCCACAATAAGTAGGTGCACGCTGCCTTTGGCTTGTTGTAGACGTGCACTAATGTGGCACTAATGGCTCGTTGATGCTACGACTCCGGCGCAAGTCAAAAAGAGGCTTTGCCATTTGGCGCGCTCGTAGACATGAATTATTATTTTTGTTGTTGTTTGGTTTTGTTTTTGACTTTTTTGTTTGTGTGAATTTTCGTCTGCATGGAAATATACAGTGGTGGGTATTGATATGTGATTACTCACTAGTAAGAGGTTAGACATGAAAATTCAAATTTATGGAAAAGTTATTTTTGAATAGTGATTTTATTTCAAAAGTTGTTTCAAGCATCACAGCATATTTGCGATATGGAGAAAGTTTCTAAAAAATTCTATTAACCCTTCAAAACGACTGAAATATATTTTTTACTTTCGGTTATTGATTTCTATACCATCTAATCAGAACGTGGACTCGTCCATTTAGGGGGTTATGTAGGGTTTACGACTTTCAAAAAATCGATTGCTTTTTATAGTCTTATTAAAATCTACAATATCTAGAATATTGTATTAAATTTTCAAGTTTATCCGAGTAATAGTTTCGGAGATACAACCTTGAGAACTTGTGAGCCGACACTAGCTAGGCTAAGGGCGTCAGCTTTTAACACGTTTTTCTCGAAACTGTGTTTTTGAAGTCGGTTGACAAGATTACTCGAGAACCACTTAATCGATCTTCATCAAATTTTACACATGTCTTTGAGATACAATTCTTAAAGACTTGGACGAAGAATTTTTTTTTTCGATTAAAACTATTTGAAAAACAAGAAAAAACGTTAACTTCGGTTGCACCGAAGCTAAATACCCTTCACAGGTGCATTTCTGTTAGTAACTATGTGTCCAGTTTGTATGGAAGCTATATGGTATAGTTAACCCATCTGAACAATTTCTTCGGAGATTACATTTCTGCTCTAGAAAATAATCTATACAAAATTTGGTGAAGATACATTATCAAATGCGAAAGTTTTCCATATGAGAACTTGATTGCGATCGTTCAGTTTATATGACAGCTATATGTTATAGTGGTCCGATATCGGCCATTCCGACAAATGAGCAGCTTCTTGAAGAAAAAATGACGTTTGCAAAATTTGAAAAGGATATCTTAAAAACTGAGGGACTAGTTCGTATGTATACAGACAGATGGACGGACAGACAGACGGACATGGCTAAATCGACTCAGCTCAACATACTGATCATTTATATATACACTTTATAGGGTCTCCGCCGCTTCCTTCTGGGTGTTACAAACATCGTGACAAACTTAATGTACCCTGTTCAGGGTATAAAAATGTCGCGAACTAAAAAATGCATGACATTTTCATGACGCTAATAAAACCATTGATATGGTCCGCAGTGTATTTTATCACTATGGGATAAGGCTGTGTTCAGATAGCCATAATATTATTGATTAAGTAGGATATTCTTTATATATATGATGCGGTAGTCTTGATATCTTAGCCTGGTTTACATCAAAACTTACTTTACCGGAGCGTAAGATATTCACCGAAGCCAGAAGTTTTAACATTTGAGAGAATTGAGTTCTGAGTTTCATGTTGAAAGCTTTTACAGTTTCGAAGCTTCAAAACTTGTAGTATGTTTTTACGCTGAAACGGGTTCTTAAACTTCCAAGGGAGTTAGCAGATATCCTACACAAATATATAAGTATATACGTATAACAGATCGGCGTGTTGAGCCGAGTCAATTTAGCCAAGTTTGACTGTCTGTCCGTTTGTCTGTCATAGCTGCCTTTCAAACTGATCGATCAATATCAAGATAAAGATTTTTTTATACTATTTTATGCTCTAAAAAAATTCACCAGTGAAGGCAGTCGAAACTAACCCTTTTTCTTGCTTTGGAATATGCTTGGATCCAAGAAACCCCTTTTTTAATATTCTTTTTTTTAAGAGAATTAAGTCTTTTATACGAAAAATTTTCTTTTCTTCCAGATATACATACATGACATAAAAGGAACATTTAATAACTCTATAAAAAGCTCAGATACATTTTGTTCAAACTCGTACACATTTCTATGTCCGCAACTGTATTTTAGCAGAGGAAATTATGAAATTAATACACACTCTTTAGCGCCCACTACTATTTCGACGAACACAACTGTGCACGACCATAAATGCATTTATATATATTACCGATTATATACGTCACATATATGTAAATATGTACACGTGAGTAGGTGCTCATATTGCATTAGCAAGCCTGTGGCTACTTGGCTTTGTCGCCTCTACTGGTTTGTACGAATTCATAATAGTTTGTTCATCGAATCGTGATTGTTGCATCGGCCGGCCGCGTGCAATCTTCCGCATCTGTGTACATAATCCACCAAATGCGAATACAAACAGACAGACATTCATAAACTAAACATCTGAAACGTACAAGGAAGCGCCGAGTCTGCTGCTGTTGCTGGAGCGTGGCGCTTGTGGCGGCCAGACAGGATTTGTGGCAAACACAATTCGTGTTATTGTGTCAACGAGTCGGCCGAGCCGAGCTGCTGGACAGGTGTGTTTGCCATACATTGGCCGCTCTGTTTTTTTTTTCTTACTTTCTTCAACTCGCCACCATCTCCATTTGGCTTGATTATCCATTCGATTTGCTACAATTAATATGCCGAATAAAATTTGTTCAGCTAAAACACACACGTTCCTACATATACAGTTATTTGTTTGTTGGTGTTGTTGCATGAGTTAGGCAATTTAAGGAAATTGTTAGGTGATCGGGCTTTCAGACTTTCACTTTTCACTGTGTAAATGGTTGTGGCAGGATATTTTTTGAAGGACTAATGCAGAAGTAAGGTCTCATAAAACAGGATTTTAATAACTTTTGTTACTGTTATGATGGTACAGTTCTCTAGCAACCTTTCATAGAAGGATTGAACCCCGTGATAGGTATTTAGAATGCCGAAGGCGCATTCCTTCTTAGATTTTAGCTATTTTTGAGAAAATTTGCGTTAAACTCGAGTTTAAGATTCAGTTTTTAGAGTTCATGAAATACTATTAGCTGTTCTTAATAGCGTGTTTATTCATTCTGGAGTTTAATTATTATGCATACGAAGGTGAACTGTCATGATAGTCAGCAGAGTTGCCATATATTTTAGCCAAGAAGACAGTAGTCCTTTCGAAAAAGGGTTTCAGTAGCATAAACACCAAAAATAGTGCTTACAACGAATTCAAATTAATTTTTGTTTTAAAATTATGTAAGGTAAACACCGAGTTTAAGGCTAGTGTTTAATGCTAAACTCCAAAATAAACTCGAGTTAGTGACACAATGTAATCATTGGGTTAGTAGAATAAAAAAAAATAATAATTTATTTGAGAGTTAGGGTTGCCTTTCTATAAACACCAAATAAAAGTAGTGTTTAAGACAGAGTGAGGTGTTTAACCCTTTCATTCGTTCTGTCGAAGGCGCATTCCTTCTGAAAGTCTGTATATTTTAGAGGAAATCTGCGTTAAACTCGAGTTTAACACCAAATAAAAATAGTGTTTAGGACATATTCAGGTCTTTACCCTTCCTTCCGTTCCTGTCGAAGGCGCATTCCTTCTAAAAGTCTGTATATTTTAGAATAAATTTGCGTTAAACTCGAGTTTATGATTTAAGTTTTTGAGTTCGTGAAGTGTTTATTCACTATGGAGTTAAATTATTAATAGTGTTTAAAGTGAGTTAAGATTAATTTTTTTTTATTATCACGTTAGGTAAACTCTGAGTTTAAGGTTAGTGTTTAATGCTTAACTCCAAAATAAACTCGAGTTAGTGACGCCTTGCAATCATTTGGTTAATGAAGTAAAAAATTTAATTTATTTTAAAATTTGGGTTGAGTTTCTATAAACACCAATTTAAGTGTTTAAGGCAGAGTGAGGTATAAAACACCTCCTTTCGTTTATCTTCAGAACGTCAAAGGTCCACTTTTTATAAAGTTTCAGCAAAGATCTTTAAGTAGTTGTTGATATAGATTATCCACTGGTGCTGTCCAGACCTTAGAATTGTGCTTTTCAAAAAAAAAAAATCCCACAACTTTGTAAGCCGTTCAAGGGTACTTAAAACCATGTAATAGCCTCATCATAAAATTTTATCAATACAAATTTCAAAATTCTTGGTCTAATATCAAGCATAGACGACAAAAAAATGGAAAGAAAGTTCAAGAAAGCTACAACTTTCGAAAATGCCGCGTTTGTTCAACCTTCTCCAACACCAAACAACCAATTCACCTACGGAATATGTATGTTTATTGCACTCTTTTAAAAACATCCAAATTTAAGACTCGTTATACCCAAAAAAACGCACATAAAAATTCGGTCATATAATACCCGAAAGGCTATCACAAAAACAAGTTCAAACCACTGAGGAAATAGGTTAAGTTTTCCTGACGAATTTGACGTGAACATTTACCAAACTAACAGAAATTCAAAATTTTGGTGGAGCAGCTTTGTGCGCCCCATGATACGCCTGCGCATGCATGACATGAAAACACTCTGTGCCAAAAGTTACTCTAACTGGGCAACAAATCAATGTTTTCAAATGTTTCGTTGAATTATCTGGTCTTTTCAGCGGAGTGGAAGTCTTTTTTTTCTTCTGCTTTCCAAGAGCTGGAATGTTTTCATCCATTCGGACGATATGGCCTAGCTAGCGTAGCCGCTGTCTCTTAATTCGCTGAACAATGTCAATGTTGTCTTACATCTCGTATTCTCCACTGTATTCGTCGCGCAAAGGACAATATATCAGCTACAGAACTTCCCTCTCATGAGCTCGTAACGTCGATTCATCAGACGTTGTCATCGTCTATGTCTTTGCGCCATATAGCAGGACGGGAATTATGAGTGACTTGTAGAATTTGGTCTTTGTTCTTCGAGAGAGGGCTTTACTTCTCAATTGTCTACTCAGTCCGAAGTAGCACCTGTTGGCAAGAGTTATTCTGCTTTGGATTTCGAGGCTGGCATTGCAGTTGGTGTTAATAGTGGTTCCAAGATAGACGAAATTATCTACGACTTGGAAGTTATGACTGTCAACAGTGAGGGAAGCCAAATCACGGGTTTGACGACTATTTGCCTGATGACAGAAGATATTTCGTCTTGCCTTCGTTCACTACCAGTCCCTAACATCACACATGGAAAATTATCTAGAGATGGACTATATCTTGAAAATTGTCATAAGTTTTTAGGAAATATCTATTAGATTATGCGACAGTTTTAACTTAGTGGACCCGTGAGAAGTATAAACCTCTTGTTAAACCAAATTAAGACATCTTTAGACATGTTCCACCTTATATATAATACCAAAGTTTGGCGCGGCCCTTGGCAAAAAGAAATGATTTTGCGCAAGTATAGTAAGTGACCATTATTGCAGGTTATTCAAGGCTCTCACAAAGCGGGATTTTAACTATACAAACTGTACAATGGACTCAACCGAGTAGAGAAAATCAAAAGAAAACGAATCCACTGGTTACCCGAAAGAGTATACTATTGGACCACAAAAGTTTTATAAGAGATTCTCCACCAGAAACAATAATGACGTGCTATCTCCATATTTATGAAGTGAATACTTCACCTTCGATCTACGGAATCTTCGAGAATGAATTCTTATCTTTAGAGAAGACCATAGGTCTTTTACAGCGAACTCAAAAAGAAGCTCGATTGTGAGTTACTCTCTATGAGCAATATGGATTTTCGTTTACCCTTTTTATGCAATTTTCGGGTATCATTTTGACAGAGAGTACCTAAGCATAGGTCTATAGGCGTATGGCAGTGTCTCACAGCGAATCGCCAATGTCGTCATAACACACCAGAAAAAGCAAAAGCGACGCAGCAAAAGTGCAAATGCAAAGAAGTTGCACGCTCCCATATCTATTGGCCACTTTATGGCGCCAAAGCAACTCTCCGCTTTCCATACTATATAAACCGCACTGAGTTGGACGTGAAAAATTAGTTGGACGCCAGCATTACAACCGTTAGCAATAAAAAGCGAACAAAGAAAGTGTGTGAAAATCGCAAATTTTACAGAAATACAGAAATAAGAAAACCCGGTGCCACTAAAGAAAGCCAAATGTCTTTGCTGCTTGCCAAAATATTCGGTTGCGCCTTTGTGCTGACCATCAGCTGTGCGACATTTGTCGCCGCCTTACATGTGCCCTACAGCAATGACTTGGAAGTTCAAGGTATACAGTCGGCCATCTACAATGCTGGACCACTCGGCAATCATGCTGGGCTTTTAAGTGCCGCCAAGGCTGTTAGCCAATTGCAGCTGCCCAAATTGAGTGATGCGGTGGAGCAACATGATTTCAGCAGCGATGATGGTCAGTCGGAGTCGCTAGGCGTAGCTGGTGATCATTTGGACCCGAAGCATTTTCCCGCTGATTACGCTGAGGATCATGGTGCCACCGCTGAGGAGTATGAAGAAGCCGAGGCGGCTGGCTCCGAACATTTCGAAGAGGTCGCACATGCCGACTTTGGCGGACATGAGTTTTTGGATAAGCTAGACTTTCATGGAGATTACCACGGTGACTATCATCAACAGCCTGTGGTGGGTATTGATCATGGCAAAGGCGCATTCAGTTACAGCACTTTGTACGAGCACAAGCACGATGAACAGAAAGGCTTGTATTGAGTTCGTGTGGTCGTTGACGAGTAGGAATGTGGGGAAAGAGCCGAGTGGATGTTGCTTGAGATTTTGTTTGTGTATCCGTGTTCTTTTCGGCGAGTTTCAAGTATAAAAAAGCGATCTGTGTGGTGAATTTGGGACAGTATTATTAGCCTTATTTTACACAACTCCTCTTTGTAATAATCGTAGTATGTAAATATATATTTTCCTGTTTT
This sequence comes from Bactrocera correcta, assembly GCA_027475135.1. Classification (NCBI taxonomy): domain Eukaryota; kingdom Metazoa; phylum Arthropoda; class Insecta; order Diptera; family Tephritidae; genus Bactrocera; species Bactrocera correcta. The sequence continues at coordinate 50,148,584 of CM050327.1, read as the reverse complement.
CTTTTTAATAAAAAAATTATAAAAATTAATACAGTTGTGGGTGTTTAAAGTTTTACTTAAAAAAAAAGGGATTTTCATGAGGTAAATTTCGCTAGCAAAACAGACCCTACAGATGCCTTTAGCTCTTGAGCTTAATCTTTCAGTAGAACTTTGAACGGATCATCAGAAAGAAACATTTTCTCAGAAGAAGTTGGATCGATTACCGATCTCAGAGGATCGATCCGAAGCTCGAACAACTTGTATGAGACCGTGACTAGGGACTCTTTCTGTAGCTAGGGTCAAGGAAGTAGCAAGAGAGGTAAAATTTGGTGTAATGGGATAAACCAAAAGATTAAAAGAGCTCAATTTTGTGGCAAAGCGAGGTCAACCAAAGGTCAAGCGAGGCATGAGGGAGTTTTGAAGCGAGTTCCACTTGCTTTTCAATGAGATATTCTAAAAGATGAATTCAAAAAAATATCTATATATAATATTTAAAAAATAAACGGTTTTAGGAAAAGAACAGGATTACTAATCCCTAAAATTTGATCGAGTTGTCACATAATTTTATAATGAAAAAAAGTATAAAAAAAGTTCCTTAAATTCACTGTTTACTTATCGACCATAAGAAGTACGGCGATTGGCCTTCGCTTTTTCCGCGACCACATCACCAAAATCGAGATTATCACTAACATGCGTGACACCTGTGCCGCTACTTATGATCTGTGTATGCAATCCGGTCGATAGAGTGGACCTACCCCCATCTGAGACACCACTAACATCACTACCGCCGGCGTGCGATGGAGTGAAGTGATCCTGATGATTGCTTACAACATCTGGCACGGCGATCAAATGAAAGTCCGGTTGTTGGTTTGCGGGAAACTCCAGCCATACAGTCTGTGCGGCAGGTAACTGATAACCAGTTGTGACCGGCCAGGGTTGCTCAAGCGTAGTCTCGTGATGTTCCAAACCCAGATTACCCAACGCGGTACTGCCCTCCGTTGATTTCGACAGCTGTAAGATGCTCGAAGTGATTTTTATAGCCGGACCGTAGTCTAGAATCAGTTAGTTTTGCATAAACTAAAATATTTTATGTGTATCCACAATCCAACCCACCATTTGGTGCCCCACTTGGGCCGTGTCCTCTTTTGTCGCCTGTTTGCTCGCCATTGTCGCGTAAAGTGGTGGCCTGCAATTTGGGTACTATCAAAGTCAGTAGAATCAAAAGCCACAGTACTTCAAATTCAGGCGTTCGATGTGTCATCATTCTGTGCACCGTTCCCTTGGTGTTGTTCTCAGCGAATAAATAAGTCTGTTGAAATTGTCACATTTATATACGAGTGGCGCTTGAGTGCTAACATAACCTCGAATGCAATTATCGCAAATATGCTTTATGATCGATTAAAGAACGGATGTAATTTGTTGTGCTTCGACGCTTAATGAGCTTCTGTGCACCTTGGTGGTTCAGTTGCTTCGATTGTCACATACTGACCTACACCTACTGTACTACCACCTACTGTAGGTACACAGAAGCGTGGTAACCAAGGGGAAGCCATATGTAGACAGAAGACCACTCGAAGGCATGAAAATATTGCTGCCGTTCAGGCAAGTGTTACTGAAGACCGCAATTTTTCGATTCGAAGGCATTCTCAAGTATTGGGGACGTCCCAAACCACAACCTGGCGGATTTTGAGAAGGATTTGGGTTTGCATCCAAATCAAATTGTCCTCTCTCTAGAACTGAAACCATTGGGCCACCGTAAACGTCATGAATTTGCAGGTTTTCCTTGGAACAATTTGAGAAATTTTTTTTTTTATAGAAAATAGTCCTCTTCAATGAGGCTCTCTTTTATCTGTGTGGCGCCGCAAATAATCAAAACTGTCGATTCCGGTGCGAAGCAAATCCACAACTATTCATTCACAACCATTACATTCACCTTAGTTGACAGGTTGGTGCAGTTTTTGGTCTGATGGTAGCATTGGTCCGTACTTCTTTCGAAATGAAGCTGGTGTCACCGTTACCGTCAATGGAGAGCGGTATAGATCGATGGCAACCAAATTGTGACATTGAACGGCCTCCAAAAAGATGGAATTTAACACCATCAGACTACTTCTTGTGGTATTATTTGAAGTCATTGTTCTTTAGCAATAAACCAGACTCTCCAGACTGCGATTGATTTGAGGGATATTATAAGGGATCTTATCTCGAATAACATTGACAGATCTATACAGACCTGAGTGTTATTGAATACGTATTTTAATTATGAAAAATATTACAACAACACTCATTTCTATTGGTCCAAATATGAGTTTGAAGAAAGCTTAGTATAACCCCCTACTATTTTTTTTGAAGGATATGATCTTTGAAGCACTTTAGTCAGTTTTATCCATTTATAGATTAGAAAAATTGTTTGTTTAACGTCTACAGCTGAACTAAGTTACTAAATTCCTTAGTATGAAATGTTCACTAACGTACTGAATGCCTCCCTATGCTGCACTCTGTAAGGTCAATAGCAACGACTATGCCCATTATGGATAAGTGCTACCTGTACCTGTGCCCTGTATAGAGCACGACAAGGAGAGGGAATTTGGCGTGGTGCATTCCTGCTGCTTGCTCCCAGTGCCGAACTCACCCCACTCTCCTCCGTGCCAAGACTTCCGTAATGGTGTATTGTCCCACCGAAATGCATGGTTCTGGCCCTATCATCCTAGAAGCTGATGCAGAGCGGGCTAGGTCGTCGGTTAGTTCATTACCGGCTACCCCTTTATGCCTCGAAGCAGATGTAAACGGTAGTAAACTGATAAGCGGTTCAGCTACTCCAGCTCTACACGGCTCCACTAATAGCGATTTGTCCTCAAACGCTGAGATTGCTTTTAGTACTGCCGTTGAGTATACCGAAACATTGGTTGCGATAGTTGTGATGGAGATTGATTTCAGCACACTGACATACTATATAGTAAAGACTTCTACTTGTAAGACGCTCGAAAAACGTCTCATTGGTAGTTGATAGTTTGATATGCGATCCCTCAATGCCTACTCCAATAACTTCCGGGGTTTTCGAGCCATCAGTGTACCACTGGATAGTGCTGCCTCTCAGTAGTAGGTCGAGCGTGGAATCACTCCACTCCAAGTTTCCCCTCTTCGTAGTGCCGTTCCTTGGGAAAAAGGGTCAGTGGTGTGTTTTAACCTAAGGCCTTCATATGTTGTCCAATAGGTTAAGTGTTAACCCTTATAAAACTGAACTGATGCTTTCCCTCACTTGGTGATAAAAAAATTTCCCTCTCTCTCACAGGTAAATACATAACTGGAGGTTGAAATCGATATCAAGTTGGATTGGAAAATTAGCATTGAAAAAAGAGCATATAACGCCTGTATGAGCTTACTCCTAAACGAATATTTAGCAGGTACTGGTCCTTAAACTAAGTATATTTATATGGTTATACAAAGACGTAATTAGGCCAATTCTTACAAACGGGGCACTGGTTTGATGGCCAGCATTAAAGAAACACTTTCATATCCGGAAACTAAATGTAGTACAGAGAGCATGCCGAAGGCAACCAGTTAATACAATGCCCTATAAAAAAGATAAAAATAGAGCTTAATATTCACTTTGAACAAATACCACAGCTCAGTGTAGAAGGAAATCAATATCTATATCGAAGCAGATATGGCTCAAGTATGATAAGGCTGGAACTAAGGACTTATTTCTTAGGTCCAGAAATAGTATTTTAAACCTATAGCTATTCTAAAGGGGCACTGGCCTTTTGATTGAGCGTTTTAAGGACTTGAGTGAATTTGGTTCTGAAAGATTTTTACTACAGGGCAGCTCATACTTTAGACGCTTCATACTCTTTGAAGCCCGAACACATTTTTAAGGTTATAAGAAACTTTCAACATAAAAGATAAGATTTGGATACTACTGTGGACTTGGTACTACTACTTTCGTTCCGAAAATTGTGCCTATTGACTACCGTCTGGTAAACCTGATAGAAAGAGAATCGTTCAAATTTTGACTTGACTCCGACATTTCCTATAAAAAGAACACATTGTGCCTGAATCCTAGTTGGGATATGGTTTTAGTCGAATCCTTAATCCCTTGAAAATCGTCGATGTCCTCGGAAATATTAAAAAAAAAAAAAACACAGTTACTCAGTTTGAGTTCGTTTCCCAACTGCAATTTTCATAATTTTGGTCTTCACCAGAGAATTTGACGCTTATGCGGTAACCTTTCTTCCAAAGCTCAACGCCAATCAGAAGCAAATATTAAAAACACCAACAAGCACTGCCTTGCAGAGAATGTATTATTACTGTTGACATACGATTTAGCGAAATCTTTCTTTACCACAGCTGGACCCAACGCTGTCTACTTTAATTAGCGAGTAACTGTTAACTAAGCAGCCAAAGCGATAATGTAAGGGGAAGGTGTGTAAACAAATACCAAAAAAGTTTCTTAAAAGCAGTTTCAAAAAGAATATCGAACTTTATTCGTAAGCAAACAATCTTCTAGAACACGGCAGTTTGGTTTGACACAGACAAATTGAGTAAATAAGACTAAGAAGACTATAAAATAAAATTGTTAACGGTTTTGACTAAAAAGTTATAGTTTCCAATTGGCTAACAACCAATCTTCTCCCAGATGCCACCGCTCTTGTAGCCGTTATTCCAACCACCCGACGAACTGCTGCTGCTCCAACCGGCTTGTGGCGCGGGCTGTGGCAGGGGTTGCGGTGGTGGTGGTGGAGGACCATAGGTTTGGGCTGGCACACCATTAAAGTCACCTTGCTGGGCGTTATTATCCTCATCGACGACGATCTTGATGGTTTTCACGACTTCCGATGTTTGAGCGGGTAGTGAAATGGGTTGTGGTGCAGGTGGTTGCAACACAACTGAGGGCGGTTGATAGACTTGTACGGGTTGCGGTGCGGGGACTACGCGAACAACGGGACGTGGTGCAGGTGCTGAAATGTAGGTGGGTTGTACGGGTACTTGTACGGGCACGGCCACGGGGGCAGGCGGGGCTTGCACTTGAACTGGAGCGGGCTGTGGTGCAGATTGTCTGTACTCATAAGTTTGGGCAACGTTTGTCGTATACTGGATGGGCTGTGGTGCCGGTGCCGGAGCTGGAACTGGAGCTGGAGCCACTTGTACGACAGGTTGTGGTGCAGGCGCTGAGTAATATGTAGTTTGGACGGGTACTGGTGCTGGTGGGGCTTGTACTACTGTACGTGTCGGCGCTGGGATTGGGATCCAACCACCAGTGGAGTAACCACCACTTGAGGCATCACCAGTTGAGTATCCGCCACTTGAGGCACCACCAGTGGAGTATCCACCACTTGAGTATCCACTACTTGAGTAACCGCTGGCTTGGTTCGACGTAGTGACGACGTTCTCATTAGGCACAATAACTTTGATAATACGCACAACTTGTTCACCACCGTTGCTACCGCCGTAACTGCCGCCATTGCTGTAGCCACCATAATTGTAGTTGCCGGCATATGACTGACGTCCGTAGCCATAACCGCCACCATAGCCGCCGCCGTAACCGCCATTGTAGACGGGACGATTCTGCTGTGCGTAGTAGCCACCGTTATAGTTGCCGCTGCCATAACCGCCACCATTGCCACCATCACCGCCGCTGATTAGATTTCTACCCAAACCCAAGAGGGCCAACTTGGCGCCCAAGAGAGCTTGTGTGGGTGGCGTCAGTGTCGCCAGGACACAAACCGCAAATATCAAGCACAATTTCATCGTTCCACACCCAATTATATAATGACTGATCGTATCGTATTTAAACCGAGTAACGCGACTAGAAAATTAGAAGATCAGCTAATACCGTACTGACCGTGTACCAAACTCGTTGTGAACTGTTAAAATCTCTTTGAGTGGCGTACAAATTTATAGGCCAATATGTCTGAGCCCGCTAAGCTCAACACATTCGTCGCTACTATGTGCTATATTTACCATACATAAAAAAATATTTCGGAATCTGTATGTGCCCATGACGGCAATAAATAGTTTAACTAGCAATTCTTGAGTACCGAAATTTTCCCCACCGCCCACACTTCGGCAACCCTTTAGCCCGGTTAAGTGCGGTGCGCCAGCGCGTTCAACTCAAGCGACAGGTAGTTCGCACATCTCCCGCGACACACGATCGCATGCATACACACGCGCTAATATCTTTTAGCAAGCGTAGCCTAAAAGCCCTCTTCCGCTGACAAGCTCGGCAAATGCTCGATCTGTGATCGGTGATCTGCGCTGTAAAGTGGTGTTTGTTTAATCAATAAAAGAAGTACACACGCTGCGGTGTACACGGGGTGTTCAGAGGTATGTAAATAGGTATGTATATACAGTGGTGGCGATTAAATTATTTTTAAAGAACAAAATAAGCTTTTCAACAAAAATATTGACTTTTTTATTATTATTTTTAAATTTGTAAAAAAATAGAATAAAAAATAATTGTGTTTTATTTTTTTATATTTATTAACAAATAAGTGGCAACCCTACAAAATTTTTATAGAAATATAATTAAAATTACTTGTTACATACATATATGTATAATAAAAAAAATAAGCATTTATTATGGAGACACTAATTTTTTCTAGGATGGCAACTCTATAATTGTGTTTTCTTAAAATTTTTATTAACAAATAAGTGGCAACCCTTGACAACAAACATTACAAAAATCTTTCCGCTTTAAAATTTTTGAGTTGGACTTATAATTTAGAGTAAAATAAAAAAAATTATAAAAATTAGGTGGCAACACTACAAAATTTAAAGCGAAACTAACTGAAATTACTTGGTATAAAACTATTTTGAGAAAAAAAATAATAACAACGCATTTTTTATTAAATTGAAATTATTTTTTTAGGATGGTAACGCTATAAAATATTTTATTTCCACGCTTGATTATCTTCAACAGATTTTTTAACTTTCTAAACAGGTTACATGAAGTCCAACAATTTTTTTTCTAAATAAAAAATTTTAAAAATTGAACGTAGTGGCAATCCTAATATTTTCTATATGCGTTAATTTTTTAAAGAATAACAATTTAAATTAAAAAAATGCTATTTGTGATTTTTGGAAGCCAATCGACTGTAATACATATTACTATTTAGAATTAAAAACAATTTTTTTTTTAAATAAATGGCAACTCTTCCAGTATAAAATTGCAATATGATTTGTAAAATTAATTTTCTCATTTTCATATGCACTTTTGATCAAAATTTTTTATCATTAACTAATAAAATGAAAACTATTTTTAAAACAAATAGCAACTCTGGCAATGTAAAATTGCATTTTTATTTGTAAAATTAGTTTTCTCATTTTAATATATATTTTTAGTTCTAAATTTTTTATCATAAACTAATAAAATTAAAATTATTTTTAAAACAAACGGCAACTCTGGCAGTATAACATTGCAATATAATTTATAAAATTAATTTTCTCATTTTTATATGCACTTTTGCTCAAAATTTGTTATCATTAACTAATAAAATGAAAACTATTTTTAAAACAAATGGCAACTCTGGCAATGTAAAATTGCAATTTAATTTGTAAAATTAATTTTCTCATTTTAATATATATTTTTAGTTTTAAATTTGTTATCATTAACAATTAAAATTGAAACTATTTTTAAAACAAACGGCAACTCTGGCAGCATAAAATTTTAAAATTATTTGAAAATTCGTATATGCACTTTTACTTTAAATTTGGACGTTAATATTTACTAGATAAAATAAATTTTTTTAACAGTTGGCAACCCTTAAAAAAAAGTATCTAATGTAAACATCCACTGCATTCAAAATTTTGCTTCAGTTCGAGATATTCTGACAGTTTGTAAAAAAATAATTCATATTTCTAAATTTTATTAAGATCACACGACCTTTCTCTTGAATTTTTTTTAAATCAAGAAAGAAAAGAGAGCGTATTTCCTTAAATGTCAAATTTTGCGAGAGTATTTGCTTAAATGAAAAAGTTTTCCATACAAGTACTTAATTCCGATCGTTCAGTTTGTATGGCAGCTACATATATGCTATAGTGGTCCGATATCGGCAGTTTCGAGAAATGAGCAGCTTCTTTGTGAGAAAAGATGAGTGCAAAATTTCAGATCGATATCTCAAAAAATGTGAGACTAGTTTGCTTATATACTGAAGGACCTGAATCGATTAGGTCGTCACTCTGATCAATAATATATTGAATATAATTTATAGGGTTTCCAACATTTCCTTTTAGACTTTACAAACATCGTGGCAACTTAATATACTCTGTTCAGAGTAAAGAAAATGCTGCTTCACAATTTTACGTCCGCCACTGTGCGAAAGTTATAAACCAGACACTATTACTTATAAGCACACCAATTTGCACCAATACCTACTATTTATACGAATACATAAGTAAGTATAAATGTGCGCGTAGTAAATGCTAATATACATAGATCCATAAAAAACCCCATAATGTTGATCATGATCAATTTCCCAAGCTTTTCTTCGTTGCCTCCACATATTTGCTCTTCTACTATTTGTATACCAAAATATTGGTGCCCAGTTCATGAGCTTCTTAAGCAATCTTCGGCAATTACACGCATACATACATACATATTATATTATATAGTTAAAGAAGAGGCATATACATATATATACCATAGTACATGGAATGTCTTTAGTATGTATTACTCGTGCGTATTGATTGTCTGTTTACTTTTGCACGCACTGTTTATTCAAAGATGAAGTAATTACCTTTTCGGATGCGTTGCGTTGACAGCAAATCGATTCGCAAATAGAAAATTTGTCGGATTTGAATTTATGATAATTTGTATTAAATAAACATTGCACAACTAGAAAAAAAGTGGCCCGAACTCTTAATGTTGAAGATGAAGGTCACAGTTCCGGTCAGTGGCAATCAAGTATTGTCATCAATGAAGCCAGTTATAAAGCAATACAATATATATATATGACATTTGAATTTAAACTGCGCACGTCGAAGAATTTAGAGAATTATTTTTTTAGGTTGGTAGTACTGTCAGTCACATTTATGTCAAATTTCATGTTAAAATATTCATTAGTGTTTGAGATACGTGTCGTTTTGTGAGCTGCTAAAAGTGAGTTTTTCGTTTTTTGCGATGTCGAAATTTATTGAGCAAAGAATTTGCATTAATTTTTGTTTACGAAGTCAATTTTCTGCTGCGGATACGTTGAGGATGGTGCAGAAAGTCTTTGGTGATGAGGCTATGTCTGAAAAAAATAATTACAAGTGGTATAGTGAGTTCAAAACCGGCCGTGAACCTGTCGAAGACGAAGAGCGTCCAGGGCGACCATCAACCTCAACCGACGAAGCTCACTTCAACAAATCAAAGATTTGATGATGAAAAACCGTCGATTAACAATTAGAGACCTTGCTGATGAAGTTGGCATTTCGAAAGGCTCAGCCAATACCATTTTGAAAGATTTTTTGGGCCTCAAGCGCGTCAAAACTCGACTGGTACCGAAAGCATTGATTTTTTTGGAAAAAAGGCGTAGCGTTGAAGTGTGTGAAACGATGCTTTTCGACTACCAGGGTGTCATGAAATGCATTATAACTGGGGATGAGACTTGGATCTATGCTTACGACCCCGAAACAACCGATCAATCGAGCGAATATCGTGCCAAAAGAGAGCCGAGACCAAAAAAATCGCGCAAAAGTCTAGAGGCAACTGGCGAAATTTCCTGTTCATGAATCAGACCGACTCTTGGTTGTAGTACCAAAGAAGAATAAGTAACTAAACATACTTGGCTACAAACTAAACGGTGACAAGAATTTCAATATACTAAGAAATTACAGGCAATTTACATATTCTACCTAAGCATTGATAGCAATTCTTTGCAAACAAGTAGTTAATCTTTTGTTGCGGATTAATTTGACATGCGGCTCGTGTATATCGACAAATTGCTTTTTCTTTTGGTCTCTAGTTTGCAATTAGTATTGTGTAGAATCTCATAAACCTTATAAGTACATTTCATCTATTATTAGGGTGTTCATAATAATTTATAAAACAGACCGATACTACAAGCTAGATATAGTTTTAATGAAAAAAGATTTTAGATTTAAGACATCCAACTAAAAATATGTGGTTACGAGAGTATAAAAATTGGACAGAAACAGAAAGTATTATTGAAGTACACTCTTTCGTATCTGTCTTTAAGGGGTTACATGGGTTTACGGGTTCCAAAAAATCCCCTTTTTTATTGTCTTTCAAATTTTACAATACTTTCAAAATATTGTCCTAAATTTTCAAGTTTATGCAAGTAATGGTTTTTTCGAAACAGTGTTTTTGAAGACGGTTGATAGGATTTCTCGAGAACTACTCAACCGATCTTCATGAAATTTTACACAGTTGTTGAAGATACAATTCTTAAAGACTTGGACCTATGAGTTTTTCTCAATTACAACTATTTGAAAAAAAAAATAGCTAAATTTTCACAGAATTTTGACTCTTGTATATAGGTTGCTATATATATTTCTGGACTAGGCAACACTAAGTGTTGCCAGATGCAATCTGACATTTTCATTGGAAAGTTTGACATTTTTTAGCATAACATCACTCAGAACGTTTTGTCATTTAATCGTGAATTGTTTTATTTACAGGGAATTAAAAAATTCTTCTCGGCCAAAAAATGGAATTAACTCGTGAACATTTTCGTGCGATCATTTTTCACAACTTTCGACGTGGATTATCACAACAAGAGTGCATCGATGAACTAAAATCTTTGTATGGCTATGAAGCACCATCCTTTAGCACTGAGAAAAACTGGTACAACGAATTCAATCGTGGCTCGCTCAAAGACGAATTCCGTGAAGGTCGTCCAAAAACAGCCGTTGTGCCAGAAAACATCGATGACGTACGTGAACTGATTAACATACCTTCAGATAGAAGCATGCCTATGCATTTCTCCCACCAGCATACATTCGATATTGCATGAACACCTGGCCGTAAAAAAGGTTTGTTCTCGTTGGATCCCGCACAATTTGTCAATCGCTCAAAAAAAGGCTCGTGTGGATTGGTGTAAAGAAATGCTGAAAAAAGAGCCAAATCCAACAAAAAAAAAAAAAAAATTTCGTTGATAAATATGCCTATTTTCATTATTAGGCCAGAAATATATATAGCAGCCTTCGTATTACCTTAAAGTTGAAATATTTTTAACGTGAACTGCCACGAGACCAGAAACTTCAGTGCAGCCCTTTCCAGCCTAGAAAATGTAGCGAAAGAGGTTGGTCTTGAGTTGAGTCTTGCTTGGTAGTAGTGATTGAGGGCAAGACAAAGTACTTGGATGTCACACAAAAAGATTCCGTGCGGTTTGAATAAGTGAAGAATTGTGTCTATCTTGGAACCAACCGAAATACCACCAGCAATCTTAGCATGGAAAACAAGCGTAGAATAACTCTTGCCGCCATTGACAAACAAAAACTGCGGTCTATAAGACTTTTGTCATTCCCGTCTTATTATTCGGACGTTGACGAACCGAGATAAGAAAACACTTGGAGCATTCGAGAGATTGTCCACATAAGGTTTTTGGAGCCGTTGCCGTGAATGCTTGGTAACGCGCTGGTTAGGCCATGTTGAAGACGATGTTCCAGCGTAAAGCTTTTCCGATGCGAGACACACGGTTGTACTGTTAAAGAAGAAGAGAATTGTCACGAGACTATTTTATAGTTATTTTTATAGCTGAAGACAATCTCCGTCACTTTTATTATCTTAAATTTTGAAAGAAAGGATCTCTTCAAACCTTACATTTTGAAAAACAAAGGTTGGCTACCATCAAAACCAGGTTCAGATGTCCGAACCTTGTGGAAAGCGTAACTTCGCCGGAACGCGAAATTTTAAACGCGTTTTCCTCAAAACTGACTTTTTCGGAACGATACCCACAATTTCTCAGGTTCTACTGGACCGATTTAAATTTTTATAGAGTCTTCTTTATAGGCTTGTCTATGGTTGGAACTAGTTCCCAAATTTTTATTTTTACTATATTTAAAAAATTCGAAATAGTCAGAAGAATTGATCCAAAAAAAAAATTTTTTTAGGCAGTCGCCATTTTGTGAAAAAATTTGTTCCCACTTTTCTGTAGTTCCGGCCATTGCGACATTATTCTAGATTAATAATCTTTTTTCTTTTTGGTTTTAGATAACTAGGAAGGTTGAAATCATGGGTATGGTCACGTAAAAATTTTTAGAGACCTCCCACTTCGTCAGCTTATAATTTTTGAAATTTTTTACTTTTTTTAGTTTTTAATTTTTTTTCTCTACTCTTCTAAAATTAACAAATAACTAATAAAAAAAGGATAGTAAAAATATTAATTGCCTTTTTTACGACACTTTAAAAATTACCTGAAATTCATGCTTCTAGACTAGAATACCTCCTTAAAAGCAATTTTGAGTTACATGTTCGAAAACTCTTAGACGATTGCAGTAAAGTTAGAATGCAAACGAACTGTTGTTTTGAAGAGATTTGTTTCGAGGACCGATTAGTGTTGGGAAAAGTGAGAAAATATGTCTTGTGAGCTTCTACGTAATTAATTAACCACCCTAACTCATATAACTTGAACCCATAACCGAACTTATGAATATTTTCCGACATAAATATACCCACATATTTGCATAAATTTTTAGATGAGCCGAGTTGAAGGCGAAAAATGCCGGCAAACAATGCCCAACATACTCGCTATGCATGCCGATTGAGGTTTGGCTCGTTAGAGACTTTTTAGCACGTAAACACGAAAAGCAGACCGGCTAATTGCCATTGTCAGCAGGCTTGCAGTAGTGGTGGATAGTTTTAAGCGCACAGCATCACTAGCATAAATATTAGCATGGATGGGTAGTCATATATGAGACTTATACATATATATTTACATATACATATGCTATATACACTTAAGTATTCATAGATAACTATTTCATACGGGACTCCTCTTAAAGTTTGTGGGTGACTGAAACATTTTGTTGCTGCTTTTTGTTTTTGGTTTATTTTGGAGGGCGGCTCACTCTCGATTTCATCGCTTCATTGATTCATTGTGCAGCCCAGGCGTGCGGTTTTGACGGTTTTTGTGTACGAAATTGAAGGTCACCATTGTTTCGGCAACTCACTTGAGTTAGGGTCGGTTGCGTGCAGGTTTTAAGGCACTGCGTTTGCCCGCGCTATTGATTTTTATGATTCTCAAATTAATAAGGTGTGAAATTTTGGCAGAAAAAATACCAAATCTACGCATCGTTGAGCCTTTTTAACAAAATTTATTTGATTGCTAATGCACATAAAGTTGCTGCGGTGCATAGGTTTATATTTACATACATATTTATATAGAAATATGTTTGTACATTGGTATGCTGCGTTCATGTGTCTCCGATAAATAGATTAAAAACATATTGCTCACTCAAGATCAATAGATTCCACTTATTTTGGTTTTGCGAAATATTTCGCTATTCGTGAATTATGAGCTCATTTGAGGTCAGCATAAATGCAAATGTACATATGAGCATAGGATATGAACTTGGTTTGGAAAAAATCTTTACAAAACATTTTCAAATATATTTTTCTCTCAAATTATCAGGATTTGATATAAAAATTACGACTTTATTTACATATATGTATATCTTTGCACAACTGAAGAAGTCTTCATGTGGCAAATCGCTTTTTTGATAGAAGACTGCACTGTCAAGCGTAGATATAGAAGATATCGGGCCTAGGTGACCTCAATGGATCGAATATGTCATTATCTGTCTAATAACTTTCGATTCGATTTCGTTCTTCCCAAGGTAATTTAAGAAATGTTTTCTGTTTTTGCAACAACACAATCTTTTTAAGGCAAATACTCTTTCGAGCTACTTCATATAAACCTGCTGGCTAGTAGCGTAGATTTAAGGGGTTCTATCCCACATAGAAACCTGCTTCAATTCGGCGGTCAAAACTCTTTCTTTTAGCCAAAGATCGTGGGTATTACAAAGGCATTTGAGAGGCTGAATAATCGAAACAATGACGCTTTCTGTCCTTTTAGCGCCAACAAAACTCAACAATGCGCAAAATATCTGAGAACACAACAGAAGTTCATAAAACACCGGAAAGCAGGGGCGGATCCTGAGTAGAATTTTAGGGAACTATACAAATACTGTTTCTGGTTGCATGTTGATTTCTGATGTTAACTGGAAATAACGTATAACTCGTGGATCCACCCCTGCCGGAAAGTGGAAAAAATGGGGGTTTTAACATTAGCGTTTATTCTGTTTTCAAAAGATCGATTCAGTAGTTACTCGATGTATCAGTCGCATAAATTTTCGTTTAATGGGGGGAAAGAAAATTTGATTGTTCTTTAAATCAATCGATTTACTAATGGGATTGCTAACTTGTATGTTAAGTTGCCAAATGAACCCCATTTGGTGCCAATTAACTAATAATTTATTCAAAAAAAAAGAAAAGAAAATGAATTTAAGATCATAATATAATTGTTAGTATGTATTCTCAGCCCCACTGGCAAAACATTTGGACAGTCGATTTTCATAAAGTTTTCTTGAAGCCAAATTCATTCCTCAGAGACTGGTATTAATCTTTTTAAGCCAGGCCTGAAAGATGCGGATGAGAAACTCTACACCGAAATTTCGAGGCTGCTGGCGAGTCACAATCTGTGTGTGGCCTGGCGTTGTCGTGACAGAAAACAATTCCTTTCTTATTCACCAAAGCCGACCACTTCTGGACGATTGCTTCCTTCAGATTGTCCAAATTAGGAGTATGCGCGTAGAAGAGCAGCTCATAGTGGATGATTCCTTGTCAATTCCACCAAACTCATATCAAAACCACCGACATTTATTTCATATTTAAATCCACTTGTGTCATTTTTAAGAACAAGAGATCTTCGTTCGAAAACAGAAAAAGTTCGTTAAGTGGCGGTAGCGGTACTCTAAAAGTTTTTTACGTAAGTTGTCTTTTATATTTCGGCATTTAGCAACCCTGGTGTTGCAATCTGGCAACTCCAAAATTTATCTTTAAGTTTGACATTTTATATGTTATATATACTAAGAACGTTTTGACATACGATCGTTATTTCCGTTGGGTACAGTAACTTAAAATGTTCATCTGGGCCAAAAATGGAATTCGAGCATTTCATCCCGATTATTTAACGATTAACTTAATTCAATTTTTGATAACGAAGCTCCATCCAATATCAGTGTTTATCGATGGTATGGTGATTTTTTTGGAGTGATCTACGAATTTCATCGAGATCGTTGATCACTGCCAAAACTAACGTCATGAAAGTGGTCCAAAATCAGTTCTTGTTCCCGAAACCATTGATTTTGTGCACAAACCAATATTGCCAGAACGTCATATGACCTACTGGGAGATAGTGGGACTAGCATACATTTAATATTGCATGAAAAAATGTTTTTACGTTGGATCACACACAATTTGTCGAACGCTTAACAAACACATCGCGTTGATTGATCGAGAGAAATGTAAAAAAAATATCGTAGCGCTGCTTTGAAACACGTCTATGACATCGTGACAGGTGATGAATCGGGGATTTATGCATATGAGCCTGTTTGGGTGTTTCAAGATAAGCCAAATTCAACAAAAACTATAAATTTTACAAGCATACCACTGGAACAAGGCAGAACTGTGTATTCTGAGTGCTATATAATCATTTGCTTGCCGGTTGTCTTTCAAGAAATTAAGAAAACCAACCGTCGAAGACGGATCACTCTTCACGACGACAGTGCTTGCTCTCACACATATACGAGGTTTGACAATTAAGTAATGAGACTGATTTTATTGCCGCACTTGTGGTAAACCTGTGACCTTGAAATTCCCTTTCTCTTTTTCCGGCATCCCTTCCCTCTCCATTGATATATGTACAATTGCTCTAGCTTGTTTAGTTAGCCTGCTGCGTCAAGTTGAGTAAACGTGTATTTGTAGTGCTCGTCATGAAAATGGAAAAACGAAATCAAGAACAACGCGTCGCGAAAAAATTTTGCGCCAGATTGGGCGATACAGCTTCGGAAACGTATGCTAAAATTGTAAGAGTGTATGGTGATAGTGCTCTTAGTCGTGCCCAGGCTCACAATGGTTGTCTCTGCGCGCCCCCCGACCGAAAAAAGCTCCCATGAGCAAGTCGAAGGTGAAAACGATGATTATTGCCTGTTTTGATAGCCGCGGAATCGTCCACAAAGAATTCGTTCCACCCAGGAAAACTGTGAATCAAGTCCACTATTCAAAGTATTCGAAAGATTGCGAAAACGAGTCAACAGGGTGCTCCCAGACATCGCTCGTAACTGGATCCTTCATCACGACAAAGCGCCGTGCCACACCGCCCTCAGCGTGTCCCAGTATTTGGCCTCTAAGGAAATCGCCGTGTTGCAACAGCCGCCTATTCGCCCGATATGTCACCCTGCGACTTTTTTTGTTTCCTAAAACAAAATCGGTGGTCAAAGGAACCCATTTTGAGTCGATTACGGACATCCAGGCGGCCGTGACGAGGGTACTCGCGGACATCCCAGTCAAAGCGTTCCAGAAAGGTTACGAAGCATGGAAAACGCGCTGGAATCGCTGCCCAAGGGGACTACTTTAAAGGGGATGGCAGAGTTGTAGAATAATTTTCAAATATACGGTTTTTACGGAATCAGTCTCATTACTTAATTGTCATACCTCGTAGTAGGCTGAAACAACTACAGTTTTGAGCACTTAAAACATCGATTCGATGTGTGAAGCACCGTAAAGTCCAGACTTAGTTGATGCCACTAGTTTTATCTCAATAAATACACAAAAACAAAACAAAAAAGTAATGTTCAAGTGTTGATGACCTCATTTTTGGTGGAGTTTTAACTTATCTTATTTTGTTTGCACATTAAATTTATATTTTTTGCTTGCACACCACAAATTCTGAGTATTTTATTTAGGTTTGTTTGTCAACTTACAGTTCGAGCCTAATACAAATGGCTAATATATGTTACATAAGAGGTTTATCAAATGAACTTAGCAAGAAATATAAATATTTATGTGTGTTTGTGTTCTTCTAACTACATATTTAGACAGTGCTAAAAGTAAAGCTTGATGAGGTGCTAATTGTTTGCTCACACAAAAAATCCCGAATTATATTATGTATTCGTGTACATATGTGGATCCCAAAGTTTTGAAATCAGTCTGTACGTCCAGCGGGAATAGTGAGATTGGATAAATCAATAAAAATGTTAACTTCAAAAAGAAATAAGAATGGAAAATCATAAAGTTGTGGCTGAAAGATACAACCGCTTAAGCAAAATTGGTCAGCTGAGGGATTGAGGTTATGTTATTATAAACAGCAAAGATACTCAAAAATCCAACAAAATATTTGTTAAAATTGTTTTAAGATTTAGTATTTAATTTGTTAAAAATTTAATTTCAAAATGACAAAAATTAATTCCAAATACGTTCTTCCCAAAATCACTTAGAATAGAGTTTACTGTTTCCTCCAAGAAATTTTTTTAAACAAACACAAAATCTTCCTTAGTTTGTTTCAAAACTAAAAATATATTTTTTATTCGCTTTAATACTGAATTTATCGTTACAGTTACATATATATACAAATTACCAACATCAAATTCGTTACATCGGTTTATCGTTCTCATCAAGAGCACAGCCACAATTCGCCTACGTTTTACACTAGCACCAGCCTTCTGGGCCCAAAGGACCCAAACCACCAATACCGCCGCCACCAATTGCACCACCACCAACAACACCACCGTAGCCTAGACCAACACCGCCACCATAACCATAACCGCTGCCATAGGTGGCACCGTAGGAGACCGGAGCTGGAACCGGAGTTGAGACGGCTGTCACTACGGGTGTCACGACCGCCGAAGTGGTCACCGCAGGGTAGGCTACACCGCCACTCGCATAACCACCATTGTAAACGCCACCGCCATAGCCATAACCACCATAGCCGCCAGTGCTGTAACCACCGCCATAGCTGCCACCAGGCACCACAGACACCTTTATCACTTTGACGATATTTTCGCGACTATTTGAGTATGGCGTAACGCCGTAGCTACCATAACCGCCATTATAACCACCACCGTAACCATAGCCGCCACCATAACCGCCGCCATAGCCACCACCATAACCAGGACCATAACCAGGACCGTAGCCGCCACCGCCAACACCACCGCTTACGCCCGCGAGCAGCGCCAATTTACCAAAAGTCGCCTGACCAGGCGCTATGAGTGCGATAAGCGCAAATACAACAACAAATGTCTTCATTTTGTATTGGTGATTATGTAATCCTTTCTTGTGCTTCTAGTTGTGTCACCGCTGTGTAGAACTCGACTGTTGCTGTCCACTGACTGTCCACGCTCATTTATACACATAAGCCACACACCAACTCCAAGTATGCCATTTTGTCTCCAAGCCAGAAACAAAGCATGTATTGTTCTATATAAATTTGACCATGTAAAAATATTTAACAACGGAGTCCAACAGTTTA
Source organism: Bactrocera correcta (assembly GCA_027475135.1). Lineage (NCBI taxonomy): Eukaryota > Metazoa > Arthropoda > Insecta > Diptera > Tephritidae > Bactrocera > Bactrocera correcta. The sequence goes on along the minus strand of CM050327.1, from coordinate 50,130,138 downwards.
GCGTAGTTTTAGTAAATATGTTTAATTTTTCTCAGGCAAACAAGAAACAAATAAAAATCTTCGATCTTTCTGTCTTCAACCGTCTTTGCCTTGATTCTTAGGTGACGACTTCCTGTTGCTATTAGTGATGTTGTTGTTGTTCTCGTTTGTGTTTTTTTTTTTGTTTTCGATGATCTACGCTTTTAAATGGAATTAACACTTTCGCTCGCAGCGCACTCTTTCGTGTAGAACTAAACCGTTTATGCATTTATTTGAACAGTTAAGTGCGATTTCTTATTTTTTCTATATTTAATTTTCTCTATTTGTGTTTTCTTTGTCTTCCGCTACTAAGCTAATAGTTAGCTCATTTGCAAAATTATTATCTTTTGGCGAGTTCTTTTTAGTAAATAAATTTTTTGCGCAAAAACTAATTTCGTTTTTATAATCACTATAACAAAATATTCACCACTGGTATTGGTTAGATTTGAGTCACCTTTTGATAGTTTGCATTATTAATCTGATTAATCATCCCTAGAAATCGCAGCGCGGCTATAATAGTAAGTTTATTGCAACCTACAGCCGCCTCATTGAGATTTTGCACTAACAAGTAAATATTATTCCAAATTTTTGCTATAAACATATATTTTGATTAATTATTTATTATATTTTATTTATAAAAATGCACTTGCCTGTGTTTTGTTGCAAACCTTGGATAAATTACAATTACATCCTCTTCCAGCATATCACTTGAGCATTTCATCACCATATCACATTTTTTTCATATACTTCTGCATAAAAACCACAAATAAACACTTTAAAACACAGAATGCACTCGACAATTACTAATTTTCCACTTAATTCAATACTTATAACTATATTAATCGCAAAAATTAAACTATTTGCATAATTTAAAACAAAACTCATAATTTTCGTTTATTTGAATAGAATTTACACACGAACTAACGGAACTGGAAGAAGAGCAAAGGAAGTGGTGTAGGAAGTTTGACAGCAAGAGGGTTGCATTTAAGTACGAAATTATTTATATGAAACACGAATTAAAAATACTTGTGTACAATTGTTTCAAGCATTCTAATTATAGTAGATTTTATAGTTAAAAGTTCTTAAATAAATCATAGTCGATATGAAACTATGTTTACCTAAAATACTTAGAACAATATTTATCTAAGAAGTAGAAATTTTTGAGCAAAATGTTAAAAGTTATAGATTTAATGATTAGTGTAGTTTCTAGCAAGCTAATTTATAAATAAATTGATAACAATTACATTAATAAATTTAAAATAAAGTAATCGCCACTATAATTGCACGCACACCACGCAATACTTACAGTAATGCTCATGAAACACAGCTTGCATACCAACTTTTATATTTCATTTACTTCATATTTACAATGCATCCCTGCTGGTAGAACAGTGTAAAGTAAATGAAAGAAAACGTCACAAGAAATCAGCAGAGCAAGAAAAAACATCTTTTATCTAATTAGTTTTGATACAGAAACATTAAGAATTAATAAAAATTAATTATTGTGGTTCATTAAATGTTTTTTGTGCAAATTCAATAGATTTGAAATTCGCATGTAAAGCTGTTGTTGAGAAAAATACAGCATTAAAGTGAGTGCAGAACGACCTTCATGAGAGGTGAACGCCTTAGTAATTTTTTTTCTAAAGCAAAATTGTGAAAATATGTTATTGCGAAAATACGCCACATATTTTGTGGCTGAAAAGCAAATACCAACGCATACCGCATGGAAAAAAGCTGGTGGAAAGCTGGCGCAATAATTCTTACATATTGGAAATAATATGAGTGAACATAAAAACAATCGAAAATTAGAATAACAAAGCCAAAGTGCATAGCACAGCTGGGCGAACAAAAAACACCACAAAAAACAACATGAAGCAAGAAAAGAAAATACTATTACAGGTGTCGATGGGGGGATTTGTAGGAGGTGGCGCACATTAATTGACGCAACGACGTTAGGGTGGTAGTGGTGCTGATACGGGCGTCTGTATATGGGTTAGGGGCATGTGATGCGGAAGAACGTAGTGAACAGGCTAACAAGTTAATTATACGATGTGAATTACACGTCAGTGTATTCAATCAGCAGTTTAGTATATTCTTAAGTGCACAGAAGATAAGCTTATAACTTGAGAGAAAACAGGAATTTAAGAGTCGTGACAAGCCAGTTTTATATTTTGGTAAATTGAAGTGGAAGCAAATACATAAAGTAAAAACAATACAAAAACAAAAATTAAAAAAAACTAGAACTAAAGGTAATCAAAGTTGTTATCACGTTACGGCAATTGTACGATGAACTATCGCACCTAAAGCAGATTATATTGAAATAGTAAGAGTTGTTCATATCGCTTAAGCTGTGCAAACATAAATCTCGCAAACTCATACATATGTACAATACACGTGTGTATGTACACTTATCATTAAGCAACAAATTTGCAAGACAGGTTCTGATAATTCTCGGCAATTTAAAAATACGTCAGCTACAATGAGGAAAAAGGCATAAGACACAAGTATGCCGCAATAAAGTGCAAACTGGTTTTGCCGAGAAAACCGAAATAATATCATTGCGGAAAGCGAAATCACAACTTGTTTACTGCAAATATTTTTCAGACGGCATATTCATATGGTTTCTTTTTAGAAATCGAATGTTTATACGGCAATATAGGCCGCTTTGTAACTGCTTTAAATCTTTCTGTGGTGGCAACTAAAGAGGTACATAGAGCTTTGTATTGCACGGACGCAAAACCGCACTGCAAAAGTTCGTTTTGTTTAGATAGTGTGTTAACATTCTAGTCGCTTCCAATTGGAATTTGTGTGAATATATAGTATATGAGAATGTTGACTATTCGTGCTTGCCGAGTGCATGTTTAAATAGATCTTTTTATACCCTGAACAGGGTATATTAACTTTGTCACGACGTTTGTAACACCCAGAAGGAAGCGTCGGAGACCCTATAAAGTATATATATAAATGATCAGGATGTTGAGCTGAGTCGATTTAGCCATGTCCGTCTGTCTGTCCGTCTGTCCGTCTGTCCGTCTGTCTGTATATATACGAACTAGTCCCTCAGTTTTTAAGATATCCTTTTGAAATTTTGCAAACGTCATTTTCTCTTCAAGAAGCTGCTCATTTGTCGGAACGGCCGATATCGGACCACTATAGCATATAGCTGCCATATAAACTGAACAATCGGAATCAAGTTCTCATATGGAAAACTTTCGCATTTGACAATGTATCATCACCAAATTTGGTATGGATTATTTTCTAGGGAAAAAATGTAATATCCGAGAAAATTGTTCAGATCGGTTAACTATAACATATAGCTGCCATACAAACTGAACGATCGGAATCAAGTCCTTGTATGGAAAACTTTCACATTTGACAAGATATATTCACGAAATTTGGTATATAATATTTTCTAAGGAAAAAATGTAGTCTCCGAAGAAATTGTTCAGATCGGTTAACTATAGCATATAGCTGCCATACAAACTGAACGATCGGAATCAAGTTCTTGTATGGAAAACTTTCGCATTTGACAATGTATCATCACCAAATTTGGTATGGATTATTTTCTGGGGAAAAAATGTAATATCCGAGAAAATTGTTCAGATCGGTTAACTATAAAATATAGCTGCCATACAAACTGAACGATCGGAATCAAGTCCTTGTATGGAAAACTTTCACATTTGACAAGATATATTCACGAAATTTGGTATATATTATTTTCTAAGGCAACAATGTAATATCCGAAGAAATTATTCAGATCGGTTAACTATAGCATATAGCTGCCATACAAACTGAACGATCGGAATCAAGTCCTTGTATGGACAACTTTAACATTTGACAAGATATATTCACGAAATTTGGTATAGATTATTTTTTAAGGTAACAATGTAATCTCCCAAGAAATTGTTCAGAACGAGTTACTATAGCATATAGCTTCTATACAAACTGGACACATAGTTACTAACAGAAATGCACCTGTGAAGGGTATTTAGCTTCGGTGCAACCGAAGTTAACGTTTTTTCTTGTTTTGTTTATTTGTTTATAAGCAGTTTTTGCATTTCTTTCTTTCCAGCTTATTTGGCAAATTTTGAAGCAAAAGCAAACGAACGGTATGTCAACACAAACAACACACGCCCCAACGGCGCCGGAATTGCCCACAACATCACATGGTGAAGCGTCAGCACCGCCCACTGAATCAATGGACGATTGGACTTATTTCGACAATGCAACAAACGATGGCACAGATCAAACTGCAACCACTGCTGCACAGCAAACCGCCACAACAACTACAACTGAAACTGTGAACTCTATCGCTGATAATGCCGCATCGAAAACTACAACTTCCACAACGTATTCGTTTCCAGGCAGCGCCCTTGGCAGCGATTCCACAGCGAACATAAACAGCATTAAAACAGAAAGCAGCAGCACTAGTGGTGATTCTAAAAACAAAAACAACGAAGAGGAGAAAGTCGATGATTCCATGTATGAATGTAATATTTGTCTCGATACCGCAAAGGACGCAGTCGTCAGTCTGTGCGGTCACTTATTTTGCTGGCCATGCCTGCATCAGTGGTTGGAGACACGTCCAAATTGCAAATTATGCCCAGTGTGCAAAGCAGCAATTGGCAAGGATAAAGTAATACCGCTATACGGACGCAACAGCACCAAGCAAGAGGATCCCAGGTAAAGCATAAACGTGCCTAAAGTGAATGCCAAGCATTTGGTTAAAATTACTAACTAATAATATTTTTTTATAGAAATAAGGTGCCCCCGCGTCCCGCTGGTCAGCGTACTGAGCCCGAGCCACAACAAGGTTTCCAGGGTTTCGGCTTTGGTGATGGTTTCCACATGTCTTTCGGTATTGGCGCTTTTCCATTCGGTTATTTCGCTTCGTCTTTCAACTTTGGTGAACCTCGTGCGGCTGGTAAGCTTCACTGTTTACTTAAAAATAAGTTATAAATATTAAAATTAATTTCCGTTTGTCTTTACAGCCGCCAACCGTGGCACCGTGCAATATGAAGATGAACAGCAATTATCTAAATTATTCCTGTATTTGGCTATCTTGTGCATTGCTTGGTTATTATTCGCATAGCAATACTAAATCGATTATACTTACATACCTAAATATATATATTTATGCAAAGAGCCCACTTTTTAATTTGTTGCTCCGTGCTTGCGATTATTAATAAGAAATTCAATTATGTACATGTGTGCAATTTATTAACGAAACATACATACATACGAAATTGCAAATACTTTTAACACTGTGAAATTACATTGTCAAACGAAAGAGGAAGTAATCTTAAAGCGTAAAATTATAAAAAAGTGATACCTTCAAAATAAATGTATGTAATGAATTAAAAAAATAAAATAACAGTAAACTAATTAAAATCATTTTCATCATAAATGTATGTACATGCATATCTATCTGCATTTCATAATATATATTTCATACTATGAGTTTTTGTGATGAAATAGCATTGAAGTCAGTTTTAGTTGCTCGAGAAAATTCCTGTATTTTAAAATTTTATGATCTTTCGCTCTTTTATTTTTTAAGTAATCTTTACATTACAACAAATTGTACCTAAATTTTTATTAATGGATTTGTGATTAAGCGTTAAGTTTGGAGGTGAGACACTATTTTTTTCTTTTCGCGGTTGGTTGTTTATTTCAGAAATAAAATGCTATAACCTTATTAGAATTACACATATTTTATTTTTATTGTTGTTATTATTTATGTAATAATGAAGTGCAGTGTCTTGCATTAACTAAAAGGATTTATTGGTTCGTTCCCACGAACCGGGTTTTTATCCTGCCAAAGACTGTCAACCCGGCAACATTCCTCGAAACAGGAATGTTGCCTGCCCCTACAATAACAATAAAACTGGTTCTTGTTCAAATATGAAAAGGCGTGAGAAATTTTTTCTGTTCCGGTTACTTCTGGCTTGCATTTCAATCCATCAGCAAAAGTCGCAGAGGTCGTGGAAGTGTAACAGATTTCGTTTTTCATCGGTATATTATAATTTTTTGCATATATTCCACTACTTTGTTGTTTCACTATAAATATAATAAAATGCATGCATTTTCTACACATTACAAACATTTTTAAGTATTTCGAATTTAAATTTAAATTCAAAGTGAGCACATACTTTGTTATTATTTCCATTTGTCACATTTCCTTTCCACTCAAATTCTTACTGCAAATGCAACTGTATTAGCTGTCAAATTTCCGCCGCCATTTCAGTCGTTACGCGTTAAATTCCGTTTTCGCGTGTGGAATAAGTGAAACATTTAAATTTATTAAAAAATAGAGTTGCAACTATAATTTATAGTGTGAAATAATATAGTCGTGATAGTTTTGTATCGAAATTAATTAAATAATTAGCGTGAGCGCTGTTTTGAGTGCGTTTATTTGGCGAAATAAATTTGTTTGTAAGCAAGTGCTGCCGGTGGCCGCGAACTGTGAGAAATTTAAGTTATTTTCATACAAATGCAAGGTAATTACTTTGTTGATTCTAAAGCTAATTATGCAAAGTAGGGTAAGTTCTAATCTTCGATATTATATTGTATTTGTGTATAAGCTGAGTGTGCAGAATAAATATTGGGTTATAATATGCCAATTTAGGTTAGGTTAGGTTAATTGCTGCTGTTTGATTTTGAAATAAATTTGAACTGGCACTAAACGTGTTATTGCAAAAACAAAAAACAATTTGCAGCCCCAGTTGTAATTTCGGGTGTTTTAATAACTGAGTGAAATTGAAAATATTGAAGCACACTGGATTTTTTCGCCACAATTAGCATTTCATAAAAGTAATAATGGTAATAATTTGAAGTTTTAAAGGAAATATAGTGATATATATGTATATATACGAAAATAATATATAAAGTGAAGATTAATTAAATTTGACGTTTTTTTTTTTTTGATTTTTTAAAATAGATTGTGAATATCGAATCCGGTTAAAAGAGATATTTTACATAGATTTACAACAAGCTGAAGCTGGCGAATATGTTCAAACCATGATTAATAATAATTATTAAAATAATTCATCTTTCCGATAGTTAAAAAAAACTACAAAAATACTCAAGGTCGAAGGAAAAAATATTTTTTTTTCACGATTTTTAACGAAACGCTATATTAAATTAAAATTTACTTTGGGGAATGAAAACTTTTTTCAAAATTTACTTTGGGAGATAGATACTATTTCCTTAGAACTATCATTTTTGAGATTTAATTATTGTTATAATATGTATACGCTTCCAATTAACCCATGAGGTTAACGCGTTTTTAACAATTTTTTGATGTGCACCGGTTAAACCCCTATTATTTAAGTTATTACCATAATTTGATTTATAATATGACTTGGTCTCTGTATAAAACATATTTATGTATACGAAACTAATGTGTTTGGTGCATGAAGTTGTTGATAAAGGTGTGAGAGGTGGTGAAATATAATATGCATTTAATTACATACATATGTATTTGAATATATCATTGTAAGCTTTTATAATGCATATATATTGAATAAACCTAAAAAAGTGAGAGAGAGTTTTTGATTAAGTAATAAATGCAACAAAAGGGTACAAAAATACATATTAACATAAATAAGTACTTGTACAGGTGTTTACAGGTACATATCTGTACATATGCAGGATTGTAACTGAAAGGGACCATAACAATGGCCAACAGAGCACAGATTCAAAAGGGTTAATAGCTTTTCGCATGATATGGCAAAAAATGGAGAGCAACAGTTAATAGGCATAACAAAGTCCTGGCAAATACTCACCGTTATTGGTATTAGCATATTTGCGGCATTTCTGTGTAAATTTGTAGCCACTTATTCCCATTGTGGTCATTGTAAAGGAAATTTCAATGCGAATTTTGCTTACATAATTTTTTTTTTGTGAACTTATGCAACATATTTGGGTTTATTATGTGAACAATATGGGTATTGGAAAAGAAATTTTGCACTTTAAGCATACTTTTATATTTTTCTTAAAGCTTTGAGTTTTAAGCGTAGTTTTATAGCAACACAATGTGTTAATTTCAACATTTTTTAATCAATATAAGTTTATACAATCGTGGCTTCCTAAATATTTATCGAATTTTTTATGGAGCTTTCTGAACTTAAGAATTTAGTCCGCCACCGTTGCATGTCTTTTATGGATATTCTAAATTCTTGCAAGAAAATTAGTTGTGTTTAAATTTTTATTTAGTAATTGGCGAGGCTCGATAGGCGAAAAAAATCATAATTGGTTGAAATTCGTTGAAAAATGAGGATGAAATAATAATAATGAAGGAAAAGTAAGTTACGGGCGACGTGTGGTTGAAATAAGAAAAGGGAAGACGGTGGTGGCATTTGTAACTGTTGTTGTTGTTGTTGTTGTAGCGGCAGACAATATTCCTAAAGTAACTTCGAGGTTGACAGTCTTTGGAAAGATTAAAATCCGAGTCCGTTCCGGTTACATAGACCCGACTGTAATGGGAACGGCATTATTAAGTGATATTTATATAAATATTTTACAGAGTTTTTGGTGGATGTTTCTCGGCTGACTTAACTTATAAACTGTTCAAGGTATAAAAAAACTACGAGTTTTATTGAAAAAAAGTTATATTAACTTGTAGGTAATAAAAAAACATATAATTTTTGTATTAACAACTTTTTCACATAACCTCAAAATTTATTTTTTGAAATATTCAAATAACTAAGTCTTAGCTTTTTATAAAAAAAAAAAAAAAAAAACACTTTTAAAGAAATTAGGTGAGAACACAATAATTTTTTTGAATTAAAATATTTATTTTTTCTTCTTATTAAGGGGTTATATACAGCTAGTATTAAAAAATGTTTTTATTTTTTTTTTGAAAACCAGCTATTTTGCCAAACAATTTTATTTTGCTTTTTCCTTTGATTTGCTTTACAAAATTTAATATTATTACTTTAACGAAATCTATTTGGTTTTTTAATTTCAGAGGATCCAGTTCAGAGATATAGTGCTCAAAAGCAAAATGTCTTTTTTGAGAGGAGCTCCCGGAGATCAGCTGTAGTTCATTTCCAAATAAATATTTTTATTAATACTTTGCTTTAAAATACCGTTTGAAGAAACCATGATATGTGTACAAATTTTTGAGTCAATAATTTAAAAAATTTAAAATTTAAAAGTTCTCTCAGAAAAATGTTTGGAAAATTCGGTTTTCGGCTTAATAACTGTATATAACCCCTTAAGTGAGGCTATCATCAATTATCTAATCTCCCGTTTATACGCTTACATATATGGAAGACAGGTAAATTTTTTTCATAGGTTAGTTCAACTGGACTTTATTATGATGCCAAAAATTAGCGCGATCTGTCAACAAGTGTGTTTACAGCAGCTGTTAAAGTGTTCCCGATAATTTCTGGACAGGGTGTATAACTACCTACTAATGCAGTCATGTTAAATTACACATTGAAGCCTTTTGTCTGACAACAAGTCATATCCTTTCGTTTGAAATTTAATTTTTACCGTAAATTTTGCTGACTACCTTTGAAGATTAGCCACAGCAAAAATTTTACGCTTAATTGGCTTATATATTATAAAGTGGCAGCCATATAAATATATGTACATTCACTTAACAGTATGTGCAACATATGTATGTATTGCAGTTAAGTGACTTTCAAGTAAAAGTGATGAATTGTTTATGCAAATTCTTGCTTGGTTGCACCGTTGAGCAGTTTTGAACGGGCTTTGCAATTTCAGAATTTCAAAATTTTAGTGAATTTTGACATTTGATAAGCTCTTAAATCGGGGTCGCCACGTTAAAGTTGTTGACATCAATGCATGCCAACAGCGACTTTATCCCACACGCACAGCAAAGATTTTGCATATTCTTTTTATAATAGAAATACTTCTATGCATAATAAATTTTCTTGGGAAATTCATGAATATCAAATACTACGAAGGCACATGTGTGTGTGTTTTGAATGTGTGTATGATATGCATATGACATCAATTTTTGTGTACAACGTACTCACAGGCGCAGAGAAAAAAGAGGGTTGTGGTTCTTTCTTCGAAGAAATATGTGCATGTTTGGAAACTCGAATTTTTTCTAGATCGAAAAAGAAAGAATATGGATTTCTGAAGAGCTCAAAGTGCACCAAATTTTTAAAATAAAAAACTCAAGTGTCTTTATTTCAATTTTCATATAAATTTTGAGGCCAAGCCTTATTCATGATTTATCTTTAAAAGACTCTTTCGAATAACAGCACTACCAAAGCTTCTTTCTTCTCACTACAGTAGGGAGCTGTTCGGTCGCTCAAAAAATATAATCCAAGTTATGCTCTACCCCCAGCAACCTATAATCCACCTACGCTCTTGTGTCATATATTGAATTGGATTTGCTGTTTTTCAGCTGCGAGTGTCTTCCGTTTGACTTCTCTCTCAGTCGTTGTGGTTGACTGTAATGACATTTGATGTGTGGTAAACAAAATTTTATTATTTTGGCAGGGAAATTCATAATTTCTTGCTGGTGCTTAATAGAAATTGCAGTGGCATACTCCCCGTCAATGAGATGTACAATATGTGTCGCGTTGCTTTTCTGTGTTGCTTCCAAAAGTTTTATATTCTCTCTGCAATACTTTTTTGCGAACTTTTAGTTGAAAGTTTGAAGATTTTTTTTTGCATTTTTTGGTTTTTTGAAGCTTTGAAAAGTTCGAGTCTCGATCACGATCATTCAATGAGTAACGGATCACACAGTCAAGCTGCACTTCCGAATTGTCATCAGAAGAACCCAAAATTCGGGGTAATCGCTGGTGTTTTAAAGAGCTTTGAGCTACTCCTGGCAATAACTAATTTAAAACGGAGGCTATGAGCGTTTCCAGCCGTCCGCACGACAGTCGGGCCTACATAACTGGAACGGACCGGATTTTTTTTATCCGATCAAGGACCCTCAAATCGGCAAAACTCTACCGCTACAGTAACAACAACGTATTCTCAAGTTCGAGTCTCGATCAAGATCATTCAAACGTGTAATGAACTTGCAGTCAAGGTTCCACTCCCTTTAAGTGGTTTGTCGAGAATTTGGTTTCTTGGACGTTCCATGCGTCTTTGTGGGTTCTAAGCTTTATATAGCTTCAGATAGAGTCTATTATGCCATAATTATGGACATTTATATTTAAGAAAAGGAACTGGGGTTCCTTATAACACCAATACCAGGCGAGGCACGAAAAAGTTATTCTGACAACGCTCGTCCTCACGTTGCCAAACGTGTTAAAACCTACCTGGAAATGCTTAAATGGGAAGTCCTACCCCACCCGCCATATTCCCCACATATTTCTCCGTCGGGTTGTTATTTGTTTTGTTCGCTGGAGCATGATCTGGCTCAGAAGCAGTTCCACTTACAAGAAGATGGTATAAAACAACAACTTTTAAAATGAAACTGAACATCTGAACGATTTGGATTTGAATTTTGAAATGTCTGCCTTGAATTTTAAAGATGTCGTCTCACGATCATATACCACCCTATCTTCCACTTAGACGAATAAAGGATGTGTGCTCTCGACTACATACAATTTCCTAAAATTTAAGAATTTAAGTTAACAAAAATCTTCTCAAAACTATTAAAGAAGTCGAAACATCGCATTGAAACTCTTCCAAGCTAACTTATACTGTCCAATCACATATCCCCAGGCGAGGTTTATTTATTATTATTTACAAGCTTGTCAGTTGTGTCCGGGCACACAAGCAAGCCACTTCCAGCTTCAGTTACAACTCAATTTCCCTTGATATGCAGACCGAGCCAACAGAGTAATAAATCCGCAAACACACAACTACAACACAACTCAGGTAACACAAATATATCAAGTGGCCTAGTACCACAAATACATACATACATATGTGCACCTGCTTATAGTCATGACATTACCTAGTTGTAATAACAACAACAACTCTTTCGAAGTATAGCCACTCCTGATGAAGTAATTGGAGTTGCCTCACAAACAACAACAACAACAAGTGGAACTCCAGCTCACGATAAATGCCTCAATTTGTTGCCAAGGAGTAATAGTTAATTGTGAAAGATATTTATCTGAAATTTATTGTAAATGTTTGCAAAACACACCAGTCTTGCCATTATTACATTTTACATGCGAAGTAAGTTTAACACATTATTTATATGCTCGTTTACCTAGTTAACAAGTTAATATTACTACCTTCTTTGCTTGTTGACTCATACTCACTTTGTCCTAAGCGTTTGTTTGTGTGTGTGTCTATGGAGGTTAGTATGGAAGATGGTATCCACCAAAATCCCTTTGTAGCCCAATGTAATGTAAAGGCGCTCAGTTGTGCATAATTCCATTAATTCCATTAAAGAGCCGACAATCGCATGTTAGACATATTATTTAGTAAACATTAGGGTGGGTCATATGCTTTTGAACTAATTGGTTTGCCATTACAACAGAGACAATGATATTAAAAAAAAACTTATTAAGAACACTTTCCAGTTTAAAACCCATATTTTTTTACTTATTTGGTAAAGTTTTTAACCGGGTGGCAACCTGGGAAACATTAACTTGCGACGCAAAATATTCTTTAAACTGCTGCTTTATACATTTTTACCGAAAAAAATTTAAACAGGTGGCAACCCTCCTACAAATATCTTGAGTAGAGGTACTGTTAAATCTATTTAATGTTAGAGACAGTATTTCATTTAGTTCACGGTTTAATTAAATATAAAAGTTCAAACAGGTGGCAGCCCTCTTAAAAATTTTTGTAGTACTTTTTAAACCTATTTAATGTTAGGGGCAGGACTTATTTAACGTTAGAGAAAGCATTTCATTTATTTTACAGTTAAATAAAGTACAAAGATTCAAACAGGTGGCAACCCCTTCAAAAATTTTTAGTAGAAATACCTTTTAAATCTATTTAAAGTTATACACATTATTTTATTTATATCACAAAATATCCCTCAAAAAAATTCAAAAAGGTGGCAACCTTTTAAAAATTTCTGTAGTATTTTTCAAACCTATTTAATGTTAGGGACAGTATCTTAATCATTTCACAGTTTAATTAAATACAACGATTCAAACAAGCGGCAACGCTCTCAATTCTTGAGTATAAATACTTTTTAAACCTTCTTAAAGTTTGTACACAATATTTCATTTATGTATTTCACAGTTAATTAAAAAGGAAATTCAAAAGGTGGCAACCCTATTAAATTTCTAGATTAAAAATACTTCTTAAGCATTCTTACAGGCAGCATCTAATTTATTTCACATTGTAATTAAATATAAAAATTCAAATAGGTGGTAACCCTGTCAAATATTTTTTGAGTATGAATACTTTTTGAACTTATTTAATATTAGAGACAGTTATTAATTAATTTCAATGTTTAATTAAATACAAAAATTTAAGCAGGTGGCAACCCTCTCAAATATTTTTTGAGTATAAATACTTTTTGAACTTATTTAATATTAGAGACAGTTTTTAATTAATTTCAATGTTTAATTAAATACAAAAATTTAAGCAGGTGGCAACCCTCTTAAAATTTTCCAGAGCAAAAATACTTCTAAACATTGTTAATTTTAAAGACAGTATCTCATTAATTTCACAGTTCAATTAAATAAAAAAATTCAAATAGATGGCAACCCTGTTTAAAATATCTGGGGTAGAAATCCTGTTAAATTTGTTTATGAATGTAAGATTGCCCTTTGCAATTTTTTTTAAAATATAATTTAATACAAAAATTTAAGCAGGTGGCAACTTCAATCATATTTTCAGTTTTTTCGTTTTATATCAAAGTTTAAACTCATATTCTTCTTTTTACATTTGTAAAAAAAATGGCAACATCTCTAATTGACACCTTAATGTTGACACAACCCTTTAAAGGACCACATTAACTGCTTGCATTCAAATTTGAAGTATCAATGCCCAGCTGACAGCATTTTCGGCTCCAATTTGGCAACCGTTAACAATCTGAAGTGCTTCGGAAAAGGTTGACTGCCTCATTAGTTCGTGTAGTTTGTGTTGAAATGTATAAGTACAGTTACATGTACTAATCCACATGCGTCGCCAAAGGGTAAAGTGGATTGATTGTTGTGGGCGTGTGCCTGTGCGGTTTCAATGCAATGCCTGAACACCTTTCGGTTTTAGTGGCTTTGATGAATTTGTTTTGGGTTACCGAGCAGAAGTACAGGCACACAGACGAACAAACACATACATACAAATGGTACTTTGCGGAGTACTTATATGAAATTTCGCATTTGAGGCATTGATGCTGATCGATTGGTCTTGTAACGGTTCATTATTGTGCGGCTTCGATAAATATGTGAATGTCAATTGATGAGGTGCGCGGCGTAAACTGAACTTTTGAAGGTCACGGATGTGGTTTTGATTGAAATACTTAAATTTGGGGTGAATTGATTTCAAGGTGGTTGAGAAGGGAGATGTTTTAAATCTTAGATAAATTTCAAAATAGTATTGCTTGAAGGTCTTTAATGCCTTTGAAATGGCTACCATTTTTAGCATCCACCAACTGTATCTAAGCAGATTCCTTAAGACAGTTATTTAGAGTTAGCCTTTATTTCTGCTTTACCAAGATCGTTTAAAAAGCAAAGCAGATGAGTTTGGTAGGTAACGAGGGCAAGACTCGCTCCCACGTCACTGTTGAAAGGCATAACTTCGAATTCCTAGATAATTTCGTCTATCTTGGAACCAGTGTTTATAACAACAATGCCAGTCTCGAAATCAAACGTAAAATAAATCTTGCCAACAGGTGCTCCTTTGGCGAACAAAGATCGAACTCTTTAAGTCTCCGAACTGCTATATGAGTCGGCTGCCGAGTTTTCGAGAGAAAGGTTTTGCGGAAGATTTTTAGTCTCTTGTGCATTGACATCGGCGAATCCCGTAAAATATATACGACGATATGGAGATAGCTCAGCGAGAAGCAGAACAAGAGGAAGACCTCCATTCCACTGGAAAGAACAGGCGGGGAAAGACCTGGCTACACTTAGAATCGCCAATTGGCTTTCAATAGAGAAGAAGAGGAGTTTTAAAATATGCAAACGTTTAATTGGTGCAGTGAGTAAGACTTCTCCAACTCCAAATCAACTCATTATTATACAGAGATAGAGCAGAAAAAGAGCTCTGAGATGACCTAGATGATTACCATACGACCATTAGACGATTGGAACCAGATCTCTTCTTCGCGACGGGTCTTTGGACTATCAAGGCAGATGAATCCAAAGACAAAATGGCAGAAAAAAAAGGCATGGGCATTAAATTGATTGCCGGAGGACTGTATATAGAGAACAGTGCATACACCGAAGCCAACTGGATCAGGTATTCAAACTTTCACTATAGAAATCTAGAACTCTATTAAGTTATTAATCGAAAGAGCAAAACCAAATCAGCAGAGAGAGTACCATAAATAGTTCTACCATAACCTAAAATTGTAAAGAAAATCTACTCTGATTAACCAGTGCCAGTTATTAAGAGATCAGCTCTTCGTTGACTTCTTAAAAGTTTGAGGAATAATACAGGAAAAGTCACACATCATATTTCGTGGCACGCACAGAATAATACTTTGAACTCACATTTCTCAAAATTAAAAAAAAAAAAAAAAACAAAAACAGAAATGTCAAACACTCACAGTCACGCTGTCAAATGGAAAATCACATTGTTTACTATTCGGTGGAAAATCATATTAAATGGCATGAAAGGAGCTGCGAGTTGCAACACGAAGGCGAAACAGTTTATGTTGGCGCGAATTGTAAACAACAACAAAGTTGAAATATATGAAAATTGCAAACAACAACAATAAAGTTGGAAATAGAGGAAGATTGCAAACAGAGTTTGTTTATTTGCCTCTGACAAGCTCCGCTGTGAACCTGGAAAATACAAGTAAAATATATATTTTAATCATGTGCGTATTACACGTCTGTTGGTCTGTGTTTGAGCGGGTGTTACGTTGTCAAGGACACGCATTTGATTTGCTCATACCTTTAATGCAGCACAAATCCCGTTATCAAATGCGAATTTTTCGTGTTTTTTAGCATTTTGTTGTTGTTTGTTGCTAATGCGTTACAACTGGTATTTTACATGTGACTTTTGCCGATGCGGGTGTGTGTGCGTGAAAAATTTGTGAGTGTTGTATAACGGAAGTGGAGAGTGGTTGTGATATTTTTTTTGGATTACCTTATTTCTTCTAATATTAAAGAGCTTCAGCGTATAAATAGTAAGATTAAAATATGATTTAAAAGTTTTCAATTTCGGCAAGGACATTCGGGTATAATTGAGTCTAATAAAAATAACTGTAAATAGCTTAGATGATGGCACGTAGACCTCCAGGACCTTAACTTGTAAAGTTTCATGTCTTGGCAGTTTCCTTTTAGGCTTCTTCTCGAGCTTATGGCTCTTCTCCTTTACTGCCGTAGACATTGCTTACGCAGTTATAGCCGAGTTACTACAGTGCGTCAATCATTCTTCCTTCTTGTTTGGCGCAAATAAGAGATTCAGAGTGTAGCCTTCTCCACCTGATCTTTTGAACGGAGTGGAGGTCTTTCTCTTCCTCCTTTTCACTTGGCGAGTACTTCGTCGAATACTCTCCGAGTTGGAGTGATTTCATTCATTCGAATGACATGACCTAGCCAGCTTAGTCGCAGTCACTTAATTCGCTAAACTACATATGTCGACGTCTCTTATCTCATACAGCTCATCATGCCATCGACTGCGGTATTCGCCGTTGCCAATGCGGAAAGGACCACAAAGCTTCCGCAGAACCTTTCTCTCGAACTCATCAGATGTTGTCGTCGTCCATGCCTCTGCATCATATAATAGGACGGGAATGATAAATGAGTTAGAATTTGGTTCATGGGTCTTTTCCAAGACAAGATTTGGGGCATGGGGAATATCTGGTAACTTGTTGATTTTTCAAGCCCGAAGCCACACTGATAAGGTCCAATCAGTTTTTTGGTGGTGGGCTTTAATCTTTCCTACAATACGCTTGATAGAACCTTATATAGTAAGTGAGAAGACTTATCCCACGGTAGTTGGCGCAGATTGTGGGGTCTCAATTTTTGTGGATTAGACTAAGCACAATTATTCCAATCATCGAGCAGGCTTTCGCCCGACTATATTCTACAAAGAACATGTATTAGTTCTTCGCCACCGTATTTGAATAGTTCGGCTGGCAATCCCTCGGCCCTCGCCGCTTTGTTGTTCTTCAGGCGGGTCATTCTTATTCGAACTTTTTCATGGCCGGGCAATGGAACGGGGAATCGGGTTCACCATCTTCTGGAGCCAGGTTATGGTCCTAGTTTTTTTAATATCGACAGGTTCCGACATCCTAGAAGAGCAATAATGGTTAAGGAAAGTTTTGTACCAAATTAAGAGCGGCGATCTCAAAGAAATCATAACTTGAACATTTTTAGTTCCAAAAAACTTCTACCGTTTGCACCAAATTTTGAGGAAGGCAATAGTCGGAAGCTAAATGCTTCTTGATGCCAGCCAAACCATTTACCTTTGAACGCAGAAAATGATCTAATTTCAAAAATTAATCTGCTGTGAAAACTGAGGCTTCCAAGTCCCTTAAAGCCGAACATTTTTGGTTTCAAAAAACTTCCGATGTAATTATTTGGAGTCTTACTGAACTGACTGTCGTTGATCCGGTTTTTTGTGGAACAGTTTTAGAATAAATTTTCGATAAATTCTCGAAGACGCAAATAGTCAGATGCTAAAATAAAGATCAAGAGTAAATACTGTCATCCAAAATCGGAACTGATCCCTGATTGCGAAGCCTGTGGCTTAGTCGATCCGATAGCGAGAGCTTGTAGTGTTATTAGATGTAGGGTACGAGTTTAGACGTACTTCCGCTGAAGTTGTAAAGGTGAAGCTGATGAAAGTCGTTCCAGTATTTCATGTACGATGACAGAACTGAATATAATTCGCTTCATGCTTTCCCAGTCGTGACGAAGAACTCTAAATGGGTTCTTCCACCGATAATTTTTTCTATATCTGACTGTAAGGTTGAAAGCTTTCTTCAAACTGAATAACCTTGAGTTTTGGTATCAATTTTAAAAAGTTTTAAATTTAAAAAGTCAATAAAAACAACGGCTCGATATTTTTATTTTAAAGGTTTTATTTAAAAGGTTGTTTTATGAAATTTATATGTCGAAAACAATTTCGTACAAATGACCACCATGGCTGAGTTTACAGTAGCTTATCCGATCCAAGTATATTTGGAGTACTTTCTCGATGGTTTCAGGCCTTATGACAGCTGCAGCAGCTTGAATCTCGTACTTTAGATCTTGAATTGTTTCTGGATGGTTGGCGCAACATTTACCTTTAACAGCACCCCACAGAAAATAGTCTAACAGAGTTAAATAGCAGCTTCTGGGAGGTCAATTCACATCACCTATTCTGCTGATTATGCGATTTTCGAAGATAGGGCGTAAAAGATTGAGTATAGCGTTTGCTGTATGGCACGTAGCGCCATCCTGTGGCCCAAATGCAACAATTCTGCTTGTTAACGTAACCATCGAGGTGGAAATGAGCCTCGTTCGAAAATATGATTTTTCGATAAAAGTGACCATCCTCGGTTTTTTTTTTAATATGTCCCAGTTTTCTTTTAGTGAATAGCGATCCATTTCGTAAATTTTAGACTTTTTACTGAATATCTGTCACTTTCCCAATGATTTTGACGTTTCCAATGTCGAAATAGAGATAATTCAAATTTAAACCGTTAGATGACCCACCCGCTATTTGGAGCGTTTCTGGATTGACTGTGGTTGACCCAGTTTGTCCTGGAACCATTTTCTATCCAATTCCTGAAGAAGCCAATGGTTTGATCTTTCTGAAAGCGAGATCTCATATGACACAATCTCAGTAGGCAATCGACCGACCTAAAACGTGAAATTAACTCGTCACCGAAGTGTTCTCTCAAAAAATCCATTGATTATTGTGATTTGTGGAAAGTGACGTCGTCTTGTTGAAACCAAATGTTGCCGAGATCACGAGCTTCAATTTCAGGCATCAAGTAGTCGATTATCATGGCGCGATAACGGTCGCCATTGACGGTTTGGTTCGAAAACATCGGATTTTCTTGGAATTTTTCTAAAGCCCACAGAGCGAAGCGATGTCACTTGGTAATTTTAAACGCTTTCAATTAAGATCTCGAAGTAAAATGCGCCAAGTCTTTCCATACGTCAGTCCGAGTTGCTGCAAATAGCGCCGAAGCGCAAGTTTGAGTCTTGCCCAAGAGGCAATAACAATATTTAAACGAGTTTCTATTCAGGCTATTGGCCTCAAACGGCGGCAACAGGTTGAATAATACAAGAAATTAATCTTAATAAAAACGAATTAGACAAAAAATGTTGCGCTCAAATGAAGACAAAGCTTTTCAACACACTTAAGAGAGACTCTGCATCTCGAGTCAAAAGAGAGCGTATGCTCTTGCAAGAAAGAGACAAACAAACAGGAAGACTACACAAAGGAATAAACGCTGCCGTCCTTATTAAAAAGCTGGAGCAAAAGCTCAGTTTTGCAAAGCTCAAAAGCTCCAAACATATGTTTTCTGCAAAGCATAAAAGCTAAACAAACAAAAAACAAAAACGTAAATTGTCGCTGTATTGGTGCACGCACACATTGAAGCCAGCACACCACTACAAACGCACTTTTGTGTTTGCCTTTAAGGTGACCATAAAAATTGCAGCTTTCGATTTCTTCAATGGCGCGGCATTTCGTGCGCTTTAAGCACTTTAAGCTGGCGTCTGTGTGTGTGAGTGCTTGAATTTCCTCCTTTTGCTGCGCTGACTTTTGTTGTTTAGTAATGACTGTGAGGTATGTGGCTTTTATTGAACCAAAGCTGATTGCAATACTCACGACCTGATGCGCTTCTTCGCAACCAAAAATGCTGGCAAACACTTTTTGCGCTTTGTGTCTGCTTCATTGTGCCTGACTTGTGATGTGGCTAATCCGCGTGCGGCATTGATGAATGTGTGCATTTCTTTTCCACTGGGTGTGAGTGTGTGAGCGTGTGTTTCGCTGTGTGCCAAAGTGAGTTGTAAAACATTGTGTTCTGAATGAAATGTCCTTGGTTGTAGTAGTAGTTGTTGTTGTTGTTATTATTGTTTTCCTTTCGTTTTAAATACGCCAGCGTTGCGCTGAGCTGCTAAGTGGCTCAAAAGGTCAGACCATAAAGGGTTTATGCGTGGAAAATTTAATGAATATTCTTTTATGCTCAATTTAAGCAAAGCCTTGTTTGAGGTTATGGTGAATTCTTGTAGGCGTTTATGCATAAAGAAATGTTTTGAGTATAATATTTTTTTGAAAATTGATTGATGAAAGACAAATAAAAATATATTTCAATAATGAGAAATTTTTTTTTCGTTAATTAAAGACTTGTTATTTTATCAGTTGTTTATTTCTGAGACTCAATAATAGCCTCTAATCAATTTATCTTGAATGTTTTTTTTTAGAATATTTGAGTTTTATAGAATTACTCTTAGAAGGCATATACTCAGAACTTAGTGTCTTTCTATTTTCATGTGTAAAAAAAAATAAAAAAATCGTTTTTGACCCACCCTAACCTATTTTTTTCTGCAAACTATCACTAAACAGCTGTTTATGA
>CM050327.1:49925208-50109024 GCA_027475135.1 Bactrocera correcta | reverse complement strand
CTAGTCAACAATCATTGGAATGGAGAGAAAAAACGAGCCGAATGCAAAAAACCACCCCAAAGCCGAAGGAAAGGCAGGAAGTTTTCAGTGAAAAAACTGCTGAAAGCTGCCGGAAATGTGGAAGAAGAATTTAACATTATAATAATGCACCAACGTTCGAGCCATGATTGTGACCGAATTTAGAGCCAAAAACGCAATGATGCCATCAGCCAACGTATTCACCAGATTTGGCTCCGTGTGATTTTTTCTTGTTCCCCAAACTGTAACTGCTGTTCCGTGGAACCCGTTTTCAGTCGATCGAAGATTACTTTGAAGACGACAAAATAAATATTGATGAATAAATAAATATTTTGCGCTTTATTTACATTTTCTGGTCACAATATAAATACATTTTTTAGGGTCGCCGACGTTTCCTTCTGTGCTTTTAAATTTCGTGATGAAATGAGTACACCACGTTCAGGGTATAATGACAAATATGAAAAAGCATGCGAAAGATAGGTGAGTGTGCGCGTGGGTGATGATTTAAATGGAAGCCGAGTAGTGTTAACACACACATAGATTGTAAAGTAACAAAAACTGTTCTGTTATTGCAGTGATTATGAATTTTTGACAAATGACAGCGTGAGAGTCAGGAATTTCGCGATGATCAGTTTACACTAACACCGACTGTGTGAAAACAAAAAAATTAAAATAACAAAAACAAAGTTTGTTACCTGCCCAAATCGGCTGCCTTTTCGTGAAAACGTGAGCAGCATCATTTAATGTTAATTTGTTTTTTTCTTTATCTGAGCCACCCGCACACCGTCCGCGCTGTTGACCGTTACCAGCAGCTACTTTTTGGTAATCACCTGCTGTGCGTAAGCGCGTGTGTCACTGTTGTTATTGCTGTTAGCGCTAAGTAACTACATACATGCACACGTACTTAGCAATAACAATAACAGAGGCGTTAACAGCATTGTGAGTTACTGTTAAGCAAAGCAATTGACGAGCTGTCACCTGTAAATTTGTGTTTGCCGCAAAAAAGTAGTTGTTTTTTGTATGTGTGTGTGTGTTGTATTTGTTTCGGAATAGTGTGTGTATGAGCAGACTCATACAAGTCAGTCAAAATTGACTCGCACGGAGTTTTAGTTATAACAGACACCAAAAATCAACGGTTGTTGCCGGTTGTGCGCGTGGAGAGGCGGAGATTTGATTCGAAAAGTAGTTTTCGGTGAATTTCAATTTATTTTATTAGAAAAAAATTGAAAAAATCTAACCTGCAGAGTTGGCTTAAAAGGTGTGTGTTTGATTTTGCAAAGAACTAAAACTCGCGTTTACGACAAATTTTCAATAAATTTGTTTAAAATTGCTATACATTGTTTTGATAAAACTACGTTAAATTACAATAAATTTCGATTTCAACTAATTTAGCATAAGTACGTCATCGCGGTCTCTTGGCCGAAACGTGCTTCAAAAGAATTATGTCAATTTGTGCTGTTGCATTTTTGCTGCTAATGAGTGTTTTGGCAACTTGTGTGTGCTTTCACGCCATATTTATTCAACGGTTCGTGTTTACTGTTAGCACACAAACACATGCAAGATTGGCTGGATATACATAGAGGTGTGATTACCATGAAGGACTCATAAGGATACGCGTAGTGTTAATGTATTGATAATGACGCTTACTCCCACCATGAAGTGATTATTTGAACAATAAAACTAAAATAGCAAATTATTAAGAATGTAGCAAGATTGATTATTGTGTACCCCAACAACAATTACCTTACCTTAAGTAAACGAAAATGCATGTGTCAGGGACTAGCACAACTAACTATTATGACACAGTGACTGATTGGTTATTAATTGAGTGACATAAGTGGGTGTATAGTAATATACAAGAACATTTCCTTAAATCTGTGATTGTGATTAAATTTTCAGAAAAAACTTATAAAATGTGGCATTGAAATAAAAAAGCGTAAACAATTTTTTTTTTCGCAAACCATATTATTTAAGATAAGATATTTATAAAGTAAAAATATAATTAAAAATTCGGTTGCTAGAATCGGAGCTGGAATAACCCACAAAAATAACGAAGTTTTCATACAAGAACTTAGTTTTGATTGTTCAGTTTGTATGACACCAATATGATATAGTGATTCGATTTGAAAATTTTTTTTAAATATTGTCACGTTGCACAGTGGCATTTCGGCGGAAAAAATAGGATTTTTCCACTTTCCAATTTTAAAATTTTAATGATTTTGTTTTGTAAGGAAATATTTGGATAAGAAAAATTCAACAAGATTTTTTATAAAAAGTAAAATTTTATAGTTAAAAAAACTAACAGAAGTCGACGGAAAGTTATTCAATAAAATCAGATTAAAATTATTGTCCAAATAAAGATTTTTTTTTGTGTGTAAGTTTATAGTTATGGCTTTTCTTTTATTTTTTAGTGAAAATATAGTACCTACTTGTTTATAAAAAAAATTTTTTATTGAATTTGGCAAAGTAAGCTAATTTTTATAATTTTTCAAAAATTATACTAAAAAATATCAACTTTTCATTTTTTGATGAAAAAAAACTTTATGTGCTTTCCCTTGCTTAGTCCTCTTACTACAAAAAAATGAAAGTCCCTTTTAGTAACATCGATTTTAATTTCCACAAATACTGATGTCTTCAACACTTCGGATCCTTACATAAGTAGCTTAAGGCGTCATTCGAACAAAATTTCCTTAGAACTAGATCCCATTGTTAAAGATATGGTGCTTGCATAATAT
This sequence comes from Bactrocera correcta, assembly GCA_027475135.1. Lineage (NCBI taxonomy): Eukaryota > Metazoa > Arthropoda > Insecta > Diptera > Tephritidae > Bactrocera > Bactrocera correcta. Next base: position 50,106,271 of record CM050327.1, on the reverse strand, counting down.
TACAAATAAAAAGTAACACAATTTTTCGCCTGTTACATATTCAATTAAAACATTGCATATTATATTGGATTTTTATCAAGGTAAAGGTATAAAGAACGTCACTTTGCGTTTAAGTTTAATTTTTTTTTCATCAGGAGAACTCAAGAAGTGTCCCGAATTTCAAGTCCCTAGGTCCAAAAATAAAAATGTTGGCAATTGCAGTTATATGGGAGGTGGGTGTGGCAGTGGGCGGTTTTCCAAGATTTTTTCAAAATTTCTTAATTTAGTCCAGAGAAGTGTTTCTGCAAAGTTTCATTGTTGTACGACCACTTCTATTTTTTTCCAAGAAATGTATGGAGCGGTGCCACTGTGCGTTGCCTTAAAAAATGAGCTATACCAAATTTCGTAAAGATATCTGGTAAAATACAAAAAATTTATATACAAGGACCTGATTTCGATCGTTCAGTTTTTACTAAACAAACCGATATAAAAAATTTCTTCAGGAATTGTAGTGTTTCTTATAAATCAATATATGCCAAATTAAGTAAAGATACCTTCACAATTGAAAAAATTTTCCACACAAGTACATGATTCCGATCGTTCAGTTTGTGTGTTGATCCTATATCGGCAGTTTCGACAAAAGAGCAGCTTCTTAGGGAGGAAAGAACGTGTGCGAAATTGCAGATCGTTATCTCCAAAAATGAAGTACTAGTTCGTGTATATACCCAAAGATCGACAGGCAAAACGGACATTTACCAAATGGGCCCAGCTCATCAGCAGCATTTCGACTGGCAACTGGCGAATGACAAGCGATGCTTTATTCCTAGGCCTAAATCGAAGCAGGATTGTCCGGATCGACTTTAGACTTTAAATATCCCCCCAGAAAAAAGTCTAACGGTCTGATATCGCACGATCTTGATGGCCAGTCGACCGTCAAATAATTTGCTCACCGAAGTGTTCTTTCAATAAATCTTTCGTGGGGCCTTTTTTTTGAAAGCAAATGTCGCCAAGATCACGAGCTTCAATTTCAGGCATCAAATAGTTGGTTATTATGTCGCGATAATGGTCGATATTGACGGTGACGTTCTCGCCGGCATCATTTTTGAAGATATATAGTATAGAGCGAAGATTCTATTGGCACACAAACCACACCAAATCGTTGTTTTTTTGAATGAAATGCCACAATTTTGATTGTATATATACCCATTGAGCCAGAAATTGGACTCATTGCTAAACAAAATTTGGCTCGAAACATCGGATCTTCTTGGAACTTTTCGAAAGGCCATAGAGCGAAGCGATGTCGCTTGGGACGGTCTAGCGGAGTCTGTCCAAAGCTGTATTTTGTACGCTCTCACTTTAAGATCTCGTCGTAAAATTCACCAAGTCGTTCCATGCGTCAGTCCGAGTTGTTGCGATTGGCTCCGTATCGACTCTTCACAGTCTTCGTGTACACTCTCAGCAACGGCTGCTATATGTTCTTCACTGCGTGCTGGACGTGGTCTATTCGGTCGAATATTATAAAATAATGAATGTGGGCTCTCAAGATGGCTAATGGGGACGCAAATACGATTAGTAAACTCCATAGGCCGATTATGAGCGAAGCACGTGAAACACATTCTTTACAGAACGTGAATTTTCGTAATAAAGTTGAGTGATCTGTAAAACTAGTTTAGGCGTAAGTCTTTTCATGATGAAATGCCAAACAATACTTGACACGCTTCACGTGGCTATTGAAAAAAGTACCTCTACTTGGATCACCAATTACATACATACACTTTGTAGAATCTCCGACGTTTCTTTTTTTGCACTCTTCCTTATTGATTATGAAGCAGTTTTTGTTATTTCATTTAGTGATTGCTTACTAAGGACTAATAATATTTTTTTTTTGGCTAGAGAAAATACATGAATGAAAGAGTTAGCCTGATTTTGAGCAACAATCAATTACGGAAATATTAGTAACTTTGAAGTATCTCAACCTACAGTTTTACTGTTCATAAGTGAAGGTGTATTTCATCCTAATCAAAATTGGTTGTAAAGTTGGGCCCTTTATCATTTCGACAATATTTGACAATTTATAAATACAAATATTTTTAATATACTTTATTTTGTAAGGATCTAATTAATTATAGAACTTCGTGAAAAATATGTTTAGAGGATGCGAGATCTACATAAACATATTAAGTTGAAAGTCTTGAGAGGGACGATTCCACTACATTTTTGGTATTCATTAGGGTTATCAGAAGAATTCAGCTTACCTCGAACCTCAAATATTTTGTGTTGTGCTGAGCGGCCAAACAAAGTTTTATAAAGGGAAACAGAAGGCATTACTCGATGAAGATTGTTGCCAAATACTGGAGGAGCTCGCAGAATCTTTGGGAGTCACTATACCAGCCATTTCAAAACATTTAAAAGCAGCCGGATACATTCAAAAGCAAAGAAATCGGTGTCATTACCGTTAGACATTTAAATATTACACGAATATTCTAGCTTTATCTTCCATAAAACTTTAAATTTTTCATTCATCAATATCATTTCTCTGTTTTTACACCTGGCGGGACGACTCCTCCTAGTTCCCATTTTCTAAATTCTTGTGCTTGTCATTGCACATAATTCAAAATATCAATATATTTAAGTGAAAAATAAAAGATCCGCGAAATATTTTTGTTTTGAAAAAAAAAAAAACAAATTCCAGATTTTGGAAGAAACAATTCATAGGATCCTCCATTTTTCCCTTAAAACTAAGAAAATCACAATGTGTTGGGGTTGTAAGAGATATCTTCACTAACCGATTGATAGATTTAGGTGCGTTCGGTTAACTGAGGTAACCAGGTAAAGTCAAGAATAGTCTTACTTAGACAACTTGAAACATCGATCCGTTATAATACCTAGAACTTTTAAGTTCGAATCAAAAATATCCTCGGAAAGCCCCTATAGCCTGTCACAAATTCCCAGCCAATTTCGACTAGCGTAAGCTGAACAGTATAGCAGAAAGTGTCTAAATGAGACCGATTGAATTGGTTAGAGAAAAAAAATTTAATAAAATATCAATGACGAGAAATAGGTAAAGGACGTCTGTTGACTGGTCACACAGATCTTCAGTTTTGACTGCTCTGTTTTTTTCTTTAAGCGATTAGGCAAGAGCTAAGGGTACATAACTGAAGTAGTCGTCGGATCATTAAGAAAGTCTAAACAAATATTCAAGTCGAAAGCATCACAGTAACCGATATCAGAGTCTAATTGCCGTAACAAATGGCAATTTCATGTTCGGTAGTGATACTACGTTGTGTTATTACAACTGGCAAAGCGCGATGTCAATGAAATTTGAATTTCCCTTTTATGTAATGTCAAGCATTTAATTTACTTTGTTTTTTTTCAGATTCTTCGCACTCCACACAGCAACGATGACAGCTATTTATTTGTTGGTTCTAGCAAGCATATTGCCGATACTAGGCTACTCCGATGCTGGTTTCATAGGTAAGCTAAACACATATCCAGCATCACGCATACTTTAACCTCTTGCAACTTGATTTACTTATTAGCCTATGAGGACGCACGCAAAGCTGTTATACAAGCCGAAGACTTGCTCATCACAGGCGGCCGCATACACCTTAATGATAAGGAGGATCGAGTGAATGACATATTCATGCGTTATAAGTTGGACGAGCTGGGTGCGGGCTTTTACGATTCGGATGTTAATGCGGCGGGTTTGCATTTCTTCAAGGCTAAGCGGCTTGTGGAGAAGAGCAAAGTGCTGAAGTTCCTCAAGCGTATGCCGAAGGGTGCGACCTTACATTTGCACCACTCGGCAAGTGTATCCTCCGAATGGATGGTACGCAATATTTCCTACATGCCGGGAATGCTGCGCTGCACCAATAGTATGGGCGTCAGCGTGTTAAGTTTTCGTAGGACGCCACGTGATCACGGCTGTGTGACACAGTATGTGCGTGTGAGTGACGAACGCTTTCGTTCGGTCAGTCCGGTCGCTTATGATCGCAGCTTTGAGAAGTTGATCAACTTGTATACACCGACGCCGGAAAGTGAGTGGCAGATTGTTTCTTTTCGGTTTTAAAGTAGTAGAGACATTATGCGCAAATAAAGATGAACTTTTAATATTTCACAGCTGATTATCCAACTATCAAGCATGTGTGGCGTAAATTTCAGAATATGTTTGGCACGATAAACGATGTATTGCGTTATTTGCCGGCTTTTCGTGCCTACACTTGGCGTATGCTGGAGGAGTTATACGAGGATAATGTGATGTATGCGGAGGTGCGAATGGATTTCAAAGAGGTGGGTACTTAGTAGTGCTTTGCGATCTTTCACTCTCTAACTTTCCCTTTTGACCCAGCTCTATGACTATAGTGGACGCATTTTCCCACCGGAGCGTTCCGTTCGTGAGGTATTGACTATCGTGGAAGACTTTCGTCGTGTACATCCGAACTTTTTGGGCATCAAGGTGATTTTCTCAACACATCGTAATGTTGAACGGACGCGTGTTTTCGAGAATTTTGAAATGTTTAAAACCTTGCAGTGAGTTTTGAAAAAAAAAATATCCAAAAACTTTTTCTTTCGTCTACTAATCGAATTCATATCAGCACAGCGAATCCCGATTTCATTATCGGTTTCGATTTAGTCGGACAGGAGGATCTTGGTAAGCCTTTACACAATTTCATCGGCGAGTTGGCGGATCTGCCGAAGAGCGCGAAATACTTCTTCCATGCCGGCGAAACGAGTAAGTCTTATCCTTTCCAGCTTAATTATATAAATATTAACAATAATCTTCAATTGTGGCAAATCTTTAGATTGGTATGGCGCCTCTACTGATTTCAACCTTTTGGATGCGCTCTTGTTGAACACCACACGCATCGGTCACGGTTTTGCGTTGATGAAGCATCCGGTTTTGTGGAATGCCGTGAAGAAGCGCAATGTGGCCATCGAAGTGAGTCCACTCTCGAATCAAATACTTCATTTGGTGGCGGATTTGCGCAATCATCCGGGCAGCTTTTATATGTCACAGAATCTACCAATGGTTATTTGCAATGATGATCCCGGCTTTTGGGATACCAAGGGGCTGAGCTATGACTTCTACTATGCAATTATGAGTTTGGCACCAAATCATGTGGGCTTGAAGACGCTAAAGAGTCTTGTTTGGAATTCGATTCGGTACTCAGTGCTGACGAGACGAGAAGAGAGTGTTGCCTTTGAAAACTTGGAACGTTTGTGGGATCAGTTCATTAATGATGTATTACAAGGCGGTGTTGTTTGATGTAATAGTTTATTAGGGGTTTGTAGTAGAACAAAAAATATATAATGAAAAATTCTCATAAATAAAATTTTAATATTAAGAAAATTCGTGGTAATTTATTTCCTCCTCATAGAATAGAATTTAATTGTTTGCACCGCGATCTACAGTGTGTCTTGCCCTCCATTCTAACACATATACTAGCCAAGCATTCTGATGAGCTGTTGAGGTGATGTGACCACTATCCACATATATGGACACTTAAACCTGCGGTGTTCAAGAGTTTTGCACGCCTCAGGATCGGCAGTTCGCACAAGAGACTATGCCCATGTTGGACATGTGCTTCCTGCAATGCATGTGTAGAATCCGAATAGTTGACGAAATTGGTCTCTGGTGAGTTTTAAACCTTGTTAACAGCTTTGCATGGCGCATAGCTGTTGCTTGTTACCAAAATCTTTTACTGTTCGCTCCCTCCTTCTTGCGTAGCAGATCCATTATGGTGAAGGAACCCATTGCAATACCAGGTTCTGGTCCCACCATACTAGATGCAGCAGCACAGCGGACTGATTCGTCATCCACTTCATTGCCGGATACTAGGGGTATATTCTTTTTAATCTCATAGGCTGTCATACTAAATTATTTTAAGTGCCGTTTAACTATCGCAAAGTATAGCTACATACGTTTGTTGCCATAGTTGCGTTGGAGGTTTATATTTACACACTGACTTATAGCAAAAATCTTTGATTGAAATATGTTCGGAAAACATCCCAGAGTATGAAAAATTTAGAGTGCGGCCCGTCAATACATTCAACAATGCTTTCTAAAGTTTTCCAGCCCTTGTAGAAGGTCAAGCGTAGAACTATTTCAGTCAGCCTTACTGCCAAGGCTAACTATAAAATTCCTTGTGAAGTTTACCCTCTCCAGCCACGCATAGCATGGTCTAATTTGCTAAAAGACCCGACTGATTCGATATGCATAAATTAAAAATACGTTAATCTAGGACAGTTCAGACATGGTTGGCTGCAATCTGGGTTTAATTGATTCGTACGATTGATTGATTTACGCATAAATTTGTAAAATACCAGCAAAACTCCTTTCATATTGAGATATTTCTCAAAATAGCTGAAGGTGCGCTAAGTCTAAATTATTAACAATTATTGCTTACAGTATATATCAAACTCATATATGGATCAGTTCAAACTCTGTGCTAGATCTGTTACATTTCACTTTAAAGTGGATCCAAATGAGTAATATCGGTCCAAAATTTTCTTTTTTATGACAGTCAGTGACATCTGTGCCAAATTAGAGATCTTACTGGCATCGTTGAAATATTGAAAGGATCCGTGAAAAACGTTTTTAAAGATCATGTGAACCTAAAAAAGTGAAAACACGATTTCTGCATAGTTACTAGCTCGATGATTCCCCAAAAAAACCACCAACTACTTTAAAACTTTCCCAGGCTCATTTTTCACGAGCATTGAGAAGCTTCATAAAGTCATCACTCTTCATTATTTGTTTTATTTGCGGTCCTACGAAAATCCCTCCTTTAACTTTAGCGTCAGATAATTTCGGGAAAAAGCCCCTTAAATATTCGAACGCTTCAGAGTTTGGATCCAGTGCTTTTACGAATTGCTTCATTAACCCTAATTTTATATGTAGCGGTGGCATTAAAATGTTTTCGGGCTCTACGATTGGTTCAGACTTTACGTTATGTTTTCCAATCTTAAATTCGACGCGATCAGGCCATTTACGCTGTTGATAATGTACTGAGTCAGCTCTGCAGTCCCATTAACAAAGGTGACAAAGGTATTTTGTATATTCACCTTGCATTCCCATAAGAAAACCAACCATTTTAAAATCACTGATTACTGGCCATTGGTATTCTGTGTATTTTAATTTTTCTAGTATGATTTTTACATATCACTTTCTTTCAACCATATAGAGTGTGCTAGAGGAAGACTTGGCAATGCATTTCCGTTATGGAGCAGAACTGCTTTTAAGCTTTTCGAAGAGCTATCGATAAAAAGCCGTCATTCAGATGCTACGAATGGTATTCCAATATCATTAAATAAATCAGTTATATTGTTGCAGTAACAAATACCGGCTTCTTTTGTGAAAAAACATGAAAAAGTTTTATGACGCTCTCTTTGATCAGTTATTTTGACATCATCTTCAAGTAAGTTTCATTAGTCGTGAACCTAATATATCTGCTTTACTTTTGGGTAAGTTCAGGTCTCGCACCAAAATTAAATTCACTTGAGCTAATAAAATGTGGCCTAAAACCTTGCGACGTTGTTATGAAATCACTACCATCAGTGTTGGTTAGTGGTGCACTGGTAGCTGTTGAACTTTGTGACGGCTGAACTTCAGAGCTATCTGATCTGGAACGTACCAGCACAGGCAAATTTTCATCATGTGGTATCGGAGATGATGATGAAGGAATATCTGGATAAAAAATCATTTTTACATTTTCACCAGATCGACGCTTACTTGGGTTAACCATACAAAAATAACAGTCACGGACATGATCACTAGGTTCTCTCCAAATCCTTGGCATCGCAAACTTCATGTGTCGATTTTCTCCTCGATACCAAACTAGAAATAACAAAATTACTAGGGTCTAATTTAAATTTGCTCTACAATTTTAAAAATCAGAAATTTTGATTTCTTACCTTCTAAACTATTTTTACTTTCGGCTTAATCAAATAAATAAATTAAAATATACTTATCGATGTAGATCAGCCCAAAGCAAACTTAAAGAACTAAGATTAATATTTAAGTGTTTTTCAATGTCTAGAATCAGAATTCAAGGATAAGAACAGAAACCCCCAAAAAAAATATTTTTTTTTGGTGAGCGGTGTTATACATAGTAACTTATTCTTTAATACTGTCAATAGAAAAGAACGGTCAAAAGAAAATAAATATCTTCAATAGAAAAGACAAAAGTTTAATATATTTGTATGTATATTTTCCTAATAAAATAATAATTATAGAAAAGAAATTTCTTCGAAAAAAAAATTCTTCAAAAGTAAATTTTATATTTACCAAAACGAGACAATACACATTTCCATAAGAGATTCAAGAGGCTGGGCAAAACCAAGCTTAAAGAAAGCAAAACAATATTATTTACTGCGCAAAGGAATTTTTAATTTGTGAAAGATTTTCAGTGGTTGTGGTCAACAATGGCCCAGTAAAAGACATGACAGCGAGCAGTGTACTCGTAGAAAGACATTCTGGCGAGGACTCCGTGGAATGACTAGGACTCCATGAATTAGCGAGAAATGTTGCGAATGTATTAAAAGACTGCGAACAATTTAAATTGAAACGAAAATCGAAAAAGAGATCTTCATGTCTTCCTTTCAGTTTAAAAACCGGAATCGCCGACTGTTGCGTAGAAACCGTAGCCAACGGTTAGTAATTAATTAATTTATGTAAGTAGTGCAGCAGGTGAGAAAATTTTAACTTTTCTTTGTAAAAGCAACTAACAACGCGAAGTTCAAAAAGTCGATCAACAGCAACAACAACAACAATTACAACAACTGCTGTTTAGTAGGTGTTAAACATTTGAATTTAATTGCATTTACATTTTATTTGATAGTTTTGTAATTTGTATTACAAAATTTAAAAAAAAAAAACAGTTAACAATTGGATCATTGCGTGTCTGGAATTGTTCATTTAAGTTGTAAACACTTGTGTAAGTGCTGTATTATTGGAATTAAATGTACACTAATTAAGCGAAGCCGAATTAAATAATATAACAGCAGCGTGTATTTGTTTCAGCAGTGTTGGAAGTTATTGAGAAAATGGGCTTAGGACATACACATGTATGTATGTATGTATGTAGATATTATATATTTATTTGATGGAAATATTTAAAAAATTAAATTAATTTTAGAGTTGTCGTAGCCAAATAATATCAAAATGTTTCTAGCTTTTGTACAGAAAAATTGAAAATATTATATTGTTTAAACTTTATATGAAAATATTATGGAATACTAATAATTAATAAATAAATAAATGGTTATGTAAATAAGCCAAATTGCCGCATTTGGGACGAAGAGCAACCTGAAGAGATTCAAGAGCTGCCATTTCACCCAGAAAAACAGCTGTGGTTTGTGAGTCGACAGAATTATCGGTCCATACCTCTTTAAAAATTATGCCGGTGAGAACGTAACCCTCAATGGCGACCGTTATCGCACCATGATAACCGACTATTTGAGGGCTGAAATTGAAATTCGTGATATCGGCGACATTCCACCCACCAATGGAGATTTAATGAGAGAACACTCGGTGAGCAGATAATTTCACGTTTTGGGTCCGTCGTTTTTTTCATGTACGGATATATAATGTCTAAAGTCTATGCGGGATTGTCCGCATTCAGGCCTTGGATCAAAAGATCATGCGTGTCATTCGCCAGTTACGAGTCGAATTACTCAAACGGATCATCGAAAATCGGACTCAGCGGATGGACCATCTGAGACGAAGCCGCGGCCAACATTTGAAAGAGATAATCTGCAAAAAATAAAGGCCAAAGAATGTTCTTTTGAATTATAATAAACATTCCCCAATAAATTTAAAGTTTCTGTGTTTCTGTAGGAAACTTGAGATGAATCACCCTTTACCACCACATTGTGATAGTAAAATTCGTAAACGATATAGTCTAACTTGATACCCATATTTGCTCTTAGTTACCTAAAGTTTGACAGTTGATTTTGGACAATGTCTTCATAATTTGTTGTTTTATGGTTACTTAGAAAGTTTTTGACTATCAACACAAAAGTTTTCCATGCTTCAATTTGAGGACCTACAAATAGTCAATATTTCGATTTTTCCATACTAAGCATCGGAAATTTGCTACAAATGTTATTCAAACAATATCCTTCCACATTAAACACTTTGACAAATTCCTTTATAATTCCAAAATTGATGTCGAGACTTATCTGGGTTCATTTTGAGAAAATAACTTTGGATGTTTTACTCTCCCATTTACCTCCACTAATTAATAGTAGCAATTTCTGGTAATTTGGCGGTATCTTTTTTCGGTACGTTTAGATGCTTTGATTTGGCTTTTATCAAACTTTAAAACCTTTCTCGTAAATTTTCACAAATTTTTGGTAGGGAGCCTGAGAGTGGAGAGAACGTGTGGGTTTTATGGCGCAGAACCCTAATAATGACTGTGAACATACATTTTATTACTAATGAACCGATAATTGGTTAAAATTTAAAAAATGCAATATCATAAAAACAGGAGCACAATCAATATTTTCTTGAATAAATTCGTAATCTGGACACTTGAAATCGATAAAACTTGCGAAGATATCAAGGATAACAAAAAGTATATAATATATAACTTTTGTAGAACTGTGTAATATTGGGTAGTCGATAAAGTCGTTTCCTATTTTGCCAGAAGATTGCAACGACTTTGATATCTCTAGTGCTACCAATCACACTGTCTCATACCATATAGTTGGTAAGGTGAGATTTAAGCTTTATTTAATCAAAAAAAAATTAAATTCGAGGAATTTGAAAAAAAAGTACAGCTACTCAAAAATTAGTAATAATAATGTAATATTAGTAAACGATCGATGTTCGGGTACCACATGCATTGTCTGTAAAAAAATTTAATGAACCGAATTGACATCTGCGATTCTTTGCTGAAAAGAAATGAAACGAAATCGAACCATTTCTGAAGCGAATGGTGACAGGAGACGAAAAGTGGATCAAATACGACAATAATGTGCGAAAAAGATCATGGTCCAAGCGTCGTGAAGCTGAACAAATGGTCGCAAAGCCAGGATTGACGACTCGAAAGGTTATGCTGAGTGTTTGGTGGGATTGATGATGCCATGATGTTTGTTATGATTGAAATAATATGAAGTTTAGAATGTTTTGATGTGATGTTAGTTCTCATAGATATGATGCGAAGTAAAGTTACTGATACACAATGCTAGTCTAGTCTAGTCTAGTGCTCTATACCCATAGATCATTGTGATGCGATATAATGTGGTTGGACGTCTCGTAAATTGGATGCGATATGATCCGTTAATTCTAAACTGATACATTGTGTTTTCATTTGATAAATTGTTGGAAGTGAAGATTTTAATAAGCATCGAGCGATGTGATGTCATGTGATCTCTCCAAATATAATTTGATATGATGTCGTGACGTGAACTTATTTTATATGAAGTTATGCATTGAAAAACTCAGCGATAATTAATATTCCAAATCAGCGTCATATACATACATACGTGATGTGATCAAAAGCCAAATGATTTGCTATTAGTGAATATGTTACTAAAGAGAATATCATAATGGATTTTATATGTTATTTTAAACAAAAAAATATAAATATGTTTCGCATAAATTAGAGTTGTATTTATAAAAGCATTAACAAATATATTAACTAGCGTATTTCCTTTGATCTAGCCTAAATGTGCTTCAAGAAGTGTAATTATGCGATACAAATTGATATTAGACAAATTTATTAATTCACATTTTTTTTTTTTTTTTTTAATTAATTCTTTGAACTTTTTATTTTATTCGCAGCAAAACAGCATTCATTGACACACTTATCTACTTGGACCATTTGTTTATTTTGCCGACCTGTTTCTAAATATGTTTACGCTTACGCTAAATTAATTCATTACTTCCAAAACAATTTCGAATACTCGTAGTATATTTAAAAAAAAAGAGAAATAAAAGATAAAATAATATTAAATGCATCTATTTATTGAAGTTGAGTGACCGCTGAGTCTCGTTCTGATCTTGCCTCTTGTGTTTTGGTTAGACATTATGAGCATCTAATGAGTCGGCATCACCTAAGCGAGGCTCTGGCAAATGCGAACAATTCCGATGTCATAAAAACATTATATACGCATATGATCACGCGCCTGTAATAAAGCAATTAATATTGCTGATAACCTATTTTTTTCTTTTAAAATTGTGCATTAACCAGTTTCTAAACCGAGTGCGAATATTTAGGACTTAGGCTTAAATAACCTTTTACATGGGTTCGCTATTGGTCAAGGTTAGATGTTACACAGGAACCCGTATATACATACATATACATTCTCATACGCGTTCTTACATGTACGCAATTTCTTTTTTTATTTTTAATTAGAATTTTATAATTATTCAAAAAAATTGTGACTGCTAAAATTTTGTAACCTTGAGATTAATTCTCTCCTGTTATATCCAGAAAGGTCAGAGATTGGCTCCTAAGACGTAGGTATCTGTTGCTTCTTCTTATTGATATTTTCAGCTTTCGAGTACATTTAATTTTTTGCTGATGGGGCACTTACACTGTTCGTAGATCCAGTTTAGTAATATTCGCAGAGAAAGTTTTTGTTTGTTTTGCTTAGATTCTATTCTTTATTGGCTTATGAATTATTGATTCACATTTTTGCTTTTTTCAAAGTGAAATTTGCTTTCACTATGAATAATATATTTGTAAAAATACAATTTTTTTTATAAATTTATATTAAATTATATTTTAAAATTTTCTTTCTTGGCACATATGCCCGCTGTTATATTTTGTGTACCACTGCTGTTACATATTTCTCCAATTTTCCGTAGTTTAATTGTTAAATACTTTTCACCGAAGAAGTTTGAAAATTAAAAGCCCGTGTTGCAACTCCGCCGAAAGAGATAATGGCGCCGCAGCCTAAGGTGAGTGCAATTTTATATGAGATGCCTTTGCCAGCCGATCGCTTTTACGAAGCGCCGAATATACTAAGTAAATACCAAATTATTGTATATACACAAGCATTACATATACACATATACCAGTATATAATTGGCACATCACATAACCATACGTTGTATTTTTATACCCTAAACAGCGTATATTAATTTAGCCACGAAGTAAATGTCGAAGACTCTACAAATGTCGCAATAGTGATTCGATGTGATGTTGCATTATCATCGTTTTTCACCATTTTCAACGGATGTTCTCAGGTAAACGCCTCAATACGGCCAAATAGAACTCTTATTGACTGTCTGTCCTGCCGGAACTAATTCGTGAGGCATCAAACAACGAGTATCGAAAAAACAATGACCATCACCTTGATTTCTGAGCGGCTTTGGCGTGTTTTTTTTTTTTGGTTTCTGGCCGTTTTTTCCTTTCCATTCCGATGATTGTTGACTTCTTTGATTGTCAAACTCATAAAACCATATCTCTCCATGAATGTGGGATCGGAATTCGCACGATCAAAACTCTTTTTAAAAAAATTCAGCTTTATCGGGATGAGTCCAGCAAGAACTCGTTTCATACCCAAAATATCCACCAAAATCAATCCAACCTGCTTAACATCGACCGTCTTTGAATGCTTTGTACCACTCGTAGGCTTGTGGTTTTGATAAAATATACCCCGTAAGCTGTCTCTCAGTCGGTATATAGCCGAACTAGTCCAACAGTTTTAGAGATACCGATCTAACCTCAAGAAGCTACTCATTTGTGAGAACAGCCGTTATCGGAACACTATAACTTATAGCTGTCGTACATACTGACCATCCAAATAAATTGTTCAGAACGAACTAGTATAGGAGTATTCCATACCAAATCGACCACTTTTGACCATTCTTTTCTACCCTTTGAAAAACATTTTTGAGAATTTTTTCAAAATTTTTTGTCTAACTTCAAAAAAGTTATGATGTTATATTATGTTTAAGGAAAAAAAAAGAAAATTACCCCTATAGCATATGGATATGTAGTTGTCACAAAAACTGAACTTTTAACCTGTGAAGGGTATTATAGCTTCGCTGAGCTGAAGTTAACGTTTAAACCGACTTTTTCAAAATTAAGTTTTATAACAACAACTGAGATTTTGAAGATGTTTCGCACATACAGATAATAAAATATACATACATTATGAATCGATGTCGCCGATGACACCAACAGCCATTGTAAAAATCAACACTATTACATTTACTCACACATTCCTTTCACTGTCACTATGAACTGTCAAGCAAAGCAAGGAAAGAATTACTTATGTACATTAGAGCGGGTCAACTTATAGGAAGCTAAAAAACGGGAAAATCGCGTACGCGGGAAATATTCTACATATCACTCTGAACAACTTTGCCTAAGAGACTATAAGACTAAAACTGATTTCGAGCCAGCGATTTTTAGGGATTATAAATGACGAAAAATAGTCAGTTTTTGAGATATCCGAATGAAATTTAGTACGTAGGTGCACTTTGATGTTATATTGATCATTTGTCGAAATCAGCAACATCAGACAACTACAAGGTCTGTCGCAAAAGAAACAGACCGGTTAAAAAAAATAACAAAAAATTAATATTTTTCAAAAGTTATATTTTTTTATTCAAAGTAGTTTCCTTTAGCTTCGATACAGCGTTTAGCCCGGTCAATTAGCATTTCAAATGAGGTTTAAGGTCATTTTTCGGAATGCTCTTGAGAATATCAGTCGTCGCCTTTTGGATAGCTGAAATGTCCTGAAACCAGTGTCCTTTCATGGGCAAATGAAGTTTTCCAAACAGGTAAAATTCACAGGGTGCCTGATCACGTAAGTAGGTTGAGTGATTAATGGTTAATATGGTGTTTTTTTGTCAAAAAATCAGTGACAAGCTTCGACCGATGACACGGCGCATTATCGTGCAGCAGGCGCCAGGACCCTGCCTCAAGGTATTAGGGTCGAGCACGACGAATGCGTGACAAGAGACGCTTCGTAACACCAAGGTAAAACACAGCATTGATCGTTTGACCAGGTGGGACGAATTCTCGGTGTACAATACCCTCGGAAACGTAAAAACAAATCAGCATTGTCTTTATTTTTGACTTCCGAAGACGATTTTTTTTCGGTGATTTCTGATCGTCACAGAGGTCCTTACGACCTTCTTGGAGTCGCTTAAACCACTCATGTACATTACTACGGGATAGGCACTGATCACCATAAACTTTTTTCATCATTTGAAATGTTTCAGTAAATGTTTTCCCAACGTTTTTTCTATGTTCAAAATGCATTTTACGACCGATGACCAAAAGCTGCTGCCACTTTACGATCGATAACATCGATTTTAGTTATCCAATTGTCTTAAAATTTTAACGAAATGTCAACAAGAGACAAAAATTTTTATTTCATATACCCACCAATAGCTGGCGCCACAAGGAACAGTTATATTTAAAAAGTTCTGTTTCTTTTGCGACAGACCTTGTATATCACATATCTCCCATACAACTGACTATAAATAAACTTCGCCTTAAAAATCGCTGGCTCGAAACCGGTTTTAGACCCTTGGTTTATTAAGCAAGGTTGTTCAGAATAATCCGCAAAACATTTCTCGCATACACGATTTTCCGTTTTTTGGCGCCCTATAAATCGATCCACTCTAATGTACATAAAATATGAATCAGCCATTATTGGGTAGACCAATTTTCATAAAAACAAAAAATATTATTTTCAAGGCTTTGATAATATTTACAGTTATTCAAGTTCATAGTATGAATTTCATACACATACACACACACCAGCTTACAAATGTATTGATATGTAAATGTAAACAGGCTCTGTCTAACTGTTTGTCTGTATATCTGTGGACGGTTCTACGAATAAAACGAAAAAGCGAAACCCCGCATTCAAGAACAAAACGCACAAAATGCTATACATTTTCGAAATGGCCCGAAATATTGCGAATGTATTGAACGACTGTGAGCAATTTAAATTGAAACGAAACAATGAGGCCTGCGGTTCTTCCTTTCAGTTTAAAATCAGCAATCGCCGACACCAGACCGTTATTTAGCGCAGCTTAGTTGAAAACAACAACTGCAAAATCAATCGAATTTACATTTTATTTGAAAATTGTGCAATTTGTATAAAATTGATTGAAAAAAATTTGAAAGTTGCATTATTGCGTGTCTGGAATTTCACTTTAAAGTGGTAAACAGGTGTTTAAGCTTTATAATAACGGCATTAAAAGTGCGTTGTATTTAATTACGTAATATTCGAAGTTATTGGGGGTATTCGCAAATATAGTTTCATCTATGAAATAAAAAAATAAAATAAAATGAGACAAAATTGGCATTAAACTATATAATATATAACAAGAATTTTTCCAGTTTTTAATAGCGTGTGTTAAATAATTCTGAAAGTAATATTAGTTACGGTAATTATTTCGAAAAAATATGCTTTAATGGAAACAAAAATGGTATGAAAAGCTTTAAATATTAGAAATTAGTAAGAATAATTTCATTTAAAAAAAAAACAATTTTTTTTAATAAATCTTTTTTTTTTAATTTTTTGTAACAAAATTATTATTTGTTTTATAAAATTTATGGTTTAAATTTTGTTTTTTAATTGGTGGTACAACAACAATTTTTTTTTAATTAATGGTTTACAAAAATAATTTTTTTTATAGAATTTCTGGTTAATTATTTTTATTAATTATTTAGATTTTCCATATTTTTATATATTAGTTAGTAATTGTTTTATTTGTTTGTACAACAAAACTATTATTATTTTTTTTTTTGCTTTTTTAATTAATGGTTTAGAAAAAATATCTTTTTTCAGAATTCTTTTTTTTTTTAATTTTTAGAACAACTCAGTTATTATTTTTGTATAAAATTTATGGTATAAAAACTATTTTTTTTTAGAATTCTTGGTTAAAATATGATTTTCCATATTTTTAATGTTTAGTTAATATTTATTTGTTATTTTAAGGAAATTTTTCAAACCAACCAGATACATACACTTAAGTTTATGTAATATTTTTCCCGACTAATTATGTACATTTGCATTTTAGTTTTTTTTTTTCAAAAGAATATATCGGTGTGTGCCAAAGTAATTGTGAGTTCGCTAATAATTTAATAATACATATATTAATTTTTTAATTTTGTAAAGTTATTATAGCTTCTTAAAGCTTGAAGGACAAACGAAATTAATATTTTACCTTTGATTCAGCAAATTTTGCTTTGCACCTTGTGAATCCCCATTTAGTTGCCATTAAAAATAATTTCAACGCTGTAAAATAATTAAAACGAATTAAACACATCACTACCGTTACGGGCGCTACGTGGTAATAAATTAAAAAAATTTACTACATCATTATAATTTTATAATTTCACTATGAATTGTTTTAAATTTTTTTTTCAAATTCAAGAATATACATACATATGTATATATACATATATGTATATATATGTATGTATATATTTAAAAATTTTTCAATCGATTTTTGTCACAAAGAAAATTTGCTTTTGCGTAAATAATTGAATAAGAAGCTTAATTTGTCTTTAATATATGCATATACATACATTATTCTATTCGCCAGATACATTTGCACTTGAACTTTTGCTTAAAAATAAGCACAATACCCTCAAAATTATATGCAAATGTCCACAAAAAAAATCGACTAAAACCTCTCTTTTTTATGCTTAAAAAATGCAAGAAAGACAAGTTGAAAAAAAAGAAGAAGAGAAAACATTAACAAAAAAATTCGCTGTGGTGTGAATGACAAATTTGCTGGCTTGTAGTGATCATCATGTGACGTGATTAACGAAATGTGAAGTTTTTGAAAAACAAGATTATTTGATTTATTTGGCAATGATGTGATCAGATGTGATGAGTAGAATAAATGTGATTGGTTTGGAAGTAATTTGATTTTATAGTTTAAACGATAATATGATGTGATTTGACATGGCTTAAGAGAATGTGATGTGAAAATTTGATGTGAAATGATATGATATGATGTGTGATATGTACGATGTGATGTTATTACTATACTAGTGAGTTGAAATGGTATGATGTGATGTGTAGTACGATGTAATGTGATTACTATACTAGGGAGTTGAAATGGTACGATGTGATATGATGTGATTATTAGTGATGTTAAATAGTATGGTGTGATGTGATTATAATAGTGGTGAGGTGATTATAGTAGTAATGTTAAATGGTATGGTGTGATGTGATTATTATAGTAGTGATGTTAAATGGTATGATGTGATGTGATTATTATAGTAGTGATGTGAAATGGTATGATGTGATTTTACTGCTCATCGTTGTAATGGTACATTTTAAAGAAGTAATGTGAAAATATAAATAAAATTGAAATATAATTGTTTGTGATTTTTAGTTATGATCTGATGTGACTTATTAATAAGACGACATATAATATATATGTAATTCAATATAAAATAGGATAATGTCATGCGACTTCTCATAGATGTGAAGAATATGAATTATTTGTAAATGTAATATAATACTATTTTGCAATGTGATGTAAGACGGTAGACGTGATGTAATGCGAACTGTATACAAACCAGGCTGTTGTAGATCCGAATGATGAGACATGCGATCTCGGACTCAAAGTATGAGGATTTCATGCAATCACGCAGCAATATTTTTATCTTAAACTGCCACTGCGCGTCTTATATGTAATGTGATTTATTATCAAATGATATGTTGGTAGTAAAACTAACACACACAAAAGTGAATATTATCCAAATGAATTTTATATGTTATTATAAACAAAATATTAAATAATGTCTTACATACAGGTGTGTTCAAAAAGTATCCCGAATTTTGTGTTTTTCCAAAAAGTATTTATTTATTCATGAATATCTATTTTTTCCCCTTCAAAGTAATCCCCATGAGAAATTATACACTTGTGCCAACGGTTTTTCCAATCTTCGAAGCTCTTCAAAAAATAATTTTTTTATCTTCTTCAGCTCCTCCTTCGAAGCCGTCTTTATCTCATCAAGAGAAGCGTAACGTCGTCCTTTGATGGGCCTCTTCAGTTTAGGGAACAAGAAAAAGTCACAGGGGGCCATATCTGGGGAATACGGTGGCTGCGACATCATTAGTGTGTAGTTTTTGGCCAAAAAGTCGCGCACAAGCAACGTTGTGTGTGAGCAGGGGCGTTATCGTGGTGCAAAACCCAAATTTTTTGTTTTTCCCAAAAATCCGGGAGTTTCTGGCGGATTGCTTTGCGCAAATTGCGCATAACTTGCAGGTAATATTCCTTATTGACCGTTTTTCCCTGTGGTAAGAACTCATGATGTACCACCCCCCTGCAATCGAAGAAAACTGTCAGTTACGATTCGCGATACTTTTTGAACACACCTCGTAAGGTAGAGAGGTATTCATTTTATTCAACAAATATGTATATTATCTAGCGGATTTCCTTTGATCTAACCTAAAAGAGGTGAAAGAAATATAATTATACGATACAAATTGACATAGCATTATACAAATTTATTGCACATTAATTTTTGTTTTTTGTTTTTCTAGTTAATTTTTTGAATTTTTTATTTTATTAATAGCAAAACAGCATTTATTGACACACTTATCTATTTTGACTATTTTGTTTGTTTTGCCGACCTGTTTCTAAATATTTTTACGCTTACGCTAAATTAATTCATTACTTCCAAAACAATTTCGAATACTCGTACTAAATAAAAAAAAAGAAAAAATAAAGAGGTGTCTATTTATTGAAGTTGAGTGACCGCTGACTCTTGTTCTGCTCTTTATTCTTGTTTTCTGGTTAAATATTATGAGCATCTAATGAATGCTCATCACCTAAGCGAGGCTCATTCAAATGCGAACAATTCCGATGTCATGAAAACATTATATTTGCATATGATTACGCGCCTGTAATATGAGCAATTAATATTGCTGATAACCTAGTTTTTTTCTTTTAAAATTGTGCATTAACCAGTTTCTAAACCGAGTGCGAATATTTAGGCCACAAAGCTTAAGTAACCTTTTACATGGATTCGCTATTAGTCAAGGTTATATGTTACACAGGAACACGTATATATACTATCACATACACATTCTTACATGTACGCAGTTAATTTTTATTTTTTTTTTATTTTTTATTAAAATTGTAGATTTATTCAACAAAATTGTGACTGTTAAATATGTTTGAACTTTGAGATTAATCCCCTCTTGGTTTAATCAGAAAGGTCAGCTTTGACTCATACGTTTCTATGCTCTTCTTACTGATTCTTTAATCTTTCAATATTTCTATAATACCTGTATGTATACTTGTTTATACAAATTAGTCTTTCAGTTTTTAAGATACCGATCTGGAGACGCCTCCCATACAATTTGATCGAACAAAATCACCGTTCCCACGACAACCTGAATCTACATAACCGATACGGACCCGGATTTTTATCCGACCAAGGACTCGGCAGAATTCTGCCGCTACAATAACAACATCGTTCAATCTCAATTCCTTGCATAGAAAACTTTTATATTTGACAAGGTTTTTTCAGAAAACTCGCCGCAGATTATTATCTAAAGCATCGCTACAATCTTCGAACATATTATCCACATAAAACCGCCACTATAGAAATTTAGATGCAGTTCAAATTGACCGAAAAAAACGAAGATAAGGAACTTTGTATCCCTTTTTATGCTATAAAAACGCACCTATGAAAGGTAGCAGTCGAAATTATGTTTTTTTCTGGTTTAATCTAGGCTATAAGCGTAAGCGGTGTCTACACCAATAAAGAAGAACAACTCAGATTTAGATAAAATGACTGACCATCCTAGGCTATTATGTCTTGGCTTATAGATTATTGAATAACACTTTATCTTTCTTCAGAATAAAATTTGTTATAATTATGAATTTAATAACATATTTAAAAAAATATTTGTTTCTTCGAAATATATGTTTTAAATTTTATTTTACCAATTTTCGTTTTTAGTCTGATCTCAAAATGCCTACCTGGACATATACGTTAGCTGTTCTATTTTATGTACCGCTGCTGTTACATATTTCTCCACTTTGCGGTAATTTGATAACATAACATTTAACTGTCAAATACTTTTACCGAAAAAATTAAAATTTAGATGCCCGTGTTGCAACTCCGCCACAAGAGATAATGGCGCCACAGCCTGAGGTGAGTGGCATTTTGTATGAAAAGCCTTTGCCGGCCGATCGGTTACACGACGAACCGAACATATTAAGTGAGTACCGTACCATATTATGTCCATGGCAATTACATTCATAGTATAACGGCTCCTCTCAAACTTTCCATAAAATGAAAACGGAAATTCATTCAAACAGTAATAACTGCCGACAGTTTGAGAGCCGCTGTTATTAAAGCAATACTTTTAAACACTTGTGTGCGAACATGCATACATATGTATATTTAATTTGTACATAAAATACACACTAATTTTTTTGACCACGCAGAATATGCACAGCAGCGTGAAAAAATGATCGAGGCGGAGCAATTACTACTTACCGGTGGGCATTTGCAACTCGATGAGAATGAATTACAAGTACATCAGATTTTCATGCGTCACAAGCTGATGGAGCTCACCTATGGCATGGAACATCCGCATGAGCATGCGCCGGCGCTGCATTTCTTCAAAGCGAAACCACTCATCGAACAGAGTAACGTGTTCAAGTTCATACAGGCCATGCCAAAAGGCGCCATTTTGCATGTACATCGCACACCGGCGGTCTCCGGCGATTGGCTGATTAAGAACTTGACTTACACGCCCGGTCTCTTGAAATGTCACACGGCGCGCGGTACTGTGGTGCTCAGTTTTCGTGAGAATGCACAGAAGCATGGATGTCGCTCGAAATATTACGTGGTAGAGGAGGAGCGTAAGCGTACACTGTCGAAGAATCGGTACGACCGATTTTTGCAGTCCAAGCTGAGCTTATATTCGCGACTGCCAGAACGTGAGTCGTACAAAATGCTGTATTTTCATGTTATGCTTATGTTTTTGTTCCACTTACAGTTGAGTTCAGCGAACAGAACAAGGTGTGGCGACGTTTCGAAGACATATTCGACACAGTTAGTGATACGGTTGGGTACGAACCCGTTTTCCGTTCCTTTCACTGGCAGCTGATGGAGGAAATGTACGAGGACAACATAATGTATGCAGAGTTGCGTCTGAAATTTAAGCCAGTAAGTTTAACTTCAAAGTTAGCTATAATTAAAACCAATATTATTAGAGATCTTGTCTAACAGTTCTTCATAAACTTTTAAGTTTCTTACCTTATTAACACTTGAATTTATTCCCACAACTATTTTAGCTATATGGCGCCAACGGCACAATAGTAGCAAACGAGTATGAAGCAGCCGAGTTGCTTATGTCTCTAGTGGAAGAATTTAAGCAAACACATCTTGGTTTCTACGGTTTGAAAGTTATTTATGTGGCGCATCGCGGTTCAGACCAAATTCAAATATTCAAAGCTTTCCAAACATTCAAGGACTTCCAGTGCGTGGCTATAAAACTCTCTCTCTATCTCTCTAGCCTCTATCAGTATACTAACCAAAAGTAAACTTTTTTTATAGTGAACGATATCCCGATTTCATTATTGGTTTCGATTTGATCGGCCAGGAGGATCAGGGCAAGTCATTGCAGGCATTTGTGTCTATTTTGCAGGATCTACCGAAAAGCGCAAAGTATTTCTTTCATGCGGGCGAAACAAGTAAGCATTCATAGAAAAAACAGCGAGTAAATCACATAATCATACTTTTATTATCACAGATTGGCTGGGCACATCGGTGGATTTGAATTTGGTTGATGCCATATTACTCAACACCACACGCATTGGTCATGGTTACTCACTTATGAAACACCCTTTACTCAGTAAGGCTGTTAAAGAGCGTGATATTGCACTGGAAGTTAGTCCGCTGTCCAATCAGGTTTTGAACTTAGTTTGGGACTTACGCAATCATCCCGGTGGCTACTTTATGTCCGATAATATACCAATAGTGATTACGAATGATGATCCTGGCTTTTGGGATGCCAAAGGTTTGAGCTATGACTTCTACTATGCGATTATGAGTTTCGCGCCGAGCAATGCTGGTTTGAAGACATTGAAGAGTTTAGTATGGAACTCGATAAAATATTCAGCGATGGGTGATGCAGAGAAAGAGGCTGCGTATGCGCAGTTGCAATATGATTGGAATGTCTTTTTGGATCGTGTTATACGTGGTGAAGTTGTTTGAAATAGTTATAGTTAGAAACATAATATACTTATATTTAATTTTTATTTACTGATTAAAATAAATTATAGCACGTGCGATTTACAATTTTTACATGAAATTTATGAGTAAAATTTTTCACACAACTTAAAGTAGGTTTTCAATATTGTTTTGCTTTTGTTTTCTTAGTAATTCTAATCGGTATACATGTGTGCGGCTATGAAATTTTGACAGCTTTCAGTTATTTGTAAAAACGCGCAACGGAAGCCACCCATTGAGTTGCACTGAAAATTTCGTTAGTATTTTGATTATTTCACTGAACATTTAAATTTTATTAAAAATTTGCACTCACAAAATACGGATCACGTATGATTTGGTCTTCTGGCCGGTCAATGTATTTTCCGAGCAGTTCGATTTTTGCACATCTTTCTTGACTAGGGTCTTTGGCAAGCGTTTGTAGCTCGTGCAAATTATGTTCATCCATGGCAAGTATGTAGTCATAATTGTAAAAGTCCATGGTTGAAATCTGTGTAACGATTGTCAATTATTATAACAAAATGTAAAAAACTGGAGTTGGAGAGCATTCGTACTTGTCTACCGATGTGATCCGTTGTTAAACCATTCTCTTCCAGTACTTTTATACAGCGTTCATTCGGTTTACGTCCAACATTCCACGTTCTCAAGCCAGCACTGTCCACCTTCCAGTTGAGATCATATTCCTCCAACCAGTGCTTCATAACGCTTTCCGCCATTGGTGAGCGACACGTATTACCTGCATATTTATAAAGGCTTATCAATGCTTTAAAACTCTTCACTACCTACTTACCAATACAAACAAATAGGATTTTTAGTGGTTTCATATTTGTTGGACTTTTAAATAAACTTCAAATTTAAAGCTATTTAGTACGTGATTATTTAGTATTTAGTAAAAATATTTACTAGCATATTTACTTTATTTAATTTTCATCAAAATACAGGAGCTTACATAAGAAATTTTGCAATTTTTGATTTTCTTTGTTTTTTTTTTACTCAAATTTGACGTGTAAAAATAGAAAAATTCGGTTGGTACAGTGGGGTATTCAGCATCAAAATATAATTAAATTTGTTGATAAAGGGTTACTCTTTTCTTGTTTTTAAGGCTAATAAGACATGTTAACAGTGTAAAAGAGAATTAATATTTTAATATGCAAATACAGTTAAAGATTGCAACAAATCCATTCCTTTTCTACATACATCGCCTTACCTTACACAATTTGGCTTCACTATGCATCCTCTGTAGTACATAAATTTGGCAGAAAAGCAAAATTTGTTTATTTACACAACTTGGTTTCACTATGCATCCTCTTTAGTACATAAATTTGGCAGAAAAACAAAATTTGCTGATTTTTTTTTAAAAAAAACTTATGTTTTTATTTCACGTTTGTTCATGTATTTGTGCCTCTTTTAATTTATCACTTTGTACATCAGCTGATTTTGTGTTTCACAACATGTTTCTTATACATTTTACTTTTACTTATTTAACAAGCAATTCTGGAATGCGTGTTTGGCCACCCTCTCCTCAAACCTTTCCCGCAGTAGCTTCTTTCAAAAACGCAGCACAAGCAACAACACACTGCTGATAAGCCTTTTCAAAGCCAGCATCACCTCTTTGCTAGAAATTCAACGCAAGTAAATTGTACATTTGTACATGTGGCTGAGTTAAGTACGTTTTCTACTCACATAGTAAGGATCCTCGATAATACGATCGCTTTTCTGTAAACCAAAATCTCCCAACAATAATAATTTTGCTTTCGCATTTGGTGGTGCCAGCCTGCGCAGGTCGCTCATATTCTCTTCATCCATTCCGAAAATGTAGTCAAATTGCAGAAAATCATCCTTTTTGATTTGGCGTGCTTTATTCTTATAGTTTATATTATGATTCTGCATTATCTTTAATGCACGATGATCAGGAGAATTGCCAACGTGCCAACCACCTATGGCTGCTGAATCAACTTTCCAATCCGCGGAGAGACCGGCATTCTCGATTGTTTCAATCATAACGCCCTCGGCAATAGGTGATCGGCAAATATTACCTAAAATTAATATATTTATTACTTTAAAATTCCATAATTGTAAAATTGTACACTTGCCTAAGCAGATCATAAGAATTTTCTTAACCATTTTGCCGCTGTTTTATAAATTAAGTTGCTGCCCTTGAAAATGTAAAATACACAAATATTCTCGAATTTATTTATTGAAGTCGTTTTTGACATTCGTTGGCAAAACATATGATTCTGACGTTAGTTACGTGTTCTCTTACGTCACGCAGCAATAACAGCGCTTTAGCATTAACAAAATGTGAATGAAGATGGAACGAAGAGGAAATTAAAAAAGGGAAATGGCGGAAACTGTTGATGTTGGTTCACAACAATTTAAGTTCAAATTGTTTTATAAATATTTTAAATGTATATTGTGAAAGTACACGTAAGTCCAGTTTACGTATTATTGTAAATTAGTATTATGATTTTAGGTTAGGTTTGAAGCATCGTATACTGCATGCTGCCATACACGCTTGAAATGCATTAGACAGTTTCCGGTGCATGTTTCTTCAAGAAGTTGCAGTTAGAATAAAATTTAAGATTACGTGGTATTCCAAATACTTATCGTTGGTTGTAAATTATTCAAATAATTCAGCGAAAAGTCTAAAGAAAACTAGTAAATTTAGTTTTTAAAATGGCTGAAGTACTCATATATACAAACAACATATATTATATAAAACATACATATATACAAATTTGTATGTAGACTAGTTGCTTAACATTGTTTTCCCATCCATAAATTCGCTGGAGCGAATACTATATATGCATGCATAGTTGTGTGTGTGAACGAACACATAAATGAGCAGTAGACTGAAATGTCACAAGTGTCTATTGAAAGAGGATGCTTGAAAAATAGTTACAATTTATGTGACTGATAAAATTGGCCATTTTAAGAGAAATCGATATGTCACATCGCTGTCAGTTGTCGAGAGCGTATATTCGTTTGAATAGCACATTAGTTGAAAGACAAATTAACATTTCAATGTACATACATACATATGTAGCTGTATGCATATCTAAGGAGTGGATTAGTTTTGTATACATTCAAATAATTAACTCTTGAATGAAAATAAAAATATTATGAATTAATTGGAAAGAGAAGAAAATTTCTTGGTATATATCACTTTCGTACTACTATCAGGATTTTTTAAACTTTATCTCAGAACATGATAACTATAATATTATTTACAAAGCAAATGTTGATGTTATTTACATAGGCACACCTTTACACCCATACAAACATGTTCTGACATGAATTTGTCTAGGAAAAAGACATCCTTTTGCATAAGCACCACCTTAATGTTTGTATATAAATATGTTTTGACATGAATTTGTCTAACTGTTACAAACAAGGAAGTGTTTGTGGTAGTTTCATCCTTTTAGCCTTTTATGTGTATGTGACTCGGCTTTTGTAAGTCTCATATGTACACATACAAACAAACACTACGAGCTGTTTTCTGTCCATCTATTTGACTGTTTATCCTGCAGCACTTTATTCGTTTATCGCGAGACGTTTGTTTGTCATAGACCAACGAGCCCTCCCACAGCCGCTTGTTGGTTGCAAATTCTTTTTATTATTTGCTTGTGTATGTACTTGTGAGCGAGCAATATGTCAACTAGTTTGTTGTCGAAGTGTCAATAACATTCGTGAATTTCTCTGTTCTCATTGCTGACAACAACAACAATGTGTATGAAGAAAAAACTCATTGGATTGAATTTCCGCATACACTTCCTGCTTGCTACAGTTATAACTTATTTTTTTTTTTTTTATTTTTACACAAATTTGTTTTTTTTTTTTGTTTTATTCAAAGTTAAAATTGTATAATTGCAAGCACTTGTTATGTGTGAATGTGCTGTGTGAGCTAAGTTGGAAGCAAAAGTTCATTTTGAATATAAGAAAGGCAAACCTTTAATTATTCGTGTCTGGACTTTAGTCGTACAATTTGTATGTTTGCATACTTATATAAATATTTCTGTACATATATACAATACATATACAAATATATGCATATTTGTCTTACATAGTTTGAGGTTATGATTTGATGACTTTTTTATGTTGATTAATATTCTTATTTGTTTCAGACAAAAATGCAAGTCAAGGTTTGAGTATTATATTTCGAAATACTACTATTGCATATTAAAAATTTTCTTTTTGAAATAAAGTTTTTAAAAATTTTTTAGTTGGTAACACTCAACAAACAAATGACAAAAGGAAGTGAACTAGCGTCAAATTATGACAGTTTATTTTAATTTCTTCCTATTTAAATAGTTTCAATAAAAAGTAGGCAAATTTGAAAAAATGGATCTTGAAACTTTATTGGCACTGTGGAATGAGTTACAAGCTTGGCGAAACTGAAGAACATGTGGGAGACATAAATTGTATTCATCATTTTATTATATCGAAGCACTTTATTATTTTCATATCATTATTTCGAAGTCGCTAGGACGACTTTAACCACACTTTATTGCATGAAGATCTACATAGCCTGATGAAATCAACAAACAAATCTGGACTTGAGATCTTGAAGCAATTATTGCTGTTAATTTCATTTAAAGTCCATGGATAAAGATGTATGTAACTGAAATAAGTATCTACTGCTAGGAGGAGTATTACTGATGCGGCTGAAACGTTGGCGCCGACTATATAGCCTCTTCTCTTTTGGAAAATAGGTATGTACCTGTGTTGTTTACTTCATGTGATTACGAGACTAGCGCTGCTCAGTTGATTAGTGAAAACAATTACATATATGTGTATAAGTTTTATCTTTTGTATTTTCAACTCTCGCCTTGCCAGTTTAACGTCAGAACGTTGAAGTCCTTGAAAATTTTCGTATTAGACTTGCAAATTGTTGTCTTTAAGTCATAGCAAAGAGTCAACTCTGTAGTTTCTGCATGCAAATCGCATTTGCACTGTACAACAATTTCACACACTTCATTATCAACATCCTGCGAATGTTTTTCAAAACTTTGTTTGCTTTGTTTACTTGAGCTTTTTGCATAGACCTGTTTGAAAACATGTGTGTTGAAAATAAGTTTAAGATTTTTTTCTGCCTCAAGCGCAATAGCTCTGCATACCAACGTACACCAATCCCCTGGATCGGTTAAGAAACTGCCGTCAATTGTTGAGTAAACATTGCAGGCAGTTGTCGTAGCCGTCAGCGGCTGTTCGTAGTTGCTGCCATTGTTGTCGGTATGGTTGGTGGTGTTGGTGTGTTGTTGCTGTTGTTGTCAACAGTTGGACGCTTTGCAATTTTAATGAAGACTAACAATGAATGTTAAATGTCTATGGAAACTAAATAAAGTAAAATAAAATTAAATAAATAAGTACGTTGGTATGTAAATGAAAGAGTTAAAATATAAGCTACCATTGTTTTAGTACAATAACTCCGCTGACACCTTTTGCACGCTGCATGCATATAAAGAGTGTTTGAACAAAAGTGTTCACACAGAGGGGATTCTGAAAGAATTTAATTAATTTGCAGAAGAATGTATGATATATTGCTCACATTCATATATGCAAATGTTGTTGAAAAAAATTAATAAAATTAATTGCATTAAAAGTTTTTTGTGCTATAACTAAAACAAAAATATTTGAACTATAAATTTAGAGATATTTTTAACGAGAGAAATTTTAAATTTAAAAAAATGTATAAATATATTCGAAATATTAAACTTTGAAAATTATTGAATTTCTAACGCAAGCTACTCTACTAGTTACAACGAGGCACCCTTTATATGCAAATTAATCTTTACACCAACGTGGTAAGCTGAGAATTAAAAAAGCAAAAAGTTTAAATAGAATAAAAGGGCAAATTCCTTTGAAAGTACGTGATGTATGTACATATTTATGTATGTATGTATATGCGTGTTGTATGCACATATGTATCTATGTATCATATACATAATTCTATAGTGTTCTTAAAGGCATTCAAGAATTTTCACAATCACGTGTTTATGTAATTGTATATATAAATGCATAAACGCACATACGTACATAGATAATACATAAGTATGTACTTATATAATTTTTTTCTGATTGATTTCCAAAGGATCAATTCTTTTCAAATCAATCTGGGAAAGAACTTGAAATTTTTTCTGTATTTTGTATTTTTTTTATATATTTTATTACAAAAACAATTTGTTATATTAATTAAAGCAAATTTTTTAATATTATCATTTAAAATATTTTTTATAAAAATATATTTGAAGTTATAGAGCTTACCCGTTTTAAATATATACATATATAATTATTTACTTACTATTCATTTTATATTTCTAACTTAATCTCCTTCAGTTAAGTACATTATATATGCTATAACCTCTTAAATATTTGAATATACTTGTATATGTACATATGTATGTACGTATAAGACGGAATTGCATTTCAAATGCTCAGAAACACTGCTGACAAATTTCAAATTTAAGTACTTCAAACACGCAAAAATAAAAACATAAAAGCAAAACAAAAGAAACTGCAGTTACTATTGTAACTGTAGTTCTACAGCGACGCCATAAAACACGCGCTTTTATTTGACATTTAATATTTTCGGTGAAAAGTGTTGGCTCCATACATCATTTACATTATACTAAATACCGGTGCATAGTGATAATGAAATTCTAAAGAATTTATAAAATTCAATATTAAAGTACGCGTTTATACCCATCTAAATATTAAATAACAACCTCCCTTAGTGGGGTGCGCCGCAATGGAAGTGCAATTCATTTTAGCTGTCTGTCTGCTCCTCCTTCAACCAATTCATAATCAATATTTATGACTTGAATTTATATACATACATACATTATGTACATATGTATGCATTTACATTTCGACAAAAAAAAATAATCGAAAGAAAAGCTGGCACCAGCTATTCCAATGCCCACACTGAATTGGCTGCCCAGACACAAAAGCGCAACCAACAAATCAGCCGGCATACAATTAAGCAGAAACACTTCCGCCGGCATTCGGCTGTGGTAAGGGCGAAAGGATAACAACGGAAGCGGCAAAAATCGACCAAAAAGCACAAAAGTAAATAAAACAAAAATGCCGGCAAAACAAACGAGTCTGCCAGCGAGTGTGGTGGCATTAGTGCATACTTGTCCAAAAGTGTGTGTGCGTTTGTGTGCTACGAAGCGGTCTCCATGGCAGTGCTGTCAAAAGTGTATTTTCGTGTTCCTTTGTTGCAATGGGATTTGTGTGTTGTTATTTGATTATATATTTGGCACATGCGCAAACCATAGCCGGCAATAATAAGGTGTGATATAATGTCAAAGCGATTTTATTAGAGTGGGTGTATGTGTGTTTTATTTGTGTTTTGCTTGCTTGTGCGCCGCTGCTGTGCTGTTATTTTTGTGCTGTGGAAGTTAACAGCTGATAGCTTACGCTGTTAATCTGGCGTTACGTAGTGCATTCACGTTTAGTGCATAAAGACAGGTATGTTATACAAAGTACGTACATAATTGTGAAGTTTGGTTTTTTGTTTTTTTTTTAATAAAATTAAAAAGTTTGCAAAGATATCTAAAATAAATAAATACATTTAATTTTGAAAGCTAATAACATAAAATGTATAAAGCTTAAATAAAATATTTTAAATTATAAAAAATCATAAATATTTAAATATATATGTTTTTTTAGTATTTTGTGTTTGTGTTCACAATTCCTTTTGTAGAATGAATGTGTAATAATATTTGAGTTAAATTTATTTGTTTACTTAAATTTTGAGTTGAGTTGTAAATAAACTATTTAGAAGAAATTTTGCTCGTAAAACAATCTAAGTTTAATCAAATAATTGTTAATAATTATACAAATATAATATAATTATAAATTATGCTAATTAAAAAATTGTGAAAAGACATACATAAATCTGAATTGTAAACGAATTTAATTAAATAAAAAAGTCCCTAATAATTGTAAATATTTTGTATCGCCGACTATTGTAGTGAATATTAAATAATGCAAATTAATAAAAACAAAATAATCTTTTTAAAAATATAAATATGAATAATTATTAATAATTAAAAATATAAATTAAATAAAATAATTCCTCATAATTCAAAATATTTTCAATACATGATTATTGCATTATTGAAGTGCAACATGAATCAAATAATAAAATAAAACAAATATATAAATTTGTAAATATATAAAACTGTGTAATAAATATAAAGGTGTAAATAAATAATATTTAAAAAATTAATAAAATATATAATTATTCCAAACAAAAATAATAATTTTCAATTACAGCGAAATGGTTCGCAGTGAACTCTCTTTTGACATTTTTTTTAAATAGTATTAATTAAACGAATACTAAATATAAAAGAAACGTATTACAACAAGATGCTACAAAATTATAGAACTTTTAATTATTTTATAACCTATTTAAAATGTGTTTTGAAATTTAAAAAATTAAATTTTTAAATTAAAATTTTTTTTTTAATTTTTAAGTGGATAAATTAAACAGTAATTAACAGTTACGAACTGCTCCCACATTACTCCACAATTGCTGATGTTTTTCTACTAGCAAAGTAAAGTAAAATAAAATAAAAAAATAATGAATTTTCTATATAATCATAAAACATACCAACTGTTAAGTTTTAATTTAAATATACACCTTTCCAATCAAAAATTAACCGTTTCATTTCAAAATGTGCTTTCCATCTCATATAAAATGTGACTTTAAAAATTCAATAGAAGATCGAATCAAAACAAAACTGGCAGAGGCACTTGCGGTGCATGCAACTGCCACAACCACTTGCTGACTGCCAGAGAGTCGATTATTTATGTATGAGTGTATACGTGTACACTTGTAACTTGTTAATGTATGTGTCAATGCACAGCTGTGTGCATGTGTTTGTGTAGCCGCGCGCATTGCACTTGCCTTTGTGTGCGTTGGCTGGTGAACGGCGGTGAATTGAAGTGTGCATATGTATGTATGTATGCGCTAAATGTTTGTTAGCACACGGTATATATGTATGTATGTGTGTATGTGAGAATGTGTAAGTAAGCGTGTTTAAATTTTATCTGACGGATTGAATTATTCGTGAGTAGTGAGTATGGTTGGCAGCGAGTTTTGACTACCGCTTGCCAAGCGACTGAAAACAAGTTTTTAAAGTAGTTTTCTTTGGGACGGCGTCGTTGCTGGATGTGTTTTTGAACGTATAGCGGTCGACTAGCGCATGTACATAGTAGTACGTTAGTATAGTGTAGCCAAGTAAATGGTGAATAGCGTAGCCATACAAAAATTACACAGTTTTTTCGTGCAGTGAATAGGAAAATATTCTAATAAAAGCAGTGAGCAATACCTAAAAGCTAACAAATTTGATAAGCTAAAGTTAAAACAACAGCCAAAGTTGGTGCTAAGTAAAAAAAAAAAAAAAAAACAAAACAACTAAACTCTAACGAAGCAAGAAAATAAAGTTTTAAATTGAAAAATATTTTTTTTTTCATAAAACAACGACTCAAAGGCATTTGCCGTAAACCAAACTGGACATTAAATATAGTAAAATCCAATCGCCACGCATCTTACCACCAAAGTGTTGACAGTCTCTCTGAGCCAAGTTTTGTTATAGGAAAGTCGTTATTCGAATCTGCATCTGTGCGCTTATCACGCGTGTGTGTTTGTGTGTGTGGCTACTAGAGCAACATCTTATAAAGTTATAGCGCTCTTGTAAGTTTGTAAAGTTGTGTTGGTGTGCGTGTCGCTGTAACAAAGTTTGAATTTTATTCTTACAAGCCGCACGACGAAGTCAAAACGTGTCGAGTGCCAGCAGTGAGTGTTTGCATTGCCATAGCATTGGAAAAAATCGAATGGTAGAAAATGTTATAGGCACACATACAACAAAAATTAAAAAAAAAAAAATGTACAATTTTTTGAAAAATATAACAAAAAAATAATAATAAAGAAGTGCATTAAAATTTTTTGAAAAATATTTTTGCAAACAAAAAATTTAAATTACAATTAAAAAAAAAAAAAAAATCTAAAAAATATATCCAAATATAAATAAATAAAAAATTGTGTTAAATTTTCTACTTTAAAGTGAAAGATAGTGTGTGCAAAAAGTCAAGCAATGAATGCCGTGAGCAGTGTTTAAGCCAAGTTAAAACAAAAGTTTGTGTATTAAAAATATTTAATAATAGTAAATGAAGCTATATGCATACAATATAGCAATTTGTGTTGTATTTGCAAACAAAAATACTTGCCGTAGCAGCATTACTCACCGCGCGTTTCAAGCGAAGCAACGTCAATTGAATGTGCAGCAGAAAAGCCAGACGCCACTTCGATCAACGCCAGGTTTTTCTCTACGCCATAGGATTACGAAATAAAAAAAAAAAATTAAAAAAAATGAAACGAAAAATGAAAAAATGAAACGAAAAATCACGCTCAACTAAAAATCGTTTAATAAAACCGCAAGTCACAGCGGAAGTCAGTGTTTCCATAATTTTTTTTTTTTGTAATTTCAAATCACAATTAACGCAATTGGTTGAAATGCCGAAGTTTCTACTCACATTTTTGGTGTAAAACACATTTTAATACCCAACCGGCTTGACGCGTCGTGTATGCTGAATATCAATCATCCACAACACTTGCGTCTCCTCCAGCAGCCAGCGAAACAGGTAAAAGAGCAAATACAAAAATTTATCTTTATGGTTTTCGTTTTTTTTTTGAAGACAAAATGTAAATAGTTATATGTGTACATAAGGAAAAAAAAACAACAACAGCATACCCGGCATGCTAGCCAACCTGTCATGTCTGCCAGGGATAACCGCGCGCAGCAAAAAAGTACATGTGCGTGTGTATGTTTTAGTTGAAGGAAGTGAAATTCGAAGATTACCAAATTTTTTTCAGCACAATATTAGACGCTAGCGAGCTGCACTTGTATTTATTTGAAATTGTTAGACTCTTTTCTATCTTAATGGTCTGCTAATTTCCTAGTTTCCACTATAAAACCGTCCTTTTTGTTGCTTTGTTTCTAGTTTTTTGCGCTGGTCAGCTTGCTACCTGCCTGTAGGGGTTTTCTATGTGCATATGTTTAT
The DNA here is from genome assembly GCA_027475135.1 of Bactrocera correcta. Lineage (NCBI taxonomy): Eukaryota > Metazoa > Arthropoda > Insecta > Diptera > Tephritidae > Bactrocera > Bactrocera correcta. The sequence goes on along the minus strand of CM050327.1, from coordinate 50,072,024 downwards.
GTATATAATATAGTAATAAATAGGGACCGTGTTGTTTGCTCGACCATGCCTAACCTTAACCTTTTTGTGCCTATGAATTGTGTGGGAACTATTGGTCATCATTTTGTTTTTGTTGTAAATTATACTTTGTATTCGATATCCCTGCATGAAAGGATATGCACACTGAACATTAAAAGTATTACGTGGGAATGAAGTGCTGTGAATTTGGTGACAAAGTCTTAGAACAAACGAAAGATAGTAGGAAAGGATGAAAATCATATGTTTATCTAGCCTTATTGGATTATCTACAGTGTTATCTATGATGGCAATGAAGATGATAGGCACAACTGTGTATTTTAGAATATCTCACAACTTAAAAATATGTATGTATTTAGTTTGAAAAGGGAAAATGTTAAAGATGTGCTGTTATAATTATAAAGCATCTGTTAGAATTGTTGGACTATCCAATGTTTTCCCTTTAATAAAGTGTGAAGTGCCTCTATTTTCGTTCTAAAATTATCCCGATGCAATGCACTTATGCTAACGGATTTTCCAATCTTCGAAACACTGATTGTAGTCACTTTCCGGGATGGCCTTCAGTTCCGTCTTCGCTGCGGCTTGAATCTCCTCTATCGTAAAAAAACGGGGACCACGGAGCGGTCTTTTGAGCTTGGTGAACAGCCAGAAGTCGCACGGCGCTAGACCAGGTGAATACGGTAGTTGCGGAACGATATGGGTTGAGTTTTTGGCGAAATGATCACGAATTACGCGGGCAGTATGGGATGGTGCATTATCGTGGTGCATTAACCAAGAATTGTCTTTCCATAATTCCGGCCTTTTTAGGCGGATAGCGTTACGCAAACGACGCATAACGTTCAAATAATATTCTTTGTTGACCGTTTGCCCGGGTTTGGGAAAGGGAATTCGTAATGCCCAACAACACGATAACCGAAGAAAACAGTCAACATGACCTTGATTTTTGAGCGACTTTGGCGCGTTTTTTTTGGGCTCGGCTCTCTTTTAGAATGATATTCGCTCGACTGATCGGTTGTTTGGGGGTCGTAAGCATAGATCCAAGTCTCATCGCCAGTTATAATGTATTTCATGACACCCTGGTAGTCGGAAAGCATCGTTTCACACACTTCAACGCGACCCCTTTTTTTCCAAAAAATTCAATGTTTTCGGTACCAGTCGAGATTTGGCGCGCTTGAGGCCCAAAACATCCTTCAAAATGGTATTGGCTGAGCATTTCGATACGCCAACTTCATCAGCAATGTCTCTAATTGTTAATCGACGGGTTTTTAACACCAAATTTTTGATTTGTTGAACGCGAGCTTCGTCGGTTGAGGTTGATGGTCGCCCTGGACGCTCTTCGTCTTCGACACGTTCACGGCCGGCTTGGAACTCACTATAACACTTGTAAACATAACCTCATCACTAAAGGCTTTCTGCACCATCTTCAATGTATCCGCTGCAGAAAATTGATTCCGTAAACAAAATTTAATGCAAATTCTTTGGTCAACAAATTTCGACATCGCAAAAAACGAAAAACTCACTTTTAGCAGTGAGTCTCTATAGCATAAGATACGTCATACAAACTAACTGATCAAAGTTCTTGTAAGGAATCTTGTGTAATTGTGAAGGAAATTATAGTAGTTTCGATGAAACCGTAGTTATTTTTTAAAAAAAAAAAAATAGTTAAAAAAGTAAAATTAGTTGTCTTCTATTATGAAAGTATATTGCAATTATTACTTTTTTATATAGAAAGTTTCTGTCGTATTTTCTTCGCGGTTTTCACTTTTAAGGATTAATTTGACTGACTGGATATATATGTCACAATTCAAAGTTCTTAAAAAAATAAAATCTTCAAGATCACTAGATTTGCCAGAACAAATGATATTCAGAAAGGGCAAAGTCTGGGCTATAAGACGAGTGTGACCAAACTTTGCAGCCGGTAGTTTCCAAGTACTTTTTAACCGGTGTTTTAAAATGAGGCTAAAGTTATTACGACGAATAATTATTGTCTGGTGGCTAGTCTCGAATTCCAGGCGTTTCTCGGCAATCGCTCGTTTTACTTTGATGAGTTGTTGTGATGGTGATTTCACCCGGTTTTAGAAGCTAATATTATTGCAGGCCCTCTGATCTCAGAGCATTACCTTGAGGTCATAAATATTCGGATTTGCTGTTGACTGAGTTGCAGGTTTCACATAACAAATTCTTTTGTGGTATTAAGCAGCATTGGCTCTTGGCTTCAATTCATACGGCATCACATTTCCTCGCATTTGAATGTATCCGTCTGCTTTTAAATGTTTTGAATTGGCTGGTGAAGTGACTTCCAAAGACTTTGCGAGCTCTTTTTGTGTTTGGCGACAATCTTTATTGAGTAATGTTTCCAATTCGTTATTTTCCAAGCTTTTAATGCCGTAAATCGCCATTTTTAAATCATTCAAATCACTTTTGGTCGGTTCACTCAGCTGGAGCATGACCACCATAAACTATCGATAGTTTTTTTTGCCTAGAAAATTTCTTTTAAAAAATTGTGGTATGAATGTCTACTACATGCATGAGTAACTTCTCAATCAAAGGGGTTATAGAGCAAGTTTAACGACCTGAAAACTAAACAAAATTTCTGATTCCATTAATATTGTAGCGAGACCTTTTTATTTTACTTTAACAAGACGAAATATTATAAACGGGACTTAACTCTAAATAAATTGTTTAGAAATAAAGTTTACGGAAAAATCAATTTTCCATTTTTGAAAATTTGACAATTTTTTTTTTTAAATAAATAAAAAAAATAAAAAAAAAAAATCGACCCACTCCGGGATTAGCAGGGATAGTTGTCAAATTAATTTAAGATTTTTTTGAGGAAAAAAAATGGCCAACTTCTAAAAAACGACAAAAAAAACCGATTTTTTTGTATAATTGATCGTGTTAAATTTTTTTCGGGTATTTTTTCGGAAAGTTCATTCAAAAACAAAAATTAAAAAACAAAAAGGGCCCCGAAAGTCAGTGTCTACAAAAGTTATGGCTATTTGAAAATAAAAAAGCCATTAGTGTACAAACTAAATCACTAAAGCTACAACCACCTAATTTGTTGAGTACAAATTTTATAAGGACTTCTACTGTCAATGTGAAAATGGATGAAATCGGAGGTTAACCTCTTTCACTCTCCATATAACGGTACAGTTAAAAACTACTAAAAGCGCAATAAATCAATAACTGAATGCGCAAAAGCCATTAAATTTGACCACCCAGATGATATGGGAGAGCTTTATAGGAGCCGGTATAAAATTTTGGACGATGGGAGTGTCGCCGCCCATTTTTCGGTGAAATCTCATATCTCGAGGCCCGACTAACCGATTTTGACAAAATTTCTCTTATATTACACTGTGAAAATGGACGAAATCGGGCAACAACCCACTTTCTATATAGCACAATTTTAAATTCCGCTTGATTCGTTCAGTTTCCAGTAAACAAATCAAGAAGTAATTAATATAACGGGATACAACGAATAATGTCTTTAGTGTGTGCCATATTATGATCAAAAATTGTTTAGATCCAATAAAAACTGTTCAAGACTCTATGAACCGAATATTTAATCTCCAGTACCTATAGCTGACTTTTGATCGAAAATGTCGATCAATGTGTGATATGTACAACTGAAATTAAGGCCTACTTCTTCTCTTAATATGGTATGTCTGTATGTCGAAAATGGTTGAATCAGACTAATACCTCCCTTATCCCCCATATATCTTATATAAAGACTTTCGAACTGCCGGGTGACTTTGTACCGCATATAGTATATCGGCCAATATGTGAGTTATCTCAATGAAAATAAGAGAACTATTTTACTCGTAATTGTGTATCTTCGTGCCTAAAATAGATAAATTTGAACGAAAACTTGGCCTAGCCCCTATATAACTAATATCAGGATTTTCGAACATCCGGCTGACTTTACTCTATATGATTGGTATTACACCTTAAAGTATTTCCCAGGCTTTGATTCTTGCAAGGTGCAAGAGCATAAAATTTTCGATTGCACCCGAACTTAGCTCTTCCTTACTTGTTGTTATTATTATCATATCAACGACATGATATGTTGTTGAAACGCATTTGGCTGCAATTCCATTAGCCGCAGGGCAAAACAAGAAAATACAATGTTAATTCGCTTTTAGAGAAAGGTCAGTTAAAGCCAAGTAAATACGAGATTAAATGATGCCAGCAACAATGGCAGAATGCATTGAAGGGGGCAATGTGATGCCATAGCAGGCAACGACTTATGCGTATATTTATTTTACCAGAACCTGTGCTTACTTCCGAAGAAGAGAACAAAGCGCAAACTAAAAAAAAAAACGAAAGAACACAGCACCCTGCTGTTCACATTCATTGCTGTTGCTGCTGAACTTGTATTCATTTGATTTCGAATACTCTTCTATTGCATTTGATTGGTTCACTTTTACACCCGAATATTCTGCGCTTAAAGGTAAACTTGGGAGATTTAATAGACGCTTCATCGCCTCGATTTCTTGCTGGGAGAAGCACCAAGTTTATTTTAGCTCGTGTTTTCGTCTGACATCGAGGAGATTTTAAAAAATTTAGCAATTGCACTGTGATCTATGGTCTTTTGTGCCTTTTAGGTCTTTAGCTAAGATACTCTAAATATAAATTTCGAACTTATCTAGATTCTTGGTATAGCCGTCATTATAGGGGTCATCACATTCCGACTGGACAGCGTCATGCTCAACAGACATTTTTAAAATATTTTAGCGCGCCCTTCAACCCTAGCTCAGTTTAAGCCTCCTTAGCCAACCTGAATGCCAAAGACTCAACATGACACAGAAATCTTTCCTCAGGCCATTTCACAATCCGACCGCACAGAAGCGTGATTACAGAAGATACCAACCTTCCAGTCGCCGCATTCGCGACTTGGCTCCCACTTCACTGTTCACAGTCATAACTTCGAAGTCGTAAATAATTTCGCATAACTTGGAATCAGCATTAACACCAATAACGTCAGATGCCAAATCCAAAGCAGAATAACTCATGTCAGCAGGTGCTTCTTCGGACTAAGTAATAAAAAATTTTACAACTCACTCATCATCCCCGTTCTGCAGAGCCAAGGACGATGACAACATCTGATGAGTCGACATTACGAGTTTTCGAGAAAAATGTTCTTCAGAAGATTTATTGTCCTTTGTCCATTGGTAATTGCGAATACCGCAGTCTGGAAGCTGTACAAGATACTTCGACTACATTTTTGAAATACAAGTGCGCCTTTCGGCTGAAAACTTGTAAGGCCTTACACTTATCATTCAAAGTAAAAGTACATAATTGCAACTTCGATAACTTCAGATCGGTTCGTATGACTGTCGGCTCTAGGACAGCAGAAATATTCTGGCATTATTATCTATTTCACACCGTTCTTTGAGCTCGCTATAACTGTGCTGGGTGTATGTTGTCTGGTTTGGCCCGTATTTTGCCCCTCCTTACTTATTTGTTTTGAACTCATTGCCAATGCTTTGTTTGGTTTACTCTGAAGTTTAAAGTTTTGTGGCTTTCGTTTTGGTATGCAGCACTTTGTGCGGAGAATACGGAACGGAGCTGGTGCTGCGGTGCCCTGCACTCGAAGTGCGTCTGCGGCGTGTTGCGGCTTCCCACTAAAACTACACTGTTTACTCTTTGAAGCATACATTTACCGTGTGTGCTTACGAATATTTGTGTTTTTTTTTGTACGCTGCACTCACGTTACGCCACATTGTGGCAGTGCTTGGTGTCTTCCCGAGACCAAGAAGCTTTGCGTTTAAAAACTTGGCTGCTGCACACACTACAAACTTGCCGATTCAAATTTCCAACTTTAACTTCAACTTGAACTTCGACTTTACACACTTACCGCTGTTGCATTGCCGCGCGCAAACCAAACAAGCTCCGCCAGCTTCAGCCAGCTCCGTCAGTTTCGTTTTACTTGGACTTGCCAATTGCTTGCCAAAGTGGTTTTACTTTTATTTAATATAATTTTAGAAAATAAACTTTTTTCTGCTGCTTCTGCTCCTGCTTACCAACTGCAAGTTTGCTTGTTGCAAAAAACACCAACAAACAACTAGTTGCTAAGCAACAACAGCGTGTGCATGTGGTATTCGGAATTTAACGCATTTTCTGGATCTACTGGCTCGTTTGTCGGCTTGTTTGTAAGGCTTCGAGCGTGGCAGAGCGCGCAGTCAACTGCAGTTGCATGTCTACCGACGCACACACAGTACATACGAACATAAATCCTTGCTCACCTGACCACCCGCTCAGCAGCCAACTTGCCTTTTCTGCTTACTGCGATGGCTTGCGTCTTGGACGACGCGCGTTTTCTTAGTTCTATTTTTAAATCTTTCATTCCGCAGAAGATGCGCTCGGCAACCGTCGCAGCGTTCCTGTGCACTTGAATTTCCTTTATAGCTGAATCATGCAACTTGAAGTAGACACTGAAGAAACGGAGGACTGATGTACGCGTTTACTATTGCCGTACACACCGCCGCCGCAGCGCAATAGCCGGTTTTCAGTTGCGCGCTGAACGGGCAGAAGAGCTCAGTTGCCGCAGCGCTCAACTTTAGCTGCTCTGCTGGCGTAGAAGTCAGCGTTTACGCCGTAAACTCGGCTTCACGTTGCGGACCGGATTGCTTGGCTTCGTCTTCCCACTTTTTGGATTTTTTTTTTGCACTTCGTAATTTCTAAAGTAGGTGTCTACTTGACCAGCGCCGGCCACTGCGCGTCTTGTCATAAATCTTTCTTTTTACTGTTGTTGTGATTATTATTGTTGTGCTTTGTTGCTGTCAGCTGCCAGCGTTTCAGTTTCTTTCTCTGCATTCGATTTTCTTTCGTTTTCAACGGATCGGTCTTCAGCTATCGATGAGTAAGTGTTCCACTGCCGCAATTGAGGTTGCTGTCCGTTCATAGAGCATTGGCCATGCGGCGCTGCCCTGCCCATTTTATTTATTGGCCAGCTAGCCTGTTTAAAGCGTTGACTTCACTGCGTGTGGACGTTGTCGTTGTCGTCGCTGGGGTGCTTGGCCAAGTCAACTGGTTGGACGGCCTGCTGCTGCTTGCCCATCGCTTACTAGTCCATTGTTTGTGTTTCTTCTTTCTGTGTTTCAAATAAATGTACCTGTATGTGTGTGTGTGTGTGTGTGTTGACTTACCTATGCGGCTGACTGGCTTACTTAGCCACTTTTCTTGTTTGAGTCACGCTTGTTCTCGTTACTAGTTTCTTGCCGTTGCCTATTATTGGCGTTTGAACGTGTTACCTCGTTGTTGCTGTGTTTATTATTGTTGTTGTTGTAGCCGTTGGCGCACTTTTTTCGTTTGCTCTCGAGGTGCATGGCCTTATTTACCCAGATTTGAAATTGGAATTTTGATTTCTTTCTTTTTTCGCAATCGTCTCGGCGCGGACGCGCGTCTTCTTGCTGTAACACATTTCTCAATTGGCTAATTTGCTGTATTAATTAAAGGCAAAAAACAAGATTTTTATTGGAAAAAGAATAAGCGGCGCATGCTATAACGATCAGCTTCGAACTTTAGTGCCAGCGTTTTGAGGTTATGTAAGGATGGTTTTAGAAAATAATGTTCTCGAAAGTGTAATAATCAAATAAATGGTTTATAAATATTATATAATTAATTATAAATGGTATATGGTGATATATAATAGTATAGAGTGTTATAGAAATGGTATATAATGCTATATAAATATTATAGGACAAAATAGTAGAACTACTTTATTAAAATTTTGCGCAAATCCGCCCAATCGTCGAAATATTTTTTTAAGTTGGTATGACTGTCAGTGACAGCTTTGACAAATGTCAAATCAAAATAATCATTAGTGTTTATTATACGCTTGTCTGTCTGAGGTACATAAAGTGCTTTCGGCGATTTTTACGTGGAGCGAAATTATTCAACAAAGAAGTTCCATTAAATTTTGTGTTCGGAATCAAATTTCTGATACCGAAACATTCAGAATCTCAGAAAAAGCCTTCGGTGGTAATTATTTGTCGTGAGCAAGTGTTTTCGATTGGTACAAATTGATCAAAGAGGGTCGATAATGCGTTGACGGCGAACCACGTTCAGCAGGGCCATCAACTTCAACTGATGCTAAACATGTCAATAAAACAAAGGTATCAGTGTTTGAGAATCGACGCTTAACAGCCAGAGATTTTAGTGGCATCGTTCAAATATCCGAAGAATCAACGAAACCCGTTTCGAAAGATCATTTGGGATTCGGTTCCAAAATTAAAATTTTTTTCGAAAAACAGTGTCTCTTTAACGTCAATGAAACAGTGATTTCCGACTACCAGGCTCTCATGAAACGTATTATTACTGGCGATGAGTCTTGGATCTATGCTTAAGACTCGGAAACAGCTGACCAATCGGCCGAATATCGTGGCAATAGTTTTCTTCGATTATCGAGATGTTATGCACTCCGAATTCCATGCGACTGACCTAACTGTCAAAAAGAATACCATTTGAGTGTTAATCGTCGTTTTCGAGAAGCTATTCGTGAAAAGAGGCCGGTAGTATGGGCCGACAACTTTAGGTTTTTGTACCATGATAATGCACCGTCGCATACTGCATTGATTCTTTGTGAGTTTTTTGAAAAATTTTCAACCAATATTGTGCCTGAGCCTCCGTATTCGCCTGGTTTAGTTCCGTGCGACCTCTGGCTAATCAGCAAACTCAAACGATCGATCCGGGGAAACCGTTTTGAGTCAATTAAAGACATTATACGTCCATAGACAGCTATCCAGGAATCGACTTTAAGGGGGTATTCTAATCTTGAAATTTAAAAAAAATTTATGTTTTTTTATTTTCAAAGCTTAACTATTCAAAAATATGTATACAAAAGGATTTTTCGAAATTCAAATTATTTTCGGAGATATAGGCATTTACTTGAAATTTTTCTAGAATCTTTTTTTATAGGCTTGTCTATGGTTGGAACTAGCCCCATCCCCAAATTTTTATTTTTATTATTTTTAAAAAATTCGAAATAGTCAGAAAAAGTGATCCAAAATCATTTTTTTTAGGCAGTCGTCATTTTGTGAAAATTTTTTTTTCCACTTTTCCGTAGTTCCGGCCATTGCGACATTATTCTAGATTAATAATCTTTTATTCTTTTTGGTTTCAGATAACTAGGAGGGTTGAAATCATGAGTATGGTCACGTGGAAGTTTTTAGAGATCTCCCACTTCGTCAGCTCATAATTTTTGAAATTTTCTACTTTTTTTTGTTTTTAATGTTTTTCTCTACTCTTCTAAAATTAATAAATAAATTATAAAAAAAAAGGATAGTAAAAATATTAATTGCCTTTTTTTTACGACACTTTAAAAATTACCTGAAATTCATGATTCTAGACTAGAATACTCCCTTAACTACTGTTTCGGGAATTGGAAAAAGCCTTGACACAAGCATATTGTGGCCAAGAGTGACTACTTTGAGGGGAACGATCAAAGTCTTACTATTTTTTGCTCATACTAGTATATACACCTCTCACAACTGTTTCTGTTAATTGCCGTTACCCTGTCACAAAAGTCTCCAATTACAACTTTAACACTCCGTGCATTTACCTAACACTCAGCTTGTTATGCAACTCATCACAAAATCAACAATTACCGCTTGACTTACAGCAACGCCACAAAAATAGTAATTTCAAACACTTGCCAGCAGAAATGCCAATCCAATCGCACAATATAATTATTAGCCGATTTATTTTCATCCGCTCTCTGCCCCCTCTCTATCACTGGCATTATCATTGTTTTTTCATTTATTCGTCGAGTGTATTTCAATAATTTGTTATTTGTTGTTTTTGGCGTCTGACTTTTCGCATTTTGCCACTGTTTACTGACCGCTTTGTGCTTCTGACATTGAAAATGCGTTCTGTTGCGCCATAATTGTTTTCCATTGTAGTCATTAACTCGTTAAAATTCACGTTTGTCGGTTTTGCCATTCATTTGCAATCGTGTGCTTTCTTCTATTTCTATTTTTAATACCTCACTTGTCTAGCTATCGCGTCATAAATGGCGATTTAGAGATTTAGTGGCATGAAAATTCAACGAAATTCGCGGGTTCCACAATGTAATTGACGTTCGGTCACGCTGTGACGGCTATTTAAAAAATTTTTTTGTGACTATCAAGCAATTTTGGGCTCGCAAAAAAGTGTGCGAAAGTACATATGCGAAAACTATTAAAAATATACTGAAACTAATTTGATATTCGAAAATTCATAAATATTGGTATTTTTCATGTGATTTATTCATTTCAATGCCACTGTTTATATGTATATTTATAAAGCTTGGTAGTTAAGACAAGTTTTCCATTTGAGATTCTAATTACTACTTCTACTATAGAACAAAAATGTCGAGTGTTTTTTCCACTAAATCAAGTCGTAAGTAGGATGAATAGCTCGTTCCATATTGACTTCTAAAGCTTGAAGAGAGCCTGGTCTATTGCTAAAGACCGATGACTTCAAATAACCCCACAAGAAATAGTCTAATGTTGTTAAATCACAACTTCTTGGACGCCATGCAATGTCACAATTTCTTGAAATAATCGAATCTCTAAACTTTTCTCGCAATAATTCGGTTGTTGCATGTGCTGTGTGGCACGTAGCACAGTCTTATTGGAACCAGTGGTTGGTCAAGATCAACGTCCTCCAATTGCTGCCATGAAAAGTTGGTTATCATCGATCTATACCGCTGCCCATTGACTATAACGCTGTCACCAGTTTCATTTCGAGAAAAGTAAGAACCGATGATTCCATCAAACCACAAATCACACTAATCTGCCAATCTAGGCGAATTTAATGGTTGTTCATGAATAGCTTGTGGATTTTCTTCGTTTATCAAGTTATTCTAAGACAAAATCAGCAAATTCAAGCCGTTACGGTTGGTCCAGTGGCTTCAGTTATTGAGTGAGAATAATTCTATACAGATGCAAGCCCAAATCCTTTTTCAAAATCCACCAGGTTGTGGTTTGAAACAGTCCCAATTGTGGAGAACGTCATGGAATCTGCATATTACGGTCTTCAGCAACACCTGCCTGAACTGCGGCAATATTTTCAGTTAGAAGTTAGTAGTTACGGTTCGGTAGGCTAGGTTATGTTAAGAGGTCGATCCTATCAGGACTTGGAGAGCTTAAAACACCGGCCCATTGTCTTACCTGAAACTCCTAAATAATAGACCACAAGACCCTTACAAATCGACAGTGCTTTGTGCCTATCAAAAATTTGTGTGGACGGCGAATATCAAATGTCGGCTATGTATGTCCTCTGGTTCGCCAAAGGTAAAGCTGTCGCGATGTTTCATCCTCAATCTAGCAAATGGTGGACAATGAAGGAGAGAGTACCTAGATTTTTCCACTTCAGCTTCCTCCACACAACTTTGGAAACTTGCGTCCGTCAATATTTTTAAGCTCATCGCAGGAATCCCTATTGGACAACGTCATCAGTTTACCTAATATTACGGCAAGATGAACTTTGCTAAGGACAAGTAGTTCACAAGATCTCCTGCGTTCCACTCTGGACCAAAAGTTTCAGTCCTACAAGAGCGGGTCCACAATCAGCGCCTGCAAAGCGCACGTCCAGTGGTAAAAAAGAGGCTGCACTTCGCACGTCCACTGTCTCCTTAATAGCAGCTACTTTTGTCTGAACGAGACTACAGTGGTTCGGTAACTTAAGGCTAAGATTGACTGAGAGCTCCACACAGAAAACTGCCTTTTTAATTCTATAGAAAAAGCTGCCAGAGAAAAGACCACGGTTTGGTTTAGGCAAGGTTCGCAAATTTTTTCTGAAACCTGTATATCTTTCATTAATATTCAAAATTTTTTTATAACCATATTTCCCTACCTGGTTTGTGCTCAGTCTCAGGCCTTATATAAATCCATTAACCGTATGTCGAAGACTCAAAACAATTGCAACTCTGATTTGATTATGTGAAGTCATCAGCATCACAAAGAGCCAGTTAATTGCGATGACGTTGTAACATTCTTTCGCGGATCAGTGCATAATTGAAGCTTCATAAACTGGTCAAAAGCTGAGTCATGGCTAAAATATGTAAAATATGCTAAGTCAACAACAACAACAAAAAAGCAAATCAAATAATGAATGAAAATACAAAAAAAAATATGTGATATGGCGAATCGTGGAACGCGCCCAAAAAATGAGTTATGCGCAAAGGCGAAAAAATATAAACAGAATAAAATGGTATGCCATGGAGTACTATAAAGCTCTGCAAGCGGCCAGCGAGCGATTTCAGGCAAGCCGAGGCAAACGCGGCGAACGAAGCTGAACTGAATTCAAATGAAATGCGGCTGAACCTGAAAACGAGTTCTCGTTGGCATGCCGCTTGAGTCACAGGTATAAAATTCGAACAACACCAACACCAACAACACGAACGGTGTTCTATGAAAATACTAGTCATGAAATAAATGAGAAAAAACAGAATGTTAATGATAAAAGTGAGCCCAATGTGACGATCACGATATTCGCAAGCATTTATTGGTTAATCACGAAGGCGAAGTAGTAAAAACATACAAACACACATAAAATATGCATAAATCGCGTTGTATAATGCGCGATTAGCTAATAAGAAGCTAAATAAACAATTTAAAGCGACTTAATGCTGTAGAATCAGCAGAAAGATATCGTAAGCAGGGAGCTGGCTGGGTAGAAAAGGTTAAGGCTTGGCAAAACAACCGCAATGAAAAACAGTTAAGCGCAAAACAATAACAAAAAATTGATAAAAACGGCAACAACAGCAAATCAAAGCTTCAAAATTTTTTTGTGTATGTGTGTTTGTATGTTTACGTGCGGGACCGCAGCGTATGCGCTGCTCGGCGACAAATCACTTTGTAATTCCCGCGAAATGGTGAAATGAAAAACCTCAAAGCTAATCAAGTTTATGAAAAAATGAAAAAAGACGCCAATAAAAAGGTGCAAAAACGCAGCGAAACCGCAAAAATAATGTAAAACAACAACAATAGCAATAAACACGCCGCCACAACAATGGCAACGCCGCGCACTCTGACTGTTGGCGAGGTCCAAAGGAATTTCAGTCAACACCGCGGCCACACCGCAACACGCTCATATTGTTGCGCCTCACACACACAGACATACAACATGTCATACACATATGTTACACTCGCATGTGTGTAAACCCTTAGCCACAGACAGGTTTTGCTTTTAAGGTGGCCACTTTGGCCCAAGTTACCGGCTGCTTGACTTCAGATGTTCGCTAAGCAAGCATGTAAGCTTGCATACTCGTATTTGTTGTTGCTATTTATATTTTAGTTGTGTTATAGCGCAGCGGCCGCTTTTACATACGTTGCATTGTGGTTTCATCGCGGAAATACTTTTGGCCAACCACAATTGCATTCGCAAACAATTGATTAACAAGTATTTGAAATGTTCCAATGAGCTATGACTTGTGTGTGTGGCCGTAATTGTTAAAATTCGATAATTCATTCGCTAATCACATAAAAAATTTACATTCTTTTGAGTTTTTGATGAGCGCAAGTTCCGTTTAAATATTTGAGATTTTTTTTTGTTTAAACGATGTTCTGAGTTGCTATTGATCTCACCGTGGTCCTACGGAGAGACTTTACAGAGAGACTTTCAAGTTAGTTGAGCCATTTTTTTGTGGTGTCGGAAAGCATCAATAAAGAAATGTGGATCAAATAAAAAAAGTAATCATCGGTTATCAGTTTCTTTCTAATTTTATTCAGATTTTTTCCTCAATGTTCTGAAAAAATATATAAAAAGCTAGTAAAAAGTTTAAGTGCTGCCTTGAAACTTATACGAAATGCTTCTAGTAGATGTCAAAACGATATCACAGTTAACTAGAATAATTTTTAAAGCTAACTGCGTGGTGCGGAAAAGAGTAGTATAATTAAAAGAGATTTGTCGTCTGATCTGAAAAATTCCTTCTGAGATTGCGTTATTGCCTTAGAAAATAATCTAAATTTCGTGAAGATATCGCGACAAACGGAATAGATTTTCATACAAGCAATTGATTCCAATCATTCTGTTTGTATGGCAGCTATATGCTATAATTATATACGAGGTGTGTTCAAAAAGTATAGCGAATTTTGTGTTTTTTCAAAAATTATTTATTTATTCATGAATATCTATTTGGTCCCCTTCAAAGTAATCCCCATTAGATATTATACACTTATGCCAACGGTTTTTCCAATCTTCGAAGCACTTCAAAAAATCATTTTTTTTTTTATCATCTTCAGCTCCTCCTTCGATGCCGTCTTTATCTCGTCAAGAGAAGCGTAACGTCGTCCTTTCATGGGCCTCTTCAGTTTAGGGAACAAGAAAAGGTCACAGGGGGCCAGATCTGGGGAATACGATAGCTGCGGCATCATTGGTGTGTTGTTTTTGGCCAAAAAGTCGCGCCTAAGCAACGATGTGTGTGAGCAGGGGCGTTATCGTGATGTAAAAGCCAATTATTGTTCTTCCACAAATCCGGGCGTTTCTGGCGGATTGCTTCGCGCAAATTGCGCATAACTTGCAGGTAATATTCCTTATTGAGCGTTCTTCCCTGTGGCAAGAACTCATGATGCACCACGCCCCTGCAATCGAAGAAAACTGTCAGTTACGATTCGCGATACTTTTTGAACACACCTCGTATATAGATGCTGGTTCAATATCGACAGTTCTGACAAATGGGCAACTGTGTACCGAAGAAAGAATGTGTGTAATCGAGATCTCAAAAGTTGATTAGATCGCGTATATGCAGACAGACAGACTGACCGATAGACGGACATGACTAAATAGACTCAGCTCGTCATGCAGATCATTTATGTATATATACTTTTTATAGGGTCTCCTGAATACAGATAGAAACATCATCTGGGGTAAACTTAATAAACCCTCTTTCCGAAGTAGGCAAAATGAAACCACGAATACGTTTTAATGCAGAAAAATTGTCTAATAACAAGAAAATTTTGAAGTTAAAATGGACATGGCTCCGACCCATATAAAAGCCAGGATATACGGGGCGAGCAGCACGACGTCCGAGACCCCAATTATGCAAAATACGTCGTTATTTGCCTTCGGTTGCCTGCAAACTCTCCTTCATATTCGTTAGGTGTGGAGTCTTTCACACATGGTTAGCCCCAGGTATTTGACTTGCGTTACATATCCGTTCACCCGGACAATCGGTGGATGATCCGCCGACAATCTGACCTTAAGCAGCTTTGTCACCGTTTTTTCTATCGATAAGTCTATCCCTACCAAAACCCAGAAAGGCCCAACATTCTAGATATGAAACAATGCATCCTCAATACTGTGTCCTTTCCTGAACCCATACTGCCCATCCGACTTCATATCCCGCGTTAGCTCCAAGCCGTTCCACCATAATAGCTTCAGAACTTTTCCGCTTTGAATCAAATTATGATCCCCATCCTCCTTTAGCCACCCACCTAATGCTGAACGCCGCGTCCCTGTTGACAGTCATAACTTCGAAGTGGTTGATAATTTTGCCTATCGTGGAATTAGGATTAACACCAACAACAACGTCAGAATAACTCTTGCCAACATGGTTCAGAGGCATGAATGATGAAAGCATCTGATGAGTCGACATTACAAGTTTTCGAGAGAAAGGTTCTTTGCACATTGGAAACGCCGAATACCGCAGTTGATGGAACAATGAGTTGTATGAGATATACGACGACATTGACATGGTTCAACGAATTAAGAGACCGCGGCTACGCTGGCTAGGTCATGTCGCCGGAATGGATGAAAACACTCCAGCTCTGGGAGTATTCGACGCAGTACCCGCAGAAGAAAAAGAAAACCTATGCTCCTTAGGAAAAACCAGGTAAAGAAGGGCCTACAGTTGGAATCTCCTATTGTCGTGCTGTTGTTAACTCGGCTATAACCGCGTAAGCGGTGTCTACGCCAATAAAGAGAAGAATATTAGTATGGATTAGAATTTACAAATAGTACAAGTTTGAACTGAATTCTGGCAATCATTGTGATTATAACAAAAGTCCAAATACATCGATGAGGAAAGCGTAATATCAATTAAGTTTTAACATTCTTGCGTTTTGTTTCATTATGTGCTGCCAATTAAAGCACATTTTATAAAAATCCAGTTTTTTTTAATATAGGTTAATCCTTTGATCAGTTGTAAACCGGTCTATAAAGCCGCTTGAGCTCATAACCTAATTACCCTCTTCCTGACTTACGGTTTTACTATGTGTAACGCGCTGAAATTAAATATTATTACTATTTCTTTAATTAAATATGTGCTATTAATGCCACGAAAATCCACTGTGCCAAGCGAAATCCTCCAAACTGATAGTGGAAAACGGAAAACTTTTCCCATTCAAACGCCATACAAACGCCGCTGCTGATGGCGAGCATAAGTGTCAGCAATACGCTCATCAACAGCTTATAACGCCAAGATGCAGATAGCAAAGTTGCAAGTTTTGAGTTGAGCGGCGATCAGAAACTTGCCGAAGACAGACAGCGGCGCAGCGGTGACGCCTAAAGAAGTTTACTCTGCAGCGTCGGCGGCGCGCGACAGTGCGATGGCGGGGCGAGGAGTTGAATATATTTTTGCGCTGCGCAAATTTACGCGCTCGTAATTTACTTTTTCAATTAACGCTAAGTGTGTTGGCCAAACGCTAAATGCGCGCCGAGTGTAGGGGAAGTAGTTTGGTGGAGCGACGGGCGGAAAGCCGCTGCTATTTAGGCAACACAAAGGCGAGTGCTTGTGGACGCTTTTGGCATTTGGCGCAAAATAGAGAATTATGCACAAAAAGCAAAAAAAAAAAACAACAAAAACAAATTAATTAAAAATGTTTGCACTTCACTGTGAACCAATCAGTGGCGCTCAAATTGGCAGCGCTCACCAACGTTGACGGACCAGCAGCTGGGGCTGCTGCTGGCAGCGCGCAATTGCAGTGGCAACCACTTGACGGCGATTGGCGCAATTTCGTACGTTGCAACATAATTGCAGGAAATTAGCACTGACAGGCTTTGGCTGGCTGCTGGCTGCTGGCGGCCTGCAGGCGCGCAGCCAACACACCACTCACACAGTGAAAAGGAAAATGCGCACAAAAAAGTAGCGACGATGGCGTCTATGCGATTTGGTTGCCTGCAAGGGAATGCAAACAAGCTGGCAGGAAGACGCAATTGCTGTTGCGAAATTGACAGCGCACCGCCAGCAGTTGCGGCAGCAACTTAATTACGCTCTTGGCGCAAATGGGCAACAACAACTGAAGCCTAGCAAAATGAGCGCAAAATAGTAGTAATGACAAAAAGCAGCCGTCATCCATATGATGTTTGGTTGGTCTGTTTGGCGTCCGCGTTGGTCTGGTCTAATGAATGATTGTTGTGGGGGGACGCGGGGGAAGGTGTGAAATGTAGTGCGACGGAAGTGCAAAGGAAATAAGCGGGTATCCTAGCTGGAGGCAATGCAGTGGCTGCAACTTCTTTTTCATCATGTAGCTTCCGTGAATTGTCTGCGCGCACGAGCTCTTGATTACTATGCACCGTGTAGGTATGCATGTGTGCGTGTACGCGGATGCTCATATGTATGTTTTTGAGCGCTTTTTTTTAATAAAGTGTGCTTGAATGGCAAAAACTAATTATAATATCACTTTTTTGCTGCATGTGCATCTATTCTCATATGTATTTGCTCCCCTTTTAATATGCTGGAGTAATCTCTCAGGACGCCTGCTGGCGACCGTAAATTGAAGATGATGTCTTCAGTGCTATATATGCGTATTTTTATATGTATACGTGTATGTTTAAATGCGATAATATTACTTTTAGTAATCCTACGAGTATGTCTGCGTAGCGTAGACTGTTTAGCGTAGACATTCTGTAATTTATTTTATTTTTCGAAGGCAGATAAGGTCTCTCTCTCCCTCTCTTCCTCTATTACTGTTATTTCAATTCATATTTGAGGTACTCTTCGAATAGATCATTCCACATTTATTAAAATTAAATATCTTATTCTGGTTGGCTGCTGATTATTGACTTAAGAACCCAAAGTTTCAACTTTCACAAGAAGAAGAGAGAAGAAATTGCCACCAATTGTCACCAAGTTGACTGTCAAAAGTAATTTTGGAATTAAAATGAGACGAAACATATTGATTTTGATCAGTTAATTTGTATGGCAGCTATATGCTATATATTTCTGATGTGAACAATTTCTTTGGAAATTGTACCGTTATCGTGGATAATAACAAGTGCGAAATTTCATGACGATATCTCAACAAATGCAAAAGTTGTTCATACAATGACTGGATTTTGATCGATCAGTTTGTATGGCAGCTATACGCTATAGTAGTCCGATCTAGAAAATTTCTTGGAATATTATTTCGTTGCTATTGGAAGTAATCCATGCCAAATTTCGTGGAGATATCTCGTCAACTAAAAAAAATTTCCATACCAGAAGATGTATTTGATTATTCAGTTAATTAGTGTATGACATCTATATGCTATAGATCTGCCAAAAAATTTAGGAAAAATTTAAAATAAGTGACATCTCTCTCTGTTAGATTTGTCATTCACTTACACATTCCCATAGCCAAAAATCTACGAACTCTTTAAACCGTTAGTTCAATCAATGATTATTTTCGCCTTTGAATTTCCGTCGTCATTCGCTTTATAAGCTATCTTCAATGCTCCATTGGCTGTCAACGAGGGACTCCAAAAGAAAAAGGAGTAAAAGTAATAAGAAAAGAATCTTCACAGCTGTCAACGGCAATCGACGATAGCTCTATGCTGTTATCGCACCAATACACATGCGCCGTCTCGAGCAATTCCACCTGTCAACAGTAGTGAGCACGCGTGCCACTGACAGATGCACCACCAAAAGGCAATACAATACAATCGGAAATTGTACACTCGTTGCTGCCGGCACAGTCACAGACGAATGACTACCGTTCGCTGACCAAAATAAGTTTTCGGCGCGACAAATGGTCTTGGGCGCGGCACGATTGCCATGAGATATTGCTATTCTTGCCGTGTGGCAGCCGCAGGAGTGGCAAAAGAAAGTCGGCGTAGCATTGAAAAACTGTCAACAACTCGTTGACATTGAGTTGAAAGTAATGAAATGAGTGCAAAGAAATTAAATAGTGTGCAATAAAGGTTGCCTGAATGGTGTGGATTTTTACTAGCTGTCTATTGTGGCAGCGGCGAGGCATTTTGGCATTTTTTTTAGATTTTTGCTTGACATCATGAAAATTTTATTTAGATTTCAAAAAATTTCAACATTTTTTGTGTAAGTTACTACCTTTTTAAAATATTTTTATTATTTTTTAATTTGGCTATCCTGAACAGGGTATACTCAGTTCGTCACGATGTTCGTAATACCCAGTAGGAAACGTTGAAGTCCATATAAATTATACTATATTTGTGTATATAAATGAGCTGCTTCAATTTAACCAAGAGAATGGTACAATCTCCGAAGAAACTTTTCAAATCGGTCGACTATAGCATATATCTGCCATATAAACTGACTGATCGAAATCAAATTTTTGTTTAGAGAACTTTTTTATTTAAAAAGATATCTTCGTGAAATTTGGTACTAGTTATTATCTAAGAGAATGGCACAATCTCCGAGCAAATTGTTCAGATCGGACCACTATAGCATATAGCTGCCATACAAACTTACCAATCAAAGTCAAGTTCTTGTATGTCAACTTTTTTATATGTGAGGGGTATTTAAATCCTTCGATGCAGCCGAGGTTAACGGTTTTTTGTATTGTTGTCTAAATTTGTTTGTTCATTTTATTAGAACTGATTTTTCTTTTTTCCAAGTGCAGCACAACGTATGATAATAAGCTTTTATAACATTCTGTCAATGCCATTTGGCCTTTAGCTAATTGTGTGGCGGCGTGAGCTGGCGTTTAGCTGTCGCGTGGTTGCTGTGAATTGCCGTTAATCAACTTATACACATTCACATGGCACTAAGCAAACATTTATGCAATCACATACATACATATATACGTACTTAAATGCAATTCTAACATAACAAGTGCTAGTGTATAAATGTAATTATGGTTTGTAGGGTAAATTTAATATACATATACAAAATATGTATATGTGGTTGTACATATGACTATATTTTCAATTATTTGTTAATTGCTCGTAATGTACATACTGTTTAGAAATACTATTTATAGAAACACATACATATACATACAAACACGAAATGAAAATATTCCACACTAAATAGTGCTAACTAAAATAAGTAATATATGCGAGTATGTCTGTGCATTCGTGACTATGTTACATATGTACCTACCATATACTCTATATGTATATATACATGCTTCTCATATTTTCCTCTGCATTTGTACCTTTTTTCCCAAATTAATCACCTACATTTTTTCGCCACATTGCACACATACATGCACATGTTCATACTGACACACATGCAACATCGCCACATGTGCTTGTTCATGTGAGCATTTTGCGAATTGCATTGTGCAATTTAAATTGCTGTACACAGTAAATATTTCAGCGCGCAATTTTATTGATTGCCAGAATTTTCGAAATCCATGCGCCTCATGTTGCAATGAGGCACGACGTCAAATCGCGCATTGTGTTGTCACAAAATGCAAAAAAAAAGCACGAAGTAACACAAAAAAGAAAAAATCAAAATTGAAAATTAACTGCTGCCCCAACTGGCAAAACAACGGTGCTCATATTTTCCACATTTTTGCATAAATTTATGCCAGTTGCATTTTTTCTATACTTTTTACCACTTGTTCGGAAAAAAATCGACAATAAGCAACGAACAGAAAACGGTCACATGTGCAACATTCAAATGTTGTTGCATATGCTAATATAAATGTAGATATGTATGTACGAGTATAGGAGGACAAGCTCGCTTAAGACTTACTTCATATTTTTTAAATTTTTAACCTAATCTATGTCATCTCTTCCAAATAAATCCTCCTTGGCACCATTACGGGTTTTCCAATCCTCGAAAGACTTGTTTGAATCGATTTCCGGAATAGCCACGTTTAGTGTCTGCAATTGACTCAAAACGGGTTCCACGGAGCGGTCATTTGAATCAGATGAATACGGTAGTTGCGACACGATATCGGTGAAAATTTGACAAAAAACTCACGAAGAATCAATGAAGTATGCGACGTTGCTTTATCGTGGCGCCAAAACCAATAGCTGTCGTTCCATAACTCTGACTACTTTTTACGATTAGCTTCGCGCCAATGGCTCATAACACTCAAAGAGTATTCCTTGTTCACAGTTTGGCCGGTCGGAAGGAATTTGGAGTGTACTTCACCTCCATAATCGAAGAAAACTGTCAACATAACCTTGATTTTTGACCTGTTGTCACGTGTTTTTTTCGCTTCGGCTCCCCTTGGCCACGATATTCGGCTGCTTGATCAACTGTTTTGGGGTCGTAAGCATAGATCCAAGACGCATCGCCAGTAATAATATGTTTCATGACATACAGGTGGTACGAAAGCATTTTTCATAGAAGTTATTGCGACGCCGATTTCCGAAAAAATTGAGGGATTTTGGAACCATCGTTTTCACTTTTCTTAGGCCAAAAATATAATTCAAAATGGTTTTCATGAATCCTTCCGATATTCCAACGTTACCAGTAAGTTCTCTGATTATTAATTGTCGATTAGAAGACCCCAGTTTCTTCGGTTCATTGACGCGTTAATTATCAGTTAATGTTGATAGCCGTCCTGAACGTGGACCAACGTTAACGCGTTCTCGACTTTCTTTGAGTCATTTGTACCAATGAAAAATACTTGCTCGCGACAAACAATTACCACTGTAGACGTTTTCTAACATTCTGAACGTTTCGGTACCAGAAATGTGATTCCGCACACACAAAATTTAATGGAACTTCTTTGTCGCAAAAATCGCCGAATTTTCCAGTTTAAGATGTTCTTAATGCATTTCTATCATGGCACAAGTCATAATATTGAAATTAGAATGAATGGCTAGATTTTGTGTCATTTTGTTAATTATTGAAGTTAAACTTAAAAAGTACTACTCTACTGTACTCATAGTGGACTCGTGGAGATATTCAGCCTTGTATTTTGGTCAAAATGCCTTTATAACGTTCGCTTTACTATCAACATGCAGCTGATAGATTGCTCGCAAATGAGCACACATATTCAAAAAATTTTCCTGTGTAGAGATTATAGTGAGCAGTTGTAAAAAATATATATATTTATTTCAAACTACAATTTAAAAATCAAAATACTTGCTAATTACAACAAAAAGATACCTCAGATGAGTATCGCAAGAAACCAATGTTTTCGAGATGTTCTGTGTTAAGAAAAAAAAATCTGTTAAGTTACATCATATAAACTTGAACAAAAAATGATATTTTTATTTTTTTTTTTGAATATTTTTACTTATTTAGCAACTTACTATAATCAATAATGATGTTTTCTAAATTTTTTTCTCAATTTAAAAGTCGAAGGTATGTTCGAAAAAATGGAGTTATCCCTTTTTGACTTTAAAGAAACTTGTCGAAAAAATGTTTTGTTTCAATACTCCGAAAAAAGTCGTTTCTGCAGTATTAGTGGTTGTGTTCAGAATTTATTACGGAGCAACATTTTAACTTCATTATGAAATTATCAGCAAATCACTCCATTTGCCATCCTACGTGGGAGAAGAGGATCTCATATATTATTAGAAAATACATATTTATTTTTAATTTGTATTTAGGTTTGTTGCAACCCAACAACTTATAATTTATTTCGAATATTCTTTTTCGAAAAAATTCGTTCATAAAATATCAAAAAAATTTTAACTGTTGGTCACCTCATTATCAAACCTAGATGCTGGCAACTATCACACAGCATTTGTACCAATATAGCAAATATTTCAAACTTTGTTCGAAAGTTTTCGAAAATAAAAAAATTAAAAAATTTGAACTGCTGGTCACCTCATTAACACACCCAGATGCTAGTAGCAATATACCAAATGTTGCAAACATTGTTCGGAAATTTTCAAAATAAAAAAAATCAGAAAATTTTTAACTGCTGGTCACCTCATTAATACACCCAGATGCTAGTAGCAACATACCAAATGTTGCAAACATTGTTCGAAAATTTTCGAAAATAAAAATAATTAACATCTGGTCATCTTTTTACCAAAGTCCGATGCTAGTAACTACTACACAGAATTTGCGCCGAAAAGCAAATGTTGCAAACATTGTTCGAAAATTTTCAAAATAAAAAAATCAGAAAATTTGTAACTGCTGGTCACCTCATTACCAAACCCAGATGCTAGTAGCTATCAAACAGCATTTGCGCCAACATAGCAAATGTTGCAAACATTGTTTGGCTTGCCGAAATTCACCTGTTTCGACTACTCTGACAGGCAATATCTCCAAATCAAGTATTGTGCACGTACGGTTATGCAAACATACATACATACGTTTGTATCGCTGTGAATGCAAAGTGTATGCGCATATCCATTTAGTGCAGATGCTAGACACTTCAGACTCAACTCATGGGTATCAACTTTCGATAAGTAAGCGGGTAAAGCTGGCAGCAAAGCCAGTAAAGACATAGGCGTGAACAGAGCGAGGAAAACTTGGAGTGAGAGAGAGAGAGTGAGGCGGAGAGAAAAAGAAAAAAATGTTGCATATCTCGAAATCTGATAAACAGAAAACGCAAAGCAAATCATACGTGGAAATTTGTAGCTTTGCTTGTATGCTGCAGAAACTGGAAAAACTCGCTGCAGACGAAACTGCAGAAAGGTACAAAAAATGCCATGCAGGCATATCCAATAACAAAGAAATGGAAAACTGATAAAAATACATAAAATCACAAGATGAAAGCTTGGCAAAAAAAGCAACAAAACTGGTAAGAGGAACATGTATTTTACTGCAGAAATCCCAAAGGGAACGGTCGGTATATGGAGTGAGCGCTAGAGTGAGGCTTAGCATGTGTGAGTAAGGGTTTCGATGTAATAATATAGAAAAGTGGCATTACTTACATATATATTATAAAGGATACATATGTATGTATATGAATAATATATGGATACGGTTGCACAAATGCAGCATCGTTGGATGTTGCTTAATCTAACTCTCTGCTCGCACGGCTGCAAATAAATGGCGCGAAAAATTGCAAATCGTTGCATTGTAGAGCAAAATGTCAGCCGGATTTCCGCAAAGCTATGATCATAGTACAAGCAAAATAGATAATAAAAATATATACGAGTATAAATGAAAATATAAAAAAATATCATTCATAAAATTCGTAGAACTCGCAAGCAGTTGCAATATTTTTTGGGCGTTTTTCTTGCCTCGCAGCTTTCATCTATAGTGAAGGGAAATGCTGCCAAATATTTAAGTATTGCCATGTGGCCAATTTTGGTCTCATAAAGAAGTACATATGTGTAAATCGAAAAAAAGTTTTTGTTCAATTTTCTTGTTGACACTCGCTATAAAAACTGTCTAGCGCCCAATTGACCATAAATCAAAGCATGTATCGATTGCATTTCAGCGCAATGTCAATATGATTTATGGACCAAGAGAGTGAAAAATAGAAAAAAAAAAAATATAAAAAGAAATATACGTTTCAACAAAAAGGAAAATAGAAAGACTAACGGAAGAAATTTATGAAGAAAATTATCAATCAAAAAATGGAAACATAAATACAAACTTGTGTCAGGAATTATAGTATTTTGCAAAAATTCGAAAAGGCTTGAAACCTCAAAACTATTATACTCTGCAGCATCATGTTGAAAGTGTATGAACATGCGACACCTGAAATAGTTGAATATATTATTTTTATGTTCCTTTCACTCTCGAGTGCTTCCTGGACCTTATTTTAGCTGCTTAATATTTATCGTCAGCATTAAACATAAACTATAAACAAAGCGCCAATAAAGTCGTTACATAAACGTTACGTTAAATGCAAAGCTGTCTACATAATAAAAATATAAATATTGGAAGGAAGCGGAGAGAGCAGGAAGTGCAGATGTAGTGCGCGACCGAAAGAATATAAATAGCTAAACAAAAAGAAAACTAAGGAAATAAATTCAGCACCTTGTCCCTATTCGCTTTTTGTGATATGTAAATACATAATATGCATATAACAGTCTATATATGATATGTAATGAGAAATGTATCAGCGTGCTCACAGCCTTACATCCACTTATTTTACGGATGAGCACACAAGGCTGAAGATCACATATCAGTATATTACCCAGTCAACATTTGCGTTGATGCTGCAATTCGAAAGAAAGTGTTGAGAATATTCTATATCCTGTTCTCGCACCTGGTAAAATAATTAATGCCATCGAATTAACCCCGATCGGACACTTTTCCGTTAAAACTCCTACAACCATCGAGCCAGAAGAACCCTACACTTGCATAGCTGCCAGTAGTTGACCAACGCTTGCTGAGCCGGGTGCCAACCATCCAGCAGTGAAAGTAGCAAGAAGCCAATGAAGCTCTGCAGTTAGTGAGACTGAAGAGCCCGATCTTTTGTCTTCGCAAATGATGAATCCACATGCGAATTCGAAAAATGCTGTTTTAAGAAAATTGCGTTGGCTTATAGAGATGAGCTGCTTGAATGAAGCGATTAACTTTATAAGCCTGTAACACAAACACTATCTGATATATTCACTTAAAATTTGAGTATCTTACTTTTGAAGTCATTTACACTAAGATGAAATTTGAATTTAAACTGCGCGCGTGGAAGGATTTGGAGAATTATTTTTTTTTAGGTTGGTAGTACTGTCATAGTCAGTCACATTTATGTCAAATTTCATGTCAAAATATTCATTAGTATTTGAGATAAGTGTCGTTTTGTGAGCTGCTAAAAGTGAGTTTTTCGTTTTTTGCGATGTCGAAATTTGCTGAGCAAAGAATTTGCATTAAATTTTGTTTACGGAATCAATTTTCTGCTGGGGATACGTTGACAATGGTGCATAAAGCCTATGGTGATGAGGCTATGTCTAAAAATATGTTTAAAAAGGGTATAGTGAGTTCCAAGCCGGCCATGAACGTGTCGAAGACGAAGAGCGTCCAGGGCGACCATCAACCTCAACCGACGAAGCTCACGTTCAACAAATCAAAGATTTGGTGTTGAAAAACCGTCGATTAACAATTAGAGACCTTGCTGATAAAGTTGGCACATCGAAAGGCTCAGCCAATACAACTTTGAAGGACGCCCCCTCAAGGGCGTCAAATCTCGACTGGTACCGAAAAAAGGCGTCACGTTGAAGTGTGTGAAACGATGCTTTCCGACTACCAGGGTGTCATGAAATGCATTATAACTGGCGATGAGACTTGGATCTATGCTTACGACCCCGAAACAACCGATCAATTGAGCAAATATCGTGTCAAAAGAGAGCCGAGTCGTGTTGTGCAATTTGAATTCCTTCCAACCGGTCAAACAGTCAACAAGGAATATTATTTGAACGTTGTACGTGGTTTGCGTAACGCTATCCGCCTAAAAAGGCCGGAATTGTGAAAAGACAATTCTTGGTTTTTACACCACGATAATGCACCATTCCATACTGCCCTCGTAATTCGTAATCCTTTCGCCAAAAACTCAACCCATATCGTTCCGCAACCACCGTATTCACCTGATCTGGCGTCGTGCGACTTCTGGCTGATCAGCAAGCTCAAAAGACCGCTTCGGGGACACCGTTTTTATACGATAGAGGAGATTCAAGCCGCAGCGAAAACGGAACTGAAGGCCATCCCGGAAAGTGACTACAACCAGTGTTTCGAAGATTGGAAAATCCCTTGGCTTAAGTGCATTGCATCGGAAGAATATTACTTTGAAGGGGATGAACTTGATTTGGAAGAATAAATAAAGAATTTGCAAAATAAATACCATGCCACCTTGGGCACAGTAGTATATAGTTTTAATTAAAAATATAAATTTGAAACTGAGCGTAAAATTAAAGAAATATAATTTTGTTTGCAATATGTTATAACTATTAAGGTGTGTCGCTGCGTTTTAACCATCTTCTTCTTCCTTATTAGCGTAGACACTGCTTATGAAGTAGTAGCGCGCCAGTCTTTCATGCTTTTCACTGTTTGGCGTCAACCGTTGAATATTCTCCGAGCTGGAGTGTTTTCATCCATTCGAACGACATGACCTAGCCAGCGTAGGCGCTGTCTCTTAATTCGCTGAACTACAAGTATATATGTTAGTGTTGTCGTATATCTCGTAAGAGATCGTTCCATCGACTACGGTATTCACCGTTGCCAATGCGCAAAGGACCATAAATCTTCCGCTAAACCTTTCTCTCGAAAACTCATAACGCCGATTCGTCGAATGTTGTCCTTTGTCCATGCCTCTGCACCATAAAGCAGCACAAGGATAAAGTAGAATCGGGCCTTTGTTCGTCGAGAGAGGATTTTACTTCTCAATAGCCTATTCAACTCTTGCTAACAGCTGTTGTCAAGAGCTGTTCTGCGTTGGACTTTGAGGCTGACGTTGTTGTTGGTCATGCTGGTTCTAAGATAGACGAAATTATCTATGACTTCGAAGTTATGACTGTCAACAGTGACGTGGGAGCCAAGTCGCGAATGCGACGTCTGTTTTTTTGATGACAGCAGATATTTCGTTTTGCACTCGTTCACTACCAGTGGGGGATGATTTAGCTCGACTTCAAGCGAAAGTTTTTTTGGCTACCCATAGGATACTTGGACTGAGACCGGAAGTCGTGAGCTGCTTGAGCTATGTAAAATAATCGTTTTTGGTCACTCCCAAGTGAATGGCGCTCAGAGATCTTTTCTCACTTGCGCGAACTTCTACACATGGCATGAGGCTTCCATCTTTTGTGTTTTATCTGTAGAACATATGTGACCTGGTCTACGAAAAGGGGGCTTAGGTGTCAAAAAATCAATTTTTTTTTTATTTTTTATTTTTATTTTTTTTTATTTTTTTATTTATTTATTATTTTTTTTGACACCTAAGCCCCCTTTTCGTAGACCAGGTCACATATTATAATTTCTAGTTTCTTGGAGTAATTTTATTATAATTTAGTGCTGATTGCGTTTTGACAATTTGACCAACCCTAATATATGTACTTATATTATTATATTATTATGTATAGTATTAACTTTTTCATGACATTATTTTTTTAATGGCTTTATTTTTACGACACGTTATAAAAATATTAATTTTTCTTTTTTCTCGTTTTGATTTCAGGTACGTTTCTTTACTACTTACTGGGATATTGAAACCGCACATGTAGGTATATTTATCCATATCTGTTACTTAAGCGTGAAAAAATATTTGACAAGAAAGCAGAGCTCAAAAATAAGGGGTAGGAAAGCTGTTTCTGCAACTTCATACTCACCATTACAAACTTTTTTATAGTTCTATTAAATGTCGACTGGGTTAACAAGAATGCAGCTACTCAGCTAAATATCAAAATATACATATCTATCATATGTATATATATATTTAGATAAAGTATGTAGTATGTAAAAAGTGTGTGTCACTATAATTGTGACATTTGAAGTGCAAGTGTTGTCAAGCTTTGCCCGCTTTGATGCAATCTTTTTTTTAGAGGCAAGTACTGAACTTGATGATAAAAACTGCTAACGCCATCTTTGCGTGTCTTCATGAATAGAGCGAAACACAAAGCTGCAAAAAAGTGTAATGCGATATGCATTATGTAGTGTGCTGCAGATATGGGCAAGCACTTACTTATGAAGACGCTTGAAGCAAATGAGCAAGGCCGGTGATACACAGCCCGGTAGCTTGAGCTGAAAAATAATAACGGCGTTCTACTGCAAAAACGCTTAACATAATATTCCACTTTTGCATGTGATTTTGTGAAGTATGTGACATTATAATGCGCAGCTCACACATTACAAATTTGTAGCATTAGCATGCGGAAGATGGTGGAGAAGAAAAAGTGAAAATGTGAAACACAAAATCAATGTCTGGGCTGTGTGCTGACTTCATGCTTTATTATCAAATTTTATACTTCATACTATCCAATAAGAATAAAACGTCCCTGAAGGACGAAGTTGCCAAATTAATATGTTGTTATATTTAGTTGGGTTTTACTGTATTACATGTGTGTATGTAGGCCTCCCTAAATGTGAAACACAACTTGTGCACATTATAAAAAATTTACATTTTGATTACTTTGAATTTGTATACATGTGTTTCCCACGCATTAATTTTGTTGTAAAAAAGACGCTAGATTCTTCTTCAAAAATTTATGCAAATTTTTCTACACGAAACTAACTTTTCATGACGCACCTTTTTAGGTCAATAAAGTCAAGTGGGGAAAAATGGTACGCTTGATACGTTTTGGTCTTCAGAATGCCAAAAATAAAACATAATA
Source organism: Bactrocera correcta (assembly GCA_027475135.1). Taxonomy (NCBI): domain Eukaryota; kingdom Metazoa; phylum Arthropoda; class Insecta; order Diptera; family Tephritidae; genus Bactrocera; species Bactrocera correcta. The sequence goes on along the minus strand of CM050327.1, from coordinate 50,042,714 downwards.
ATGAAGTTCTTGTATTTTTTCCTATTTTTCTTTACACTATTAGAGAGAACTTGTTTTGCTTTAAAAATAGTGTTTGTGTTCATTATAGAATAAATGTTCATTGTAAAATAAATGTGTGAAATATAACATAAATTAAGAAGAAATAGTTAATAAATTTATAAAAATGCGTTTATTGCTCTCGAAGCCCATTAATGTTGTTTGTACCTCAGGCTTAGCACATAGTGAAGTGAAGTTCAATGAAGCATCAAAAGCATGATGGAACAAGTAAGGAAGGGCTAAGTTCGGGTGTCATCGAACATTTTATACTCTCGCATGATAAAGTGATAATCGAAATTTCATTATCCGTCATTTACATATTTTTTTATTTTGCTATAAAATTAATTAGATTATTAGTTCCTGAAATATGGTTTTTGGTCCATAAGTGGACGACTCACGCCCATTTTCAATTTTTAAAAAGCCTGGGTGCAGCCTTTTCTTCCGTAAAATTTAGTGTTTCTGACGTTTTTTGTTAGTCGGTTAACGCACTTTTAGTGATTTTCAACATAACCTTTGTATGGGAGGTGGGCGTGGTTATTATCCGATTTCTTCCATTTTTGAACTGTGTATGGAAATTCCTGAAGAAATCGAGTCTGTAGAGTTTGGTTAACATAGCTATAGTTGTTTCCGAGATATGTACAAAAAACTTAGTAGGGGGCGGGGCCACGCCTACTTTTCAAAAAAAATTACGCCCAAATATGCCACTCCCTAATGCGATCCTTTGTGCCAAATTTCACTTTAATATCTTTATTTATGGTGTTCGCCATTTTGCGGGCGTGGCAGTGGGTCGATTTTGCCCATCTTCGAACTTATCCTTCTTATGAAGCCAATAAATACGTGTACCAAGTTTCATAATGATATCTCAATTTTTACTCAAGTTACCGCTTGCACGGACGGACGGACAGACAGACATCCGGATTTCAACTCTACTCGTCACCGTGACCACTTTAGTATATATAAGCCTATATCTGACTCTTTTAGTTTTAGGACTTACGAACAACCGTTATGTGAACAAAACTATAATACTCTCCTTAGCAACTTTGTAGCGAGAGTATAGAAAGCTTTACATGTGCAACTTTCGAGACATCGTCAAGTAACCCTCGACTGACAGCTATAATTCTTTTCCTATACAAGGCTTTGCAATCGCATAAAGGATATTTTATAGCCTGATTTTCTCTTCTTCTTGACAGCTTTTAGTTGTTTTGTGGTATTCCAAGTCTGCTGGCATTCATATTAGAGTTCCTATGCCATTCCTTTAATTCACGCCACGCTTTTCTGCTCGCTGAGCAAGTTAGGAACTGACTCGACCGAGATTCAGCTATATCTATAACCTTTTTGTCATATAAATATCTGCAAGTAGCCAGGGGCATATACTCGTTTATTACCTCTTTATTGGAGTTTAATTATAATGTGATGCTTGCTCTGGCTAGTTTATCAATTTGTTTATATATATATGCTACTAAGAGCAAAAATAATACACGTCATGCCAACATGTTTTCCAATCCTCGAAACAGTTGTTAAAAACAATGTTCTGGAATAGCCTTCAGTTTCCCCGGAGAGGTCGTTTGAGTTAGCTGAATAGGCAGAAGGCATACGGAACTAAATCGGGAAATACGGTGTTTGAGGCACGATATTTGTTGAAAATTTGGCGAAAAACTCAAGAAGAATCCTTGCAGTATGCGAACGTGCATTATCCTGGTACAAAAACCAAGAGTTGACGGCCAATAACTGCAGCCTCTTTTTACGAATAGCTTCCACCATACCACTCAAATAGTATTCCTTGGTCGGTCGGAAGGAGTTCGAAAAGGACCACACCTCGATGATAGAGGAAAATTGGTAGTGGTAGTGCATTATTTTACAGACGTTAACGACACGCTGTTTTGCGAAAAAATTGATGTTTGAAACTATAGTTCTTTCATTTTTCTTAGGCCCAAATGATAATTCAAAGTGGTTTTCACTAATCCTTTCGATATACCAACGATGCCAGTAAGATCTCTGACTATTAATCGTCGGTTTGTAAGCACCAATTCCTTTTATTGACGTGTTGATCATCAGTTGATGTCGATGGGCGTCCTGGACGTGGTTCACCGTCACGCGTTCTCAACCTTGCTTGAATAATTTGTACCAATCAAAAACACTTGCTCGCGATAAACAATTATCACCAAAAGTCTTTTCCAACATTCTGAACGTCTCGGCAGCAAAAATTTGATTCCATACGCAAAATTGAACGGAACTTTTGTTGAATATTTTCACTCATCGTAAAACTCAACGAATGAACTTTATGTACTTCAAATAGACCAGCGTATACGAAACAGTAATGATTACTTGGATGTGACATTTGGCACAGACCAAAGTAGAATGGACTTTTCCGCGAAATTTAAATTACAAAGTCTTACTATTTTTTACACTTATTATTATATACACACACACTATTACTATGTTTAACCCCTGATACATATAACGGGTGGGTCATCTAACGTTTTAAATTTGAATTATCTATATTTCGAAATTGGAAACGTCAAATACCATTCGGAAAGTGACAGATATTCAGTAAAAAGTCTAAAATTTACGAAATGGGTCGCTATTCACTAGAAAAAAACTGGAAAATATTGAAAAAAAAAAAAAAAACCGAGGATGGTCAATTTTACCGAAAAATCATCTTTTCGGACGAGGCTCATTTCCACCTCGATGGATACCTTAACAAACAGGATTGTCGCATTTGGGGCACAGGACGGCGATACGTGCCATGCAGTAAACGCTACACTCAATCTTTTACGCAATATCTTTGAAAATCGCATAATCAGCAAAAGAGGTGATGTGAATTAGCATCCCAGAAGCTGTGATTTAACTCCGTTGGACTATATTCTGTGGGGAGCTGTTAAAGATAAATGTTACGCCAACCATCCAGAAACAATTCAAGATCTAAAGTACGAGATTCAAGCTGCTGTAGCTGCCATAAGGCCTGAAACCATCGAGAAAGTACTCCAAAATTGAGTGGATCGGGTAAGCTACTGTAAACTTAGCCGTGGTGGTCATTTGTCCAAAATTGTTTTCACAAATAAATTTCATAAAACAACCTTTTATATAAATGTTAGACCTTTGAAAAATATAAAGCCGCTTTTTTTATTGACTTTTTAAATTTAAAATTTTTTAAGGCCCACCCTTTATGTACATTACTACATTTTATACCGTTAAATGTAGGCGTTATAGTTGTTTTTAGTTCAGTTTCATGTTCAGTCATCGGTTTTAAATAGTTTCATTTGCCTTATGCCCGATTAATATGCGCATATTCATAAAGAGACAACGTAAGATAACATAACTTAACAAATAATCGTTAATCGTATTTAAAATTCAGTTGCATATTAATTATTTCGTTTATTTGTATTCATTTTTTGTGTTAGCGGACTTTTGATTTTATTACCTCAATTATTGTCATAAACAATAACTATGCGTTTAAGCGTTGTGGGTAGCTGACAAAAAATATTGAACTGCATTGTTGACAGGTATATGAGCAATTAAAAATATAATTGTGAGCAATAAATATCATAAGCAATACATATGTATATATATTAAATATTTATTTTTGTATCTCAATATGTAATACTACCATCTGATCAAATTTGAACAAGACTGAATAAAAAACACCTACTATCTGATCAAATTTAACCAAGACTGACTAAAAAAAACTAGACTTTCACACACATCAATATAAATCGCCTTTAAAATAGGCTTATCAGGTAACATAAAAATGTCAATGCTCCATCAAGTTTCCATATACTTGTTCAGTTAGACCTTGGCTGGCATGACCTTTAGTGCCTTCAACGATTTTTTTTTGTTTTTTCAGTTTCACCATTTTTTTTGCTAAATTGTTGGACAGTTTCGTTGTCAGCCTCTTAAACCCACTTTTCGTCACCGGTGTGGAATGCAGGGTCTTCAGCTACGTTGTTATGAATTGTTTTGCGAACTCTCTTCGACATCGTTTCTGCAAAAGATGCATGTCTTTTGATACAAATCTAGCATTCATACCCAAAACATTAGCCGAAATTAGCTACCTTTCTGATGCTAAACGATGATTTTCAAGCACTATTTCCTTCACTTTATCGATGTTATCATTATTTATCGAGATTGATGGACGTCTCCAAACAAACTTTTCGGGTTAAAAATAAACTTCTGTTAAAAACGAACTAATTTTTACGAAAAAAAGAAAAAATAAATAAAGAAGGTTATACTAATCTAGGTAAAAATGGACCAGTCCAATTCAAATTTGATGATCCATTTCGAGGTTGCTACTTTTTAAGGAAACACACAAAAACTTCAAATTTAATGGGGAATGTTTTTATTATTCGAAATAACATTTTTTGACGTTTATTTTTTAAAGATTTTTACTTTCAAATGTTGGCCGTGGCTACGTCTCAGATGGTCCATCCGTTGAGTCTAATTTTCGATGACTCGGTCATTTCGACTGCTAACTGGTGAATGACATGGGTAATATTTTGCTTCAAGGCTTGAATCGAAGCATCCATATAGACTTTAGACATTACATATACACACAGGAAAAAGTCTAACGGTGTGATATCACATGATCTTGGTGGTGATTGATTTTATGAGTGTGGATTGGTATCATCTTGTTGAAATCAAATGTGGCCGAGATCACAAGCTTCAATTTCAGGCACCAAATAGTCGGTTGTCATAACGCGATTACGGTCCCAGTTGATGGTTACATTCTTACCGGCATCATTTTAAGAATCATGGGCCAACGATTACATCGACCCAGAAACCACACCAAACCGTTGTTTTTCCTGGACGAAATGGCAGCTCCCAAATGCGTAAATTTTGCTTGTTTGCATACCCATTGAGCCAGAAATGAGCTTCATCGCTGAAAAAAATTGGCTCGAAAACGTCGGATCTTCTTAGTACTTTTCAAGAGCCCATAGAGCGCACGACTCACGTATGATCTGTCAAAACAGGGTACTGAAAATAGCACCTCTACTTTGATCATAGGTTACAGTAACGAAGTAAATCGGGTAACCGGATTTTTTTGATGGTGAACCTTCGCTGAGTTATGCATCTATTATATACCGTTACTTTTTTGAAGAAATTTCATAAAATTGTCAGGAAAAGCGTTTCGAAAGTCGATTCCCTTTGGTGTAAACAGAAAACTTAAATTGAGCGAAAGAGTGGGTAGAGAGGAAATACAAAAAAAAGGTTTTAATCTTAATGTGACTTAATATTAATCCAATCTTTAATAGGCTTAAGCGAATATTTTTGGAAAACCATCTATTGTACAAGAAAGCGAACTATTTTGGTTTAGAACATATTTGTAGGTTTTAGAAATTGAAAATCTATTATGCCGAGGCTCCAGAAAATCTCAATTTAAAGCTTATGTAGACGCAGTTGAGGTTATTGCATTTGTGGTAACACACTATTATTTATGCCTCTTTTAAATTCAGTCGAAAACTGAAACTCCCTAAAGCTTTCATTATAACAGTCCATTGGCCGCGTGACTGCAACAAAGTCAACACATAAATATTTTCACTTCCCGAGCCTCGCCTGTACCGGAGGCATCACTGCGTATATCCGACGTTGCTCACCCTCTCATTCAAACAAAAACAAAAGTAGAGAACGGAGAGCACCTGCGCTGCTGAGCACATTTGCTGAGGTGTGCACGCAACTACAACACAATTTCATGCCACTAGCAGCAACAAACAATAACACTGGGCTCACACACATACACACTTGTACGCTCCTCATTTGGCTCTTTGCATCCTGGCACTTCCTGTGTTATTGTTGTTATTTTTGTTGCTATTTCTGTTATTGTTGCAGCTGCCTTTGTCTGCTGACTTCTTTGCGAATTGTTCTGCTTCAAAGCGTGCCAAATGCAATGTGATGCAATGATAACAACAATAACAACAAGAACAACAAAAATAATAACAAATAAATGCAGTAGCAGCCACAGCAATTACCACTACACACTAATAATAGTTATGAAGCAACAACAATAAGAACACACGCTGCCGCGGCAAACAAGCTAGTTTCACCAGGCGGTGGCAGTTGCAGTTGTGGACGCTTTTCGGTTTGTCCGTTGCACTTGGCTGACGCTCCGGCGCTGCTGGCGAGCTAAGCAGCAGCTTTTCTAAGCAAAAATTTCGTTGAGTCTGGAATTGTAGGCACTGTTCATGCCACAGTGGCAAGTTACCTGCCGTCAAGCTGTTTGTCTATGCTTCGAATGTCACACAGATGCATACACACGCACACACACCTGCTTTCTATGTTGCATGCAAATATAATGACAGCAGAAGTCGTCATAAACCTGCCATTGCTTGAACTGGTGGATGGCGAGTGCAGAGTGATTCTTGAAATCATAATGCCTTTTTATTTCGTTGTAAAAAGCAGCAACAACAACAACAGAAACACTACACACTGCATGCACTCAGCAGGTAGCACTGGCATAAGCGCATTCTGCTTTCCTCACTTGGCTAAGCGTGCACTAAGGTGAGTCGGCCTAATGGCTGGGGGTAAACGGAGCTGAGCATGCGCAGAGTGCCGCGGCGTGTCGCGGAGTGCAAAGGCATTAAATGTTCTAGGTGCTGTGGCAGCGGAAAAGTGCACTCATGTGCATTGAAAGTGAAAGAATGAATTAAGAAAGGCGAAAGGCGCGCTCGGCTGCTAAGCTGCATTTGACGCCAGTGGCGGGGGGACGTGGCTTTGCAGTTGGCTTTTTAGGGTGGAGGCATCGCGTGCAATGCTCGTTAAAGATTAAAATAGCGCGTTCATAAACGTTTTATGGCGAATATGCGCTGCTGATGAGCAACTATGCACAAACACGCACGCACACATAGACATATACAAATACAGCTTTCAACTTATTTATGTGCATCAATATGTTTGCTTTCACATTTTAAAAGCGCTTCCGTGATTTTATACTTGATTCTTTATGTTATTTCACATTTAGGTGCAGGCATATGTGTGTTAAGTGCAGAAAGTGAGGAAGCGAGCAGTCTGCAATACCCTCAAAAGCAGATTGCGGCGTTATCGATTGTGACTCAATAACCAAGCAATCATGACTGGCAGTTTACTTTACTGCGCGCTTAATGTTTGCGCTGTAAATATTTATTATATATATAATATGGTCAGACAGTATGTATTTTTGTCGAGTTGTTAGAACTCAATTCAAGTTTACGCATTTCTCTCGAAATCTTCACTTTTACATACAAACATTTCTACTTTAAATGCGAGGCGATTTCCTGCACATGTGGCTATTGGTTTTTATTGCAGAATCATAAAGCAACACTAACCAGCAGCAGTCGCTGATATCAAGTTTCCTGTTTCATTTCCATATGTTTTCAGTAGAACCCAATAAGTGATCTAGTGACTGATGCCTGAAACATAATAAAATTATGGAGGGAACACTTCTCAGCCTATTGAATGGCACTGAAACCATAACGCCAGTAGTAGACGAACCTGATTCCCCAAACGATGACGATGGAGCAAACGTTCCATTGCCCGACCATGAAGAAGTTCGAACACTTGTCTGAAGAACAACAAAGCTGCGAGGGCCGAGAGATTGTCGGCCGAGCTATTAAATTACGGCAGCGAAGAGCTGAAAAGAAGCATACATCAACTTCTTTGTAAAATATGGTCGGACGAAAGCATGTCCGGCGATTGGAATTTAAGTGTGCTCTGTTCAATTCACAGAAAGGGAGACCCCACCATCTGCGCTAAGTACTGTGGGATAAGCCTCTCCAACATCGCATATAAGGTTCTATCGAGCGTACTGCGCAAAAGATTAAAGCTCACCGTCAACCAACCGGTCAACGTGGCTTTAGGCCTGGAAAATCAACAACTGACTAGAAATTGATCAAAATCTTGGAAAAGACCCGTGAGAAGAGAATCGATACACAGCATCTCTTTGGTGATTTAAAAGCTGCTTTTGACAACTCGAAAAGGAGTTGCTTTTACGTTGTTATGTCTGAAGTTGGCAATACCAAAAGCTCCTTAGGTTCGGGAAAGACCTTTACAAACCGTTCGATACCAAACGAGGTTTCGAAGCGTTAGGGAGTATTGTATCATAATTTGAGCTGCAGAACTGAATAGAGAAGGTACAATCTTCTATAAGAGTATAAAACTGCTGGCGTACGCTGATGACATCGATAACATTGACCATAAGAACCGCGCGGTTAGTTATGTTTTCTCCAAGTTGGACAAAGAAGCGAAGCAAATGGGTCTGGCGGTAAACGAGAATAAGACGAAATAATTCCTGTCACTGTTGGCAGTCATAACTTCGAAGTCATACATAATTTCGTCGATTTGGGAACCAGCAATAACACCAATAATAACGTCAGCCTCGAAATCCAACACTGAATAACTCTTGCCAAAAAATGCAACTGAGTAGGCAATTGAGAGGTAAAGAGAAGATAGAATTCTACAAGTCACTCATCATCACCGTCGTGCTAAATGGTGCAGAGGCATGGACGATGACAACATCGGCGTTACGAGTTTTCGAGAAGAGAGCTCTGTTGAAGATGGTCCATTGAGCTTTGCCAATGGCGAATACCGCAGTGGCTGGAACGATGAACTGGATGAGATACACGGCGGCATTGACATAGTTGAGCGAATTAAGAGACAGTGGCTACGCTGGCTAGGTCATGTCGTTCAATGGATGAAAATTCTCCAGAATTTCGAAAATTTTTTCGAATGGTTTTTCTTAATGCGCCTTAGAAAAGTCGAATGTGAATTCACTGCCCAGTGGATACTAAACTATTCCTTTCAGATGCCTCCCAACTCGATTAACCAAATCAGTGGACGGAAACTGGATTATGATTTAGCATGTAGGGTATAGTGATTGTCTCGAAACAATAATTCGAATTTAATTACCGGGTATGGAAAATCTTATATTATTTATGGTGTATATATCGCCAATTGTTGATCTAAATTTCATTAATTTGTGCACTCATTTGGCCGAGAAAATAGTTTTCGAAATTTCGAACTTAAAAATTAAGCTCGGAGAACACATGGATTCTTCTCCTTCTTTTAATATTCTCTTTTTATTACTGAAATTTAATTAATTTGTGCACTCATCTGATCGTGAAAATTTTTTCGAAATTTCGAACTAAAAAATTAAGCTCGGAGAACACATTGATTCTTATTCTTCTTTTAATACTGAAATTTTTTATTACTGAAATTTCATCAATTTGTGCACTCATTTGGCCGAGAAAATAATTTTCGAAATTTCGAACTTAAAAATTAAGCTCGGAGAACACATGGATTCTTCTTCTTCTTTTAATATTCTCTTTTTATTACTGAAATTTCATCAATTTGTGCACTCATTTGGCCGAGAAATTAATTTTCGAAATTTCGAACTTAAAAATTAAGCTCGGAGAACACATTTATTATTATTATTATTTTAATATTCTCTTTTTATTACTGCAATTTCATCAGTTTGGGCACTCATTTGGCCAAGAAAATAATGTTCGAAATTTCGAACTTAAAAATTAAGCTCGGAGAACACATGGATTCTTCTTCTTCTTTTAATATGCTCTCTTTAGTATTGAAAATATTTTAAAATGCTGTCTCTGCATAAATATTTATGGCAGCTTTCCACTCCTCACATGAAGATAACTTGGAAAAATGCAGACAGTAATAGACATGTGCTTCCTATGCGACTATTTAAAATTCTATATATAAAATTTAGTTCTGAGCTAAATTTTTGGAAAATAATATCGCTCTTGAATCATGTAACATCAAAAATAAATATTCGAAAATTATTCGACATAAAATTTTATTTTCAAAATAGCTATAAATAACAGCATTTCAATGACACTTTACTGTATTTTAATAATCCTGAGTTGTTGGCGTGCGACTGAACCCATAATTATGACTACACCCAGTTTCATGTTGTCAACAACAAAGCATACAATTGTTACCGTTGCTGGTATTCACCGCACAAATCGCATATTTCCATAGCAAAGGCAAACCCAAATTTATTTGGTATACAAAAACGGGCATATTTTTGGTTTATTTATGTCAACATATGTATGTATTGCATACATATACTAGCGCATACATATGTACATGAAAAGGATATGCTTTACCGTGCTGAAGTAACCCAAATATATTATCATGATGTCTAAAAGCATGCAAGGTAAATTATTGTACTACATGTGTACAGAAATATATATACTTGAATACCAAAAGGTACTAATGCGCATGCGCACACACCAATCCAACCCAGTGCCATGACGTTGCCAGTCGTCAGCATGTGCCAAGTGAAAAGATCAACAAACACGAAATGAAAACACATTTGCCCGCACTTGAAGTGCATATGTGTATATGTATGTATGTATAGATGCCTGGAATGCTTTGTGCGAAGCGCGCCGCGCCCAAAAATAACGTGTTATGAAAATTTGAAGTTATTTTAGGCAGACAGATGAGTAGCATTGTCTGAGTTATGTACTTGAAAGCGTGTCTGTTTATTGTTGTTTCAACCCAAGTACGTAGAGACACATGTACCGCTAAAGAGATACACACATCACAGTGGATGAGCGCCCCTACACACCCTAGCACAGGCAGGGCTGCTATCCAAAATTAATTCCTACCTATATTGCTGCCCTTTGTCAAAGAAGGGCCACTCAAGCACCGCAATGCTACTTCCGCTCTGCGCCCACGCCCGTTGTTTTCATGTTGTACAAACACTTTTATTATTGCTGGGCTTGTCGCAGCATTCAATGCATTGTCTGGCTTGTCCGTTGCAAGGTCACAGAAGGGAGGGAAATTAATTTCCAATGGGTAATCAAGCACTATATAGTGCCATCAAATAATCACATAAACTGAACTGTATTTGATGGCTGAGTTGTTTCGTTTGCTGTTGTTGTTGTTGTTGCTTTACACTTTGCGGTGAAAAATGAAGTCAAGCGTGCAACGAAAAAGATGTGTATAAAAAAATATTTTAGACTTTTGCACCTGTCATTTTTCGTTTTTGTTTTTGTAGAACTATTTCTTATTTCTCCAAAAAAAATGATACTCACATTCCGGCAACATGCCACATGCTGCATTGTGTAAAAATATCTGCACTTGTCGCGCAGCTGCTGGCAATTATATAATACGCTTATCTCACTGTCGGCCACCACATATTGTTGTTGTAGCATTTGTTAGATTTGAATGAGATCCTTTGTTTGAAACAGCATTATGTGTGTGTGTGACAGTTACGTATGGCTCATGTGTCCTCACTGCTGTTACTGACGCCTGCGGCTGTTGACTTACTATGCTTTATGTGACAGCTGTGTGTGATTGGCGTGTCTTTTGTTTAAATTTCAAATATTGTATTTCATAAGTCAGTGTCCTTTTAATGAAAAAGAAAATTATTTTAGACAAAACAAAAAGTTTATTTTATGCAATTGCTTACTCAAACATACAATCTAGCGCTTCCCAAACTTATTTCCTTTTGTTAATTATAAGTTTTCACCAGTTTTTATAAAGAGTTCTTCGTGTTGGGGTTGCCACACTTATTTATCGCAAGTTTGTCTTTAGAGGTCACATTTTACGTTATTTATGTATCACATTTCGACCAGATTTGCACTTCTGCGTGCGTTTTTGCTTAAAACTAAGGTCTGCTAAGCATATATTTTTGGTTTTGAAGTGACCACAGAGCTGTATTCAGGTTGTGCTGTTATTGTGATTTTTGTTGTTGTTGTAGATACAGAAAAAATCGTCAAATGATTGTGAGTAATAGGGTATAATTCGGATATAGTTCTCATATAATTCGGTTATAGTTTGGATATAATTCGGATATTGTTCGCATATAATTCGGTTCGGATATAATACGGTTGTAGGTCGGATATAATCCCCATATAATTCGGATATAATTCTGATATAGTTTGGCCATCATTCGGATATAATTCGGACATAGTTCTAATATAATTCGGATATTGTTCGCATATAATTCGGTTCGGATATAATACGGTTATAGGTCGGATATAATTCCGATATAATTCGGATATAATTCTGTTATAGTTTGGATATCATTCGGATATAATTTGGATATATTTCAGAAATAGTTCGAGTACAATTCGAATATAGTTCGCATATAATTCGGTTATAGTTTGTTTAGTTCAATTAGTTCAAAATTTTTATTTAAGCTTCTATACATACCTACCTAATTATCTTTTGTATTAATAAATCTTACTTTTTAGTTAATGAGTGCTTAAGATTCCCCTTACAATGAAGTGTTGGAAGCTTTTAAATACCTGTCTGCCTTGAATAGAGAAAGCTGTTGAACCATATTTTGGTTTTTCTCCATAGTACTGATAGGACCCTTTTTTTCTTGTTGTTTAAGCCTGAAAGTTAATTGTGGAATGAACAAAACACACGTTAACTACGGCTGTACCGAGGCTACGAGTATAATAAGCTTCATAGGGTAATTTCTTCTAATAACTTTATGTATAACTCTGAAAACATAACCGGCTAATAGTTTATACAAAGTAAACTCTTTCTTCGTTATTCCTAGCATTGTTTGATATATACAAACTTCAAGTCGAATGAAGGTTACTTGTTAAGAAAACAGAGCCTTTTTTGAAGACATTAATCTTGATTTTGATTCTTCAGTTTTTTGGCACCTATGTGTTATAGAGTACAATTTGTTTGGCGTTGTTTTGGATAATAATCTGACATATTTCTAAAATGTCTAGGAATCTAGCTCGAAATATTTGATGTATTGATAGCTTTAAAAGGTGATCCATTTCGGGTTCCCTAATTTTTTAAATAAAAAACACGAAACTTCAAATTTATTGGGGAATGTTTATTATCATTCGAAACAATATTCTTTGGCATTTATGTTTTGAAAATTATCTCATTCAAATGTTGGCCGCGGTTACGGCTCAGATGGTTCATCCGTTGAGTCTAATTTTCGATGCCTCGTTCGAGCATTTCGACTGGTAACTGGTGAATGACATTCGTGATGTTTTGCTCGAAGGTCTGAATAGAAGCATGATTGTCCGCATAGACTTAACACTTTACATATCTCCACAGGAAAAAGTCTAAAGGTGTGATATCACACGATCTTGGTACCCAGTTGATCGGCCCAAAACGTGTAATTATCTGCTCAACGAAGTTTTCTCTCAATAAATTTATTGATTGATGCGTTGTGTGGGAAGTGGCGCTGCCTTGTTGAAACCAAATGGCGCCAATATCACGAGCTTCAGGCCTCAAATAGTCGGTTATCGTGGTGCGATAACAGTCGCCATTGACGGTTACGTTTTCACCCGCATCATTTTTGAAGAAATAAGCACCGATGATTTCACCGGCCCACAAACCATACCAAGCCGTTTTTTTCTTCTAGATGAAATGGCAGGTCTTGAATCTCTTCAATTTCCTCTACGTCCTATTTACTTTTGCTTGTTTACATACCCATTGAGACAGAAATGGGCCTCATCGTTGAACAAAATTTGTCTCAAAACTTTGGATATTCTTGGAACTTTTCAAGAGCGACCTCAGTTCTTGCACAAGCTATATTTTGTACTTTCAATTTAATTCTCGACATAAAATGCGTCAAGTCGTTCCATATGTCAGTCCAAGTTGCTGCGAATGTGGTTCGAATCGACTCTCCACGGTTCTAAATCGGATACTCGTTCTAAGTCCCTTCATTTTCGTGGGTTCCTAAAAATTATTCAACTTCCATTGGTCTTTAGGTTTTTACCTTCATGTGATATTTTTTAACAATGAAATCTTTAATTTTCAATTGATCATTGCAAGAGTCTTTAAAATACGAAACATGGGCATCTTTAATTAAAGAATAATATTCCTTAATAATATATATAATATCCTTCATCTCATCACCACTTTTTGGTATTATTTCAAAAATGGTTACAATATTTCAGACGTCTCCAGTGTCTTCGTTTATTGGAGCAACAACCTCTTACGACTCACTCGCGTTAAGTAAAAGACGAAATAAGAGGCAGATAGTGCAAAAAAGAAGGGAAATGGAAAGAAAAACTTTATAACAACGTAAAATTCTATAAAAGCACAAATTAAAAGAGCCAACAGCAGTGACAACAACAACGACAAAAACAGCGACAAAATTGTTGGCAACAGCACGACCGGAAGCTAACTACGTGATACAAAAGTAAAAGCAGCAATAACAACAGTAAAAATTATAGTTTTTCGACAAATTTTTGTCAAAATAATTTTTTATTTTTGTTGCAACTTGTGCTTGCATAAGTTTAAAATGCAGCATTTTCAGCTGAATTTTTGTTGTTTTTTTTGTGAAAAGTGCAAAACTTACGAAAGCAAAAGTGACGAGGGGTTAGTGCAGTGACTGACAAACAACAAAAACAAAGCACGTTATGAAAAAGTTCACTTTCCGTTGCCTGAGCAATATGAATATGTAATGGTAGGCGCTTGTTGTGCTTGCGTATGCGTGTGTGTGTGTGTGGAGTGCAATTCAGCAATTCTTTCAAGTATAAAATGCAGAATTTCGCTTAAACCGAAGTAAAATGAAACGGCAAACAGCACAAAGTTGGGCAAATACTCATCAGTGTGTGTGTGTGCGAATTAAAAGTTGCCGCTAAGAAAGCCAAAAAAGCAGCAAGCACTTGCGAGCAGTAATAAAAAGACAGCAAAAGTGTGCAAAGGAATACTTGCAACCGTTGCGAGTTGTGCCAAACCAGGCAAAATAAGTTTGTTTTTGGCCAAAGTTGCACGCTGCCTAGACAGTTATGGTATAAGCTTCAAAGGTTTATGCTGGAGTTTGCCTTGATAAGGAGAAATTGTGGGTGGCAGCGTCAGATGAAGTTTTCGCAGTGAAACTTACTTAGTCCTTAAGCGTTTTTATGCGAAGTGGAGAGAGGGTGATGTGAAATTCTAGATGCAGGCGGGTATAAAACCATTTTGAGTGTAGTAAGGTGTATGTAAAGTGAGTTGTAGTTCGGTAGAGGAACTTTAAAAGGGAAAATTACACAGAAAAGCGTGAAGAAAATGCTGTGACAATTAAAACTTCAGTTGAAGACTTATTATTCTATCTTGGCACGAGAATAATAATTTTCTTCCAATTCTAGTTATTATGACTGGAGATAATTTTCATAGCGATCATTTTCATTGTGGAAAATTCCATTCTTGTTGGAGATGAATATTTTAAGTTACTGTAAATAACACAAATAAATGTTCTGAGTATGCTTAACATCAAAAATGTCAAGTTTTACTATAAAGTTCTCAGACACTAGATTTCTATAATAGGGTAGGCAAATTTCGAAATATGTATAAAATGCCACGAACATATATTACAGAATGAGGTATACGACAGACCTTATGTTTTAAGGTGAGTCCCTGAATCACCTTACGGTGCTTAAAAGCACATATGTGTATTAAAACAAAGCGTTAATCAACACCCTAATAATACAACCAAATGGTCATGTGGAAGGGACACTTTTTTCACCTTGGTTGGGTTCGAGGTCGACCTAAAACCTCTGCCGTGCTGTGGGTCCGGCATCCGGCGATTCCACACTGAACTGAATTTTCAATGTTTAAACCACAGCCACCACGAATCTCTCTAAAGGGCCAAACCAAATAAGCAGAATGGAGCCGATTCTCACGATTCAAGTCTACGGTCAGACCTTGCAGCTTTTGCCTCAAGTAGTTGAGTACCCATAAAACTCAATGACTGATGTGATATTTGCCACTTGGACTTCAAATGTCTTTTGATTAGAAGGAATCACATTCAAAGTCTATAATATCAGTTCAAGCTGAGTATTATAGCAATATTTCTGACAAGACAATGTTGAAATTTCGAGGCAAGCCAAATAACAGACATAGAGTATATGGATATGGATTTTAGTCGCCTCTTATGACAGGCTTACCTTCTCTTCTTCATCTTTACTAGCGTAGACACCGCTTACGGTATTATAGCCGAGTCAACAACAGTGCGCCAGTCGTTTCTTCTCTACGCTACGTGGCGCCAATTGGATATTCCAAGCGAAGCCAGGTCCTTCTCCACTTGGTCCTTCCAACGGAGTGGAGGTCTTCCTCTTCCTCTGCTTCATGCGGCGGGTACTGTGTCGAATACTTTCAGAGCTGGAGTGTTTTCGTCCATCTTTCAATTCGCTGAACTATGTCAATGTCATCATCTCATCGTTCCATCGAATGCGATATTCGCCGTGGCCAATGCGCAAAGGATCATAAATCTTTCGCAGAACCTTTCTCTCGAAAACTCGTAGCGTCGATTCATCGGTTGTTGTCATCGTCCAAGCCTCTGCACCATATAGCAGGACGGGAATTATGAGCGACTTATAGAGTTTGGCTTTTGTTCGTCGAGAGGACACTACTTTTCAATTGCCTACTCAGTCTGAAATAGCACCTGTTGGCAAGAGTAATCCTGCGTTGGATTTCCATCGCTGGGGGAGCAGAACAGGGTATATGAAGTTTGCCGCGAAGATTGTTTTACTCAGGGACCCTATAATAAATTATATATATTTTTATATATTTGTTTAACACGTTCTTTTCTCGGAAAGAAGCTGATCATTTGTTGGAACTGCCAATAACGGACGTAACGGTTGTAAAAAGCAACACCGCAATCTCTAGCGAAGTTGTTCAGTTCGGTGCACTATATCATATAGCTGTCCTACAAAATGCTATTTCAAAATCAAGATACAAATCTTTTTATACCTTTTTATGCTATAAGAAATGTACCTATGGAGGGTATATACAGTTTAATTTTGTTTTATTTATCGTATTAAGTATTTTATAACTATTGAAATTTAGTTTGGCATATCGGAGCTTTCTTTATTTCTCTGATTCTTGCTTCTTGTACCATAAAATATTGAACCTAGAATTTCTTAGTAGCATAGACCTTAAAATTTTTTCTTTTCTAAACATTTTCTATGCATATATGAAGAACCGTTATCTTACTGGAAGCCTTCAAAGTAAAAACTATATATTTTCAATTGAATGCTAACCGGCTGTCATGGTTTTCTATTCTGCTGCGAGAATCTTCCATTCAACTTCAATTCATTCCGCTCCATTTATTGCTCTAATACTCCCTGAATTTCTTTGTAGAACTAAAAACTATTAAATATTTGTAGCTTTCAACTACTTTTGTTTTACACGCATGCGCCGAAACTGTTGCTATTAGAAAGCTAAATTATTATTCGCATAAAAGGGGTGTGGCGAATCAATTCGTCGCACATTTGACGCTTTAAAATGGTGTGATAAATTTTAGAAATATTAAAAGGAAAGCAGAAGAAGTGAACTGAAAATAGAACTAAAATATTGAATGTTAAACTTCAATGAAAAAACCAGAAAAAATATGATCAATGGCTGCCGCAAGCCTCAATAACAGAGCACCCAAATATTTCTTCACTTAATAATTTGCATAAAGCATGAAAAGGTGGTTCCAGATATTTTTCAAAATCATTTTAGTTTAATTAATAATAAAGAAATACACACGTAATTAATGAAAACAAAGTCTTTGCTGCCCTTCCTACTCGCAATTCAACTCAACTCACCATAACCTTGAATTTCAATATCATTGTGGATTCTTTCATAATCAACTGAGGAGATCAATGTGAACGCAGCATTCCCAAGAAGATAAACTGTTTATAAAATAGTAATGTCTCAGGCATTAAAATGCGTCGCTGCTTCGGCTGACGTTCCCATTACTTTTTGTTGTTTTGTATATCTGCATTTGCGACTACAATTTTGTATTAAAACGACAATGACACTTCAAGGCGAAGCAAGAAACTCATAATTAATAATGAGCTTTGAATATTTCTGGCCGAACAGAGATGATTGATCGTGTCTGTATGTAGTTGTGTTGGAATTTATATGGAATGGGTGTCGCTTTGCCTTACTGAAGGCGAGTTGGAGATATTATTTCTTTATAGGATCGTAGATCCCACATAAACAACCAACTTGTTTATTATTTGCCGGTCTCGATCGGTATATTAACCCTTGACTTAGCTATAGTATCGCGGGATGGTATCACGCAAAAAGCAACAGACTCGCCTTTTGATCCAAGCTCAACAAGAGTCTTAAACCACTTCATTTATTGCATTGCCATATGAATAAATAGCAAGAGAGGAGAGTTTTCGAAAAATCTCACTCGAAATACCAACAATCAATTAAGCATAAATTTCAGAATGAGATAGTTCTCGTGTTGATAAATGCCTTTAAAAAAATTGAACTAGAGCTAATATTGATTTTTACGTACTGGTAAGATTGGGTTAGGTTACACAGGATCCCTTGTAATATAAGGCGGAGGTTCAACCTCCGCTGATTATATTAATTCGAGCTGAAGTTTACGTCGTGCATGACGTCAACGATTTTTGCAAAGTTTAATAGAGACTTGATATTTAATTCATTTAGTCTCTTGAACTGCGGATCTCCTAGATATTTAAGCTGAGTTCTAGATAACGCCGGACAGAAGCAGAGGAGGTGTTCCAGCATCTCTTTCATGCTTAGGTTAGATTAATTTAAATGGCTGATCCCTCATCATTTGCGGGGAGAGCACACTTATTTTATGTACAGCTCTTTGTGCTGCCAAATGAAAAACTCCTGTAGTGTTTTGGCATTTACCTGGCAAAAGCGGGACTTTTGAAAAGGAAGTGTTGCAAGAATTCTCTGATGACTACTTCCATGCTATATCTATATCACCAAAAATGTCTATATGCCTCGCATGTATTGCCAGTAAATTGTGACTTGTGATTAGGCCAACAAGCGTCCTTCAGTCTTTTCGAGACCGTGTGAGTAGACAGCAAGCGTGTTTTTCCTCTGCTCTCTTGCACATGATCTTGGTGATCCTGTATGCCGCTAAGGTCTTCGTTCTAACTATAATCCATCTTTCAGCCCTTTCCGAAATTCCTTTGTGTTTGTTCTTAAATATTCCTAAATTGGTTCGGTAGTCAAGCGAAAGGCACTTTTATCTCATCATCTATTTCGTTTCCCGAAATGCTTTTGTGACTGGATTCCGGTGCATATACAGCCGCTTCTTGGCAGCCACTATCCACTTATTTACTGCCTCCTTGTTTCGAAGGACGATGTGAGATTATTGCTTTCATTGTCACTTGGCTATCGACGTATATAATATACTCTTTATGTCGTTTTCTGCGTTATTAGCTATCTCCTGGAAGATACTGCTGTTTTAAGGATCGTCTAAGATCTAACTCCGTGCAAATGATCTCCGCGCGCACTCCTTCAGTCATTTTTGCTCCGTTCGTTAGATGATGACAGTTCCGCTATGTTACAAAAGTGTTTTGGGGAGTGTCTTTATCACGAACAAAGCATTCAGTGAAGGTCGTGAAGTCATCAAAAACTTGTCTTATGCGCGACGTCCCTCCACATCAGTTAATGACGATAATATCGAAAAAGCTAAAAAAAGCGCTGTTTGAAAATCGTCGTGTTGACAACAAAATGATAACAGAGTGTCTAAACATCTTTTCTAGATCAACTCAACACATTTTGGTTAATATTTTGGATATGCGAGTCGTACCAAAAGACTTGAATCTTGAATCAGCGTATTGAGGATTGTACATTCATCAAACGTATGATTATTTGTGAGCAGATGTGGTATGACGTCGAAATGAGCCGAAAGCAAAAAAATCTAATCATAATTATATTGGCCTAAAATTAGTCTATTTGGAAGGCAAGGTTAGGATGGCGTAGGTTATGAGGTCGATCCTAACGGGGATCTCTCCTAAAACTCCTAAATAATTCATCAGTCTTGCAAAGGCTGGACAAACAGTAGAAAATACCTTGATGTTTCCACCTCACCCTCCGCCATTAAATTTTGATGACTTGCATCCGCCAAGTATTTTGAAGGCCGTAACATAGGTTTGTATTAAAATATTAATTAAAAGATTTAGTCCGGGTCAAATTTGATCAGATGATGAAACCATGAAAAGTATTAAAAAACCAGAATCGCCTTAAATTACATATTTAATTCCAAAACGCAGCTTCTCAACTAGCATTTCCGTGGATTATTTTAAATATAGCTTGCTAATACAATAATAGATTTCCATTCTCCCTAATATTGCACCAAAATTCTGCCTTTTTCCAAGTCGTAAATGCAATCCATAATTCTGTGAAACTGATTAAACCCACAGTTGCATTGCTGTCACAGCTAATCACACAACACATCACTCAATAGCACCCCACTGCTATCACCACAGAAGAAACTTCACTCTACACATGCTAGGGCCTATTGGCTGGCATTCTAATGAGTTGAGCTGTTTGTGTAAATGAAACGCTTTCGCTGCTCAACCACAACGACCGCGCACTAAGCGTGGCGATGCGTCGCTTCGCATAAGTGGTGCCGTCTATGCGCGCAATGCCGCGCATGCGTAACAATGTGTTGGGCTCTCGGTGCGCCGCTGGCCGGCCCGCATGTCTTTTAACTCACTTCAATTCAATTACGCGGTGAGTGAGTTCAGTTAAGTTGAGCTTTCATGCATTGTTTACCATACTACTTGATGCTTTCAGCCCGCATTTGCCGTTTGTCTTGTGCTGTGATTCTTACAATTTGTTGACCCTTCAGCGCGGCGTCCACAGCGCTAAGCATAATTCAGTGCACGCTTGCGCGCATGTGCGCCTTGTAAGCATATGTGTGTGTGTGTGTGTGACTAATAAATACAATGGCACAAAAGCATGTTTATCACATGACTTTTGTTGTTATTTGTGCGCGTATTTTTGTTGTTGCGCTTTGCTTATTTGTAGCTTGCTCGTGTGTGTTTGTTCGTTTCATAGCCTCACTTTATTAGATTTTTTGTGTATTTATTGTTGTTATTGTTGTCACTGCCCGCAATATTTTTACATGTATCTCAATTTAGTTTTTGTTGTCGTTGTTGCTGTTGTTGTTGTGTATTTTTTCGTCTGTTGACGATTTTACGGTAACCACAGCTATCCATGACGACGCCGAGTTCTTAAAAGTTGTTATTAAATTTAATGACTGCACGTTTAGTTACAAAAACAGCAACAACATGCACATTAAGCGAACTTGTGCTTGCCGCTGATTGACTTGTCTTGCCTTTTCCACCATTTTCTGTACTTTATTTCGTTGCCTCTGTCACGGGGTTGGCACAGCTTAAGCCTCAAAACCGTTGCGACATTTTCAACTGCGTAAGCTTCTCTTCTCCACTTTTTGTTTGTCCCCAAACCACTACCACTTTGTTGTGATCTGTATTTATTAGATGACGACTTTGTGGCATTTAGTGAAATATAAACGGGAATTAAGGTCGGCATTTTGCTCGCATTGCCAAGTGAGTTGCAAAATGAATCTCGCAAATCCGACACAGAATGCGAAGCACTGTTACTGGCTCGTCTTCAGTCTTTTCAATTAATTTTTTTGTTTTTGTTTTTGTTTTCTTGTGTTGAGATTCGTCATTTCGAGGTGGGCCATTCGTGACTTCGCCGCATTAGCCTCTAATGTAACCAGTTTGTCTGCAGCGTTAGCTTCTGCTCATCAAATATATTCCACAATGCAACATTTTCTGAGCGTTTTAGTTGTTGTTGTTGTTGCAGGCACCGCGTTTTATTATTTGTCGCTACTTTTTAATGACATTTAATAATATATGTGTGTGTCACTGGCACTTTTATTAGAATTTGTTGCTGTGCGCCGGCGCTGTGAGGTGTTGAATGTAAATGACCGGAAATTTTTATGGGAGTTTTAGTTATAAATAGCTGAATGAGCGGATTTATAGGGTAAAAAAATAACATTAAAAGAGTAAATGTTCAACGTTAAAATTTAATTGAGAAAATTCGAAACCAGCGTAGAGCAATACTATGACTGTGAGCGAGTCGAGATCAGTTTCCAATATTTTTTGAATAATTCCGCATGGTCCTTCTGTAGTTAGTCGGTTGGAATGCTTTTTGACTTATTTAAAGAACTAAGTAAGATTTACATATCACTTAGTATCTGCAAAAACTCTCTTGGTTTAATAAGTAAATTAGTTTTGACTTGAGGTCTCCCAAGATGTTCCTTATATACAAAACTTATGTATAAAGAGCTTCTAGCTGAAAACCATATTCACTTTCTTAAGGCGGTATTCTAGTTTAGATTCATAGATTTTAGGTAAATTTTGAAGTGTCGCAAAAAAGCAATTACAATTTTTACAATAAATTTTTTTTATTCGAAAAAAAGATTTTAACAACTTTTGTGGCTGTTTCCAATTTTTAAAAGTTGTAAATATTTAAATCCGGGAATATTGATTACCCAATATAAGGTGACATTGTATTTATTTTGAAAATTCTTTATTTGTTCTTCCAAATCAATTTCATCCCCTTCACAGTGATCCCCTCCCGATGCAATGCACTTATGCACATAATGCATTTTATGACATCTTGGTAGTCGGAAAGCATCGTTTCACACACTTCAACCCGACGCCTTTTTCCAAAAAATTCAATGTTTTCGGTACCAGTCGAGATTTGACGCCCTTGAGGCATAAAACATCCTTCAAAATGGTATTGGCTGAGCTTTTCGATATGCCAACTTCCTCTGCTGCAAGGTCTCTAATTGTTAATTGACGGTTTTTCAGCACCAAATCTTTGATTTGTTGAACGCGAGCTTTGTCGGATGAGGTTGATGGTCGCCCTGGATGCTCTTCGTCTTCGACACGTTCACGGCCGGCTTGAAACTCACTATACCACTTGTAGACATTATTTTAAACATAGCCTCATCACCATCCTCAACGTATCCGCAGCAGAAAATTGATTCCGTAAACAATATTTATTGCAAATTCTTTGCTCAACAAATTTCGACGTCGCAAAAAACGAAAAACTCACTTTTAGCAGCTCACAAAACGACACGTATCTCAAACACTAATGAATATTTTGACTTGAAATTTGACATAAATGTGACTGACAGTACTACCAACCTAAAAAAATAATTCTCCAAATCCTTCGACGCACGCAGTTTAAATTCAAATGTCACCTTATTTTTTGGGCACAGTAGTATCACCGAAATTGTTTTTTGAATTTTTAAGAATCTTCTTATGGGGATATTCTTGACGACTAGAATATCCCCTTTGATCTCATAAAAGAAGCTATATATTTTACTTTGTGTATAAGACTACATAAAGGTCATAAAATAAGGAGTTATAGAAATCATCCCAAAGCACTTTTGGATTCCCTTGATCCTGCAGCTGTAGTCCAAATTCATCTAATTGACAAAATGACGGCTTAAAAAAATGGAGTTTTTCGTGTAAAAGTTTACACTTTAGAGTTTCTTCCTTTCTTCTATCTATCTGACAAATATGTACATATATCTAAAAAGGTCGTGTGGTGTGTAAATATCAGTCAATTGGTCCAATTGCTTCGGAAAAATGTTGTTTAGAGGAAATGCGTTAAAAGTTTTGGAAGCCGATTACACTAAGCTAAAAAGTTTTAACATATACGCTTACTGGTACATATCTTTGAAACTATTTGCCGCATCAACTCAACATTATCGAGGATTATTTTCAAATATGTGTGGCCTGGATCAATGTACCAAATAAACCATTTTTTAGCACCTTAACTTTAGTTTTTTGTATTTTTGATCTGATGACTGATTAATTGAGGATGGAAATACAAATCTATATAAAAATTACCTCGGTACTAACAACTGAGAGCTAGAGCTCGTGTCGAATTATTATCGATTTCGTCACTTTTATCAATGGCTGTGGTAAATTGAAATATATAAGAGATGCTTCTGAATCCAGAAGTTTATTATTGCTATTAAACGTACCTCCCTGAAAAGGTGAATCACTCTATTCTCTCTCATGACCTTATTATGTTTACGTTGCACAATTCGTATGGTGCCACTTCAATACATTCGACGAAAAAAAGTATTGAAAACAGTAAAGTAATCACTGAGGTTCAGCGAAATTTGTCTTGCCACTATAGGAATATATTAAGTCATTTGAAATGTATGTTCTCTCCAAAGAAATACTTGCTACTTAATATCATTCTCTGAAGTATTGTTTCGAAAAAGGATCCAAGGTGTTTCTCGCGATTTTAAGTGCTTGATCTTGGTTTTCGAGCGATTAATGAAATTCAGCCTTTCCAACTTGTCAAACTTTGCACTAAAAACGTCAAACTATCACTAGCAACTTTAGCAATTGTCAAATTGTTAGTGCAACACTTGTATTAATAACAATATTATAATCTCGTGCACACTAATTATAATTACATAAATGTTGTGAGAAAGTCGGAAACCATTTAAATTAGTTACAGGCACTAGTTTTAGATAAAAAAGTGCTTTACTTTAAAACGCCTTTACTTTCGAAAACTCTTGCAACATTTGCTTGAAATCGGCGAAATCCGTTATAATTACCGTTGCGAATGCATTTTAATGCTTTCCTTTAGTAATATTTGTAAGAAAGTAGTTTAATAATATTTTTAAATGAAGGAAACGCTTCATTTCCTACAAAACCTCAACAGAGTTTTTACATTTCACATAAACCAGACTCAATTAAATGCGACTTTTTATGCTAACTTTCAAGTTTCCCAGCGTTCACAAATTCGCATTTTGCTTTTACACAATAATTACGGTAAAACCTTTTCACATTTGCAATTATGTTCATAGTGTTTGCAAATTTATTTATTTCGACATGAAGCGCTGCAACTTTATGTGGCAAAAAGTGTGAGTTATGGGCACTTCATATGCAACTCAGAGTGGAGTGAAAGTGTTGGGTTTGCTATTGAAGTAACCAAGTAGTAGTTGTCCGTCTGGTAATCAAGTATTTGAAAATATTTGCTTATGTGTAAAAACTAAAACGAGTTAACTTCGGTTGAACCTCAGCATTCATGCTTTTCATAGGTGATTCGATTTGAACAATTTCTTCGAAAGTTTAACCGTTGCCTTGAACAATAATTCATACTAAATTTTGTGAAGATATCTCGTAAAAAAGTTTTTCATACAAGAACTTGATTTGAATTGGTCAGTTTGCAAAGCCGCTATATGTTCTAGAGGTCCGATATCGACGATTTCGACAAGGGAGCAGGTTCTTAGGCGAAAAGGATGTTTTATATCGGTAACTCATAAACTGAGGGACTAATCCGCAAATATACAGAGAGACGAAAGGACAGACGGCCATGGTGAAATCGACTTAGCTCGTCTTGGTGATCGGTTACGTACAAGTAAAGTCTGATCCATTTCCAGGTTCCGTACTTCTTTCAAGAAAAAACACTAAAAATTGAAATTTAATTTTGAATGTCTATTACTATTGTAAAGAATATTTTTGACATTTATTTTTGGAAGATATTCTCTTTCAAATGTAGTCCGCGGCTACCTCTCATATGGTCCCTTTGTTGAGTCTAATTTTCTTTTCGGACTAATCCGCAAATATACATAGAGACAAAAGGACAGACGGTCATGGCGAAATCGACTCAGCTCGTCATGATGATCAGTTACGTAGAAGTAAAGTGTGATCCATTTCCAGGATCCTTACTTTTTTTCAAGAAAAAAACAGTAAAACTTGAAGTTTAATTGGGAATGTTTATTACTATTCGAAAGAATATTTTTGACATTTACATATTTTTTGAAGATTTTCTCTTTCAAATGTAGTCTGCGGCTACTCCTCAGATGGTCCATTCGTTGAGTCTAATTTTCGTTGACTCGTTCGAGTATTTCGACTAATAACTGTCGAATGACATGCGTGATATTTTGTTCCAAGGCGTGAATCGAAGGGGGATTGTCTGCGAAGACTTTAGACTTTGCATTGTATATCCCCACATAAAAAAGTCCAACGGTGTAATATCACGTGGTCTTGGTGGCCAATCGACCGGCCCAAGACGTGAAATTATCTGATCACCAAAGTGTTCTTTTTTTTTGTGAAATTATCTGATCACCGAAGTTTTTTTCTGGATGAAGTGGCAGCTTTTGAACTTTTTCAGATTGCTCTTTACATACCCACGGGATAGAAATGTTCCTCATCGCTGAACAAAATTTGGCTCAAAAACGTTGGATCTTTTTGGAACTTTTCAAGAGACCTTGGAGCGAAGCAAAGTCGCTTGAGAAGGTCGAGCGGCTTCAGTTCTTGTATAAGCTGAATTTTGTACGCTTTCAATTTAAGATCTCTAGTTGCTGCGAATCGACTCTCCACGGTCTTCGCGTGCACTCTCAGCTACGGTTGCTATATTTTCTTCACTGCATGCTTGTCGTGACCCATTCGGTGTAATATCCAATAATGAATGTTGGGTATTAAGATGGGTGATGATGTTGCGAATACAAGGTGCGTTTCAAAGTAAACAGGACTTAAAAAAAAGCAGAACAAATGGTTTTTTCGGCAAAATTAATTTATTTTATTCAAAATAGTCTCCCTTATGCTTCAATACAGCTTTTTGCACGGTCCAAAAGCATGTCGAACGAGTGCTTTATCTTGTTGGCCGGTATGGCCGCCAGTATGCCGGTGCAAGCCTTTTGAATGACCACTACGTCTGCATAATGCTTTTATTTCATGGGTAAATGAAGTTTTCCGAAAAGGAAGAAGTGGCACGATGCCATATCAGGTGAACACGGAGAGTGAGTAATGGTTAAAATGTGATTTTTGGTAAATTAATTGGCCACAAGCGTCGAATCGAATTTTGGATTTTGAGCAATTTTTGGTCATCAGTCAATTTGTGCGGAACAAACCGTGCACACGCCTTACCTAATTTTCGGTCAAAATGCACTAAATCGATATTTTGGAGATGTTCAATTCCATTTCTATGAATTTCAATGATGATTTCTGGAGATTTTTGATGAATTCAAGCACAGTTTCGATGGATTTTCCGGTGATCACGGATTTTGATTGCTCCACACGTTGATCGTCATTTATATCCTCATGACTACTTAGAAAACGTTGAAACCACTCGTGCACTCTGCTACGGGATAGCCAATCATCGCCATAAACTTGTTTCATCAATTGAAACGTTTCGGTGAAAGTTTTATCAATTTTAAAACAAAATTTAATGTTGGCTTTTTGTTTGAAGCTCATTTTTGCACCGATAACAAAACATACTGACAGTTAAAATGCAATAACTTCACTCCAATCGATCAAATGTCATGAAATTCTCACTGGACAATCGATAAAGATAATTCTAACGCATCAGTCGACATATAGAAGGCACCACCAGGGGACGCTAGATTCAAAAAGTCCTTTTTACTTTGGAATGCACCTTGTAGTACGCTCAGTAGGCCGTTTACATTAAGTGGAGCACGCGAAACATATTCTTTAGAGAACGTGAATTTTCTCCTTGAAGTTGAACAGTTTGTAAAGGCGTAGGTCCTTCCACGATGAAATGCCAAACAACACTGAACAAAATAAATTTTTATTTTTTTTTTCAAATTTATTTTATTTATTGGATCTGTTTTTCTTAAAGCCTAACAATAAGTCATAAAATCTGCAATCTATTTAAATCTATTTAAAAACTAGACAGACTCAAGCAAAATTAAAATGACAGTTTGACATGACTCACGCGTGATCTGTCAAATAATGGCTATTGAAAAAAAGTACATTTATAACCTGTTATATACGAGTATGTACTTTATAGGGTCTCCGACGCTTCCTTCCGTGTATTACAAACTACGTGACATACTTAATATGTCCTGTTCAGGGTATAAAAATAACGGTAAATGTGTGAGTGGAAATTGCTGATATCTAATGCATATTCACACACCCATAAAACACCGGATATTTGTGATTTCCTGTGAGATATGAAAATTGAGTTGTGTCCATGTGACTCGCTTTGTATGCCAGCTTAATTACCTGCTAATAAGCGCCAGCTGCTTGCGGCATTTGCACTCCTTGAGCACTGCATCTACACTGCGACAGTTAATTATGTGAACTTTGTTGGTCCACAAAATAACAGACTCGATGAGCGAGCGCTGCAGCTGGCACTTAATTGCCCAACATCGTGAGCTTCAACTGGAGCTCAGTCGAATTTATTTCGTTGAAGTCATTTAAATCAAAAGTACTAAGTGGATTTTATAAGCAAATAGTATTTTATTTCTTGCAAGTGGTCGGCTATTTAAGCTTACTCGCAGTACAGTTATAAATTTATTTATGTATGTCTTCTTCGTCGTGTCCACGTCGAGTCGAACAAAAGCACACCGCATTCGGTTTGTCGCTTGACCCAATAACACATTTTCCCTGCAGTTTATTTTCAACGCTCAGTTCTTGACTCATCTCCCTGCTCATCCCAATTTCCTGCGCTTTTCTTTGCATCATCTTCCTTTGACTGATTTCCCCTGCGCGCGCCGGCGGCAGCTCTTTTGTGGTATTTTACATGCAATCCGAATTAGAACCGCAAGCTCTGACTGACTGTCTACAAAACGAAATTTGCGGAATGATTTAATTAAGTGAAAACAAAGTGGCACAAAAGCAGCAACTCCCTTCGACCCAACCGTTTCCCACCAACAAAGTCGATGCTTGATGTGCCCCACACCAGGGCCAAGTGAGCGTGTGAACTGCGCGGACTGTGGCGTTGAGTGCGCCAGCATTTTTCACATGGTCAAAAAGTGTAGTCGGAAGATTTAAGTGGGTCGCATGTACACTTTCGTTGCGGTTGCTTGTCTTGTTGTTGTTGCTTGTTTTGGTGTTGTTTCTCGTCTTGTTGTTATTGCTCGTCTTGTTGTTGCTGCTGTGTGTCAGTGGAGCGCAGCGAGTTCCCTTTCATTGTCACAGCGTGATGTGGGTGAAGTGTAGAGAGTGCGCTTATCTCCCCCCTCTTGTGTGGGGAGATGTTTTGTAAAATAGTTGCACACAAGCTAGTCTGTGTCTTGTTGTATTTGTATTTGCTCGAAGGCTGATTTAAAAAGCTGCAAGTGCTGGCAATGGCTTATACTCTGTGCGCCCGAGCTAATGTATTGACCAATTTTCTATTAAATTGCTTAATTGTATGAAATTATCAGAATTTAAGAATTTTCCAGTAATTTTGCGTTTGATGTAAACTACAAAATTAAGTTAATTTAACGCTAATCGACAGTTAGTTGATTATCTGGTAACTGCTTTGGTATCAAAGGAGAGATTTTGAAACCAAAAAAATATTTTTTTCACTACTAAGGGGCCATTCATAAATTACCTCACTCCTCAAAGAATTGCGGTTAGACGTGCCCGAGAGATTCTCTGTTTAATGAATGATGATTATGCTTTATGGATGGAAGAAGACGATGTTGATACGAAAGATGTTCCTGACAAATTCAGAACGAAAATGAAGTGCCTGATTTAGCAGTAATAAATGATATAAAGGAGTGGGTCAAAAGTCCATGGACACAATATGATTAAGTTTTGTATTTCTAATTATCATAATGTATCTATTGTTTCTTGACTAGTTAATCGTTGTCTCTGTACTTTAAAAAGTCCTTAGATTTGTGTGACGTAATTTATGAATGGCCCAAAAGGACTTCAAATTGAACGCATTGTTTTTTAATAAAGCGCCTTCTGGTTTATCAGTGGGAGCGTTTTCCTTGCGTTTGGATCTTGCGTTCGCTAAGGTACTAAAACCAGGGAAATGTTGCTTGGTTTAAGAAAACTATTAAACATTTTTGTATAATTCGTTGATATTTAACCTCAAAAAGTGATCGAAACGTACCGTTAACTATTAACTTGTTTGCGACGAAGCATTACATTGCCGAAGGTCGCCTTCAGATGTTGGACGTCAATCTGGAGTCTTTCAGATTCTCATCCAGAAGAGCTAAATCGTTTGATCATTTCCATCCGTCGTGAGTATCCTAAGGATAATCCCTTCGAAACCTTAGGTTATGGCTTCCTTGTTTATGGAGATAATCTTGTTTTTCAATCAAATTTGGCAGCACTATTGATAGTCTAAAAAAAAAAAAAACTGGATTAAATTCATCAGTTTTTTATACTCTCGCAACAAAATTGCTAAGGAGAGTATTATAGTTTTGTTCATATAACGGTTGAAACTACAATAGCTATGTCAACCAATTTCTATAGAGTCATTTCCTTCAGGTATTTCCATATACAGTTCAAAAATGGAAGAAATCGGATAATAACACACACACCTCCCATACAAAGGTTATGTTGAAAATCACTAAAAGTGCGTTAACCGTCTAACAAAAAACGTCAGAAACACTAAATTTCACGGAAGAAATGGCAGAAGGAAGCTGCAGCCAGGCTTTTTTCAAAAGTTGAAAATGGGCGTGGCGTCGCCCACTTATGGACCAAAAACCATATCTCAGGAACTACTTCACCGATTTCAATGAAATTCGGTATAAAATATTTTCTTAACACCCTGATGACATGTACGAAATATGGGTGAAATCGGTTCACAACCTCGCCTTCTTCCAATGTAACGCTATTTGATGCCTTCTCTGTATAATATATACATACATTAGGAACCAATGATGATAGCGGAATAAAACTTTACACGAAGACAATATTTGAGCGGAGGTATCCCTTGTGGGAAAATTGTCGTGATCGGACTATAACTTTTCAAGGTCCCTGATATCGAACACGAAGAACTCAGTGCCTAACCTAATCTAATTTTTCAACGAAAATATCGGTAAATCTCTCTGATATTTTCATGTAGTTCAGAGGGCATCATTTTTATACTCTCGTAGGATATGTTTTGCTATTTGTAAAAACATATCTTTAGAATTTAAAAATATAAAATTTATTAAAATCTGTATAATCTTATTCATATAAGAAATAAAATGTGCATTAACTTCGAAAAACGATTGTTTTTGTTTTTTTACAAGTACTCAATACAGTTAAAATAAATGAAAATACAATTCAATACTCAAAGTACACAAATTGATCTAATCTAATTAATTTTACAGCAAAATAACAAAATATGTAAATGACGGAAAATGAAATCTCGATTATCACTTATCTTGTCAGATATGTGATCAGATAATTTCACGTTTTGGGTCGGGAGTATATGTAAAATATAAAGTCTATGCGGACAATCCCGCTTCGGTTCAGGCCATGGAACGAAACATCACGCATATCTTTCGCCAGTTAATAGTCGAAATACTCGAACGAGTCATCGAAAATTGAACTCAACGGATGAACCATCTGAGACGTAGTTTTTGTGGTTTTTACATATATGGTAGTCTTCAAAATCAGGACTGTTTTTGCAGGTTAGAAGAGTCCAAAGATGGTAGGTCAATCTAGTCATGTGGGTTTATTTTAACGCTGAAATTCTTTGTACATATATACATATACACATATATATGTATACTATGCCGCTATCAATAATAAATAAGCATATTTGCTACAAATTTTTTGCTCTGCTTCTCAAAGTCAGTTCAGGGCCCCTGCAGCTCTACGAAACACTTGCCGCAGTCATTATCACAGCATTTATTTGCACTCGCAGACATTTTTTCACACAATTTAATTTTTAATTTGTACGTCTCGTTCGTGGTCTCCTGCGTGGTCTGTGGCCGCGCAACGAGGCAGCCAAGCGGAATGGAAATGCCCGACTATTCCACTTATAAAGACGCCACAAAAGGGTGTGGCGGCGGGCACACGGCGCGCTGATCACTTGTGGGACAGCCGCTATGGTCAATGTGACTCGGTGTGGCAGCAGCTTGCGGTGGCAATTGAATTAGGCGAGATTGGATTGGATGTTGGAGAAGGGTGAGTGAGTGTGTGTTGTAGATGTATCGAGTAAATCGGAGGAAGCAATTAACATTAAAACAGTTGTAGATATTTGTATGTATGCGTGAATTTGAATTTATTGGACAAGTGGCGGCGTCGCGATTACGATGATTCCGACTGCGGCAACAATTTAAATGCTTATTTAATTTATATAAGTATGCATATTAGATGTAGTTAATTAATGTAATGCGTCAAAAGCTGCCTTTACTACAGTTTCGCTCATTAAAAATGCAGTAATACCCTCATTTTCCAGCCGTTTTTGTTAAGGGAAAAGTTTTACAGCATTTTTATGTTTTTTTTACATACATACTTACTTTTACTAACATACATAAATATATATATACATACATTTATCTATATATATTTACACACACCTGCTTTAAGTTGCTTATACGTAATAATTGCCTTGATTTTCTGCTTTTTAATGAATTCGTGGCCGCTTTTAATTTGTTGACCTGCGCCTGTTGACTTTTGGCTTTTCACTTCTAACTTTCTTCTCTGCATATAATTACTAATTTATATGCGTTAATCACCTGCCGTGGTCCCCAAGATATGTTGTTGCCTCAACGCTTTGTTGCCCGTGGCCAGCTGGGCTACGTTACCTGCAAGCTTTGATTTGATTGTTGAGGTGCCACATCCGCTTCGCTGGTCGGCCTGCTGTGGTTTCGCCGCTGGCAGGGCTTTCTTTGGACACACACATACACATGAGTGCGTTGCTAATTAAGCAGAGCATGGCAATAGAATATGCTGACTAAATATTTGTTGAAATCATGTTAAAATGTATGTGGTTTTCTATCTTGGTCCAGTAGTACCGGTTTAGTTGGAACATGCTTCCGTCGAATGGTCATTCAAATCTAGAACGTGAGAGAGTTATAGTTATTCTTGTTTGCGATCTTTTGTGATCACAAACGGAGTGGTGCATAACCTTAAAAGTTGATTTGAGCATGAAATGTGAAATTTTTAGCATTTCCGCGATATTCGAATATAGAAATTATTATTTGCAGCTAGAATACCACTCACTTTTAGGTGAAATATTTCGATGTCCGAAAACCGATTTCAACTCTGACATTCTAATGTTACAGTATGAAAATGGGCAAAACGATTTTGCATATATTTTAAATTCCAAATGTTAGATACAGATACATGTTATAGTTGTTCGATATCGACAGTTAGTTAGTATATGGCTATATATTTTATGGGGGATTCATTTCGAAGTTTCCTACTTTTTTAAAGAAAACATAAAGAAATCTCAAATTTAATGGGCAACGTTTGTTATCATTCGAAAGAACATTATTTGGCATTTATGTTTTGAAGATTATATCTTTCAAATGTTGGCCGGGCTACGTCTCAGATGGTCCATCCATTGAGTCTATTATTGATCGAGAATTTTGACTGCTAACTGGCGAATGACACGCATGATGTTTTGCTCCAAGGCCTGAGTCGAAGCGAAATTGTCTTCATAGACTTTAGACTTTACATATCCTTACAGGAGAAAGTCTAACGGTGTAATTTCACACGATCCTGGAAGCCAAAAAGTGAAATTATCTGCGCACCGAAGTGTTCTCTCAATAAATCCATTGAATAAAGCGATGTTTGCTAAGTGGCGCCGTTTTGTTTAAGCCAAATTTCGCCGAGATCACGAGCTTCAATTTCAGGCACCAAATAGTCGGTTCTCATGGCGCGATAACGCAATTGACGGCTGCTACATTTTCTTCACTACCTTCTCAACAGCATCATTTTTGAAGAAATATGTACCGACGATTCCACCGACCCACAAACTACAACAAAACGGAATTTTTCCAAGATGAAATGGCAGTTCTGGAATCTCTTCGGTTTGTTCTTCGTACCAAATGCAACAATTCCGCTTGTTTACATACCCATTGTGTCAGAAATGAGCCGCATCGCTGAGCAAAATTTGCCACGAAAACGTCGGATCCTCTTGGAACTTTTCAAAAGCCCAAAGATCGCTTGTCAAGATCGAGCGGCTTCAGTTTTTGCACAAGCTGTATTTTGTACGCTTTCAATTTAAGATCTCGATGTTTAATACGTCAAATCGTTACATATGTCAGTCCGAATTGCTGCGAACGGCGCTCTCCATTGTCTTTGTTTATACTCTCAGCTACGGCTGCTATATTTTCTTCACTGCGTTCTGAACGTGATCTATTCGTTCGAACAGAATGTGAATATTCGTAATAAAGTTGAAATATTTGTAAACGTTGTTCAGGTAAAAAAAAGAAAAAAAGTCCATCTTTTTGGATCACCCGTTATTTTCCTCAAATAATAAAAAAAAGTCAAGATATGGATATTATTAAGATGTAGTAGGCAGTCTAACCAATTACTATATACTTTTGATATATACACAAGAACAACAGAATACTTAAACCTTGCCTACATTTAGGCATTAAGTCGTACCCCAAATGACTAAAAATTTATCGAATTATTATTCTAAGCTAAAAATAGTAAAGATTTGTATTTTTATGTTAGAGATAATTGTCTTTTAGAGTTAAAGTACAAATAATCAAGAAAATGGTCAATATTTTATGTATATAAGGTCGCAATTTCTATGGCAATTAGCAAAGATTCAGGCCCATATTTCAAGAATTGAAAGACTTTTGTGCTACAGATGGATGGAGTCATATTTTATAGGAACTCCGACGTTTACTTTTGGGTGTTAAAAACTTTGTAACAGACTTAGTAAATGCTGTTCACCCTGATCAATGTTAGATTTCTTACGCAAAAGATTTTATAACAAATTCTGTTGTGCGCGCCGAAATGTAGGCAAACTTTTTGAAAGTAGGCATGGGAGGCATGGGATTCTATACATATATATTTTCAACTGTTTCTATGAAGGTACAATCAATGTATAGAGAAAATATTTGTGCGGGTTTTAAATTTAAAGTTTTTTAATATACACATATACATTCAAAAATAATTATAAAATATAATTTTAAATTTATTTTGCATACAAATTAGTTGCTTTTATTTTCATTAAAATTTTTTATTAGTGTTTGTAAATATAATTCTTAATTTCGATAAAAAAAATTTAATACATTTTTGTAAAATCTGAAATTTCCCAAATATACATACATATACATATATATTTTTTTTACTTGATACAAATTTACCAAGCTTATTATAATTCCATTCCATAAATGCGCCACGCTAATAGCCACCCACTAACGCTGCTGCCACCAGCCAAGATGCTGGTAATTCAATCTTCACACATTTTCATGTCTGGCATTATTTCCGTAAATTGCAGCATTGTTATCGTTCTCATTTCAATTTTTTCATATTTTTTTGCCACTAAGTATTTCCGTTAACTTCTTATTGCTTATCGCTGTGCGCACCCCGCACATTTGCATACGAATACCTGCGCGTGGGCGTTGTTTACATTTCAGTCTCGTTTTTCGTCTGCGCCAATTTGTTTTTGTTCTTCATATTTTATGCATTGTTGTTTTTGTAGTTGCCCAACTCATTTTCATTTTCAATGTTGCACAGCACTGCTGTTATTGTTTTCATGCAGCATGCCAGCGCAACAGCTGCAACAATTGCTATTGCTAACTGTGTAGCGTGCTGTTTGTGTTATTGTTGTTTTTTCTGCTTCTTCTTCTACGTTTGTCTTCATTTCCAATTTCATTGTTTTATGCAAATTTTGTTGTATTTTTTCCGGTTGATTACCACTTGGCGGCTGGTTAGCAGCAGCACTCATTTGTTGTTGGAGTTGTTGTGAACTTTTTAATTGCTGCTCACTGTTGTGGCGCGTCGACGCATGAGACGGGTCAGTTCGTGTTCATCTGCAGATGCCGCTGCTGATGGTTTTTCTGCATAATTTTTTCGATTTTTATTTTGCATACACTCATGTGGAAAAATTATGAAATTTGTACAAATTGACTTGCTCTTTTGATTTACAATTTTTTTCTTTTCTTCCGCGTTTTATTTTTTTTTCAAAATTACTTTTACTCCTTGTGCAAGTACATATGTAATTTTATATATTGTCGTTGTTCCAATATAAATATTGGTAATCAATTTGATGGTCGGTTGAGTAAAAAAGCGTCAAAAGGTTAGAAACTATTTACATAGAGTAACTAAAATTTATTTGCTTTGGCGCGCTCTTCAATCGTATTTACATTAGTCGCTGGTGAATTTATGATTCCGTGCGAAGGTATAATAATTGACTACGTTTCTGTGATCAAACAATTAAAAAAAATAACCAAAACAATAACTGAAATAATAACCAAAATAGTACCCAATATAATAAGCAAAACAATAACCACAAGAATAACTAAAATAATAACCAAAATAGTAACCAAAACAGTAACTAAAACAATAACAAAAATGTATTGAGTTGATCCATTAGAGTTGTTGAGATCTTTTGCTATTTATCCAGGGCCAACGGTCGAATTCCAAGTCCTGTTTCTTTAACTTTGTCGCTGTTATCGTCATTAACAGAGTGAATGACTCACATGCGGCAAGTTTTCGATAACTACACGACTTGTATGGTATGCTTTATGCCTTTCAAATAATCGTAATAAAGTAAATTCTCCAAAGCACTTTTGCAACATTTCGGATCTTAAAAGAGTTATAACCTAACATAATCGAACTTAGAAGCTAGATAGCGGCAAACAAATTAATTAGCAAAATGAACTGTAAAATTATAAACAAATTCATAGTCTTATTTCGAGTCTTATTTCGTTCGTGACATAACGAATCAATATATTTTTCTGTTCATCTTGCTCAAAAAAAGTAAGAGTACGAAATTCTCTTAACCTCTATTTCTTTCATTCTTTTTAACTTCAATTTATGAAGAATACGTTGGAGAATATGTTATCAGACATGCCATTAAAGTTACAAAAGCTTTTGACGAGTCATAAATCTTGCATGTGATCTTGTATTATCCTGTTGGAACACCACACCCTTTCCGTTCATAAATTCTCACCTCTGATTACAATACATACACAGAATTAATCATGGTATTGTCGGCAAAAAGCTCAAAATAAACAGTATTTTTGATACCTCGTCAAGCAGAAAACAAAAATTTTTTTGGTGAATTTGGTAGTACTGTCAGTCACATTTATGTCAAATTTCATGTCAAAATATTAATTAGTGTTTGAGATACGTGTCGTTTTGTGAGCTGCTAAAAGTGAGTTTTTCATTTTTTGCGATATCGAAATTTGTTGAGCAAAGAATTCGCATTAAATTTTGTTTACGGAATCAATTTTCTGCTGTGGATATGTTGAGGATGGTGTAGAAAGCCTTTGGTGATGAGCCTATGTCTAAAAAAAATGTTTACAAGTGGTATAGTGAGTTCCAAGCCGGCCGTGAACGTGTCGAAGACGAAGAGCGTCCAGGGCGACCATCAACCTCAACCGACGAAGCTCACGTGCAACAAATCAAAGATTTGGTGTTGACAAACCGTCGATTAACAATTAGAGACCTTGCTGATGAAGTTGGCATATCGAAAGGCTCAGCCAATACCATTTTGAAGGATGGTTTGCGCGTCAAATCTCGAGTGGA
Source organism: Bactrocera correcta (assembly GCA_027475135.1). NCBI lineage: Eukaryota > Metazoa > Arthropoda > Insecta > Diptera > Tephritidae > Bactrocera > Bactrocera correcta. Next base: position 50,005,605 of record CM050327.1, on the reverse strand, counting down.
GCCGAAAGCATTAAATTTTTTGGAAAAAAGACGTCGCGTTGAAGTGTGTGAAACGATGCTTTCCGACTACCAGGGTGTCATAAAATGCATTATAACTGGCGATGAGACTTGGATCTATGCTTACAAGTCCGAAACAACCGATTAATCGAGCGAATATCGTTCCAAAAGAGAGCCGAAACCAAAAAAATCGCGCCAAAGTCGCTCAAAAATCAAGGTCATGTTGACTGTTTTCTTCGATTATCGTCGTGTTGTGCATTATGAGTTCCTTCCAACCGGTCAAACAGTCAACAAAGAATATTATTTGAATGTTATGCGTCGTTTGCGTAACGCTATCCGCCTAAAAAAGCCGGAATTGTGGAAAGACAATTCTTGGTTTTTACACCACGATAATGCACCATCCCATACTGCCCTCGTAATTCGTGATCATTTCGCCAAAAACTCAATCCATATTGTTCCGCAACCACCGTATTCACCTGATCTGGCGCCGCGCGACTTCTGGCTGTTCACCAAGCTCAAAAGACCGCTCCGGGGACACCGTTTTTATACGATAGAAGAGATTCAAGCCGCAGCGAAGACGGAACTGAAGGCCTTACCGGAAAGTGACTACAACCAGTGTTTCGATGATTGGAAAATCCGTTGGCATAAGTGCATTGCATCGATAGGGAATTACTTTGAAGGGGATGAAATTGATTTGGAAGAATAAATAAAGAATTTTCAAAATAAATACAATGGCACTTTAATTTTTGGGCACATAACGGTGTTTTCGATCTTTAACCTTCGATAAGGAACCAAACAAAGTTAGGTTAGATGAATTGGCAAATGACTCGTTAATCCTATTTGGAATGCTATTTGGAATCCTATTTGGAATCATATAGTCGCTGTCCGTTGTGCTGCCCAGAACTTATAGGTAGGGATCAAAAGGACTGTCGCATATCGACAAAACGCCTAGAGCTTGCCACAAATTTTGCCAATACGCGAGATTCGTAGAAAGTATGGCAACCGAGAGGTTTCAGCATTAGTCTGGCGAAAGCTGGACACTGGAGGAAAAATTGCTTATATGTTTCCACCTCCAAAAATTTGTGGGACGTTTTTTTTTACAAAGAAGCCTTACTATATCAGTTGTTTAAATATATGACAGTAAAGTGAAAAATTCACTAAGATCAGTTGTTGTCATCAGAAGAAATTATTTAGCAAACTCCTCAATGTATACTTTTTATATATCAGCACGAACAACAGAAATCTTAAACGTTGCCTACATTTAGGCTTAACTTATATTTTACCCGAGTCGCATACCTAAATTACTAAAAATTAGTTGAGATATATTTCTAAGCTATAATTAGTAAACATTTATGTATTTATGTTAGAAACAAATGCTTTTTTGAAATAAAGTACAAAAAGTTTAAGAAATGGCCAATAGACAAGACTATATTAGGTCGCTATTTTCATGACAATTAGAATTTGGAGAAAGACTGTGTTGACTATTCTAACTGAAAACCATTGTTGCAAATATTTACCGAAAGTAATAGTCGTTCCCTCAAAATCATATCTTACATAAAATTTTCCTCCATATTTCACCATTTATTCCACTTCTCACAAACAGCTGCTTAGAAAAGCAAAATGCATTTGCTCGCGCTGCCCTCGGTAATCTTTCAAGATGTTTTGAGCACAACTCGGGAACTTTCAGACAAAGTTCCGCATGCGACGGCAGCAATTGTAGGCGTGGAGCGTGAACATGTGTTGCATGCAGCACGTTGTCAGTAACAAAAAGCCATTGTTATCCTCATTGTCGCGGCATAATGTTTGGCCCATTTTGAACGGAGCGTTGCCACTTCAGGTTGTGTAGGCCAGTGAAATTTCCGCAATTTCTTATGGTCGCGCGCGTGTGTGTGTGTGTGTGCACAAGCTCTCACTTGCTTTCCACTTTTCCATGACTGAAATACGTGCTGGCGACGCAGTCATCGCCGTGTGGCACATTTCCTTATGTCATTTGTGGCAGCATCTTGTGCACATTTGCCGTTACCGTTGCTGGTGCTGGCTGCCTGTCGGTGGGGCGACCCGTTTCAGCGTATTTTCCGCCATTGCTTGCTTACTCTTGTCTTCTTCTTTCTTGCAACTCGTCGTCGTCTTCGTCTTCTTACACAATTTTTGCGCCGTGGCACTGATTTTCCGCTGCATCTGTGCCCCACTTGTGTCAACGTCGGCCTCATCAGGCGACGCAGTGTCTTCGGTGACATATGTATATAGGCGACAACTCACATCTTTTGTTTTTTTTTTGTTTGTGTGAGTGTTTTAGTTTTTCAATGCGTCGCGTGTTGAGCGTATAACACTGATTGTCGTTGTTGCGTCACGTGTCTGCTGAATATGCAACACTTTATTCAACACCCCATTCCCCACCAACTCTCCTGCGCGCACTAACGGTTTTGTCGCTTCATTGTCGCCAAATTCGCCACTGTGGCACGGAAATGCTCACTGCTGTGGCATGGCGCTCGTTGGCCCCGCCTGTCGGCTATTGAATGAAATGGAGCGTACGTTGCACGCTCAACTGCTGGCGTTGCAAGCAGAGCGGTGTTGTTGTTCGGTGGGTGCTTTTGTTCACGCTGTCGCCGCTGTTGTCGCTTCAATTTCGATTTCATTCGAACGGAAGTGAATGTTACTTTTAATTATTTCCGCGCGTTCGGCCCGCGCACATCTTCCGGATTTTTGTTTTTGTTGTTTTAAAGTTGCATCACTTTTTATTTCTCTCTCTTTCCATTTGCGGTTGGCATAGTGAGGGAGCGCGTGATTGCACGAGCTTGTAAGCTCGCTTGTTTGCATGACAGTTTCTATGTGTGTTTGTGTGTCAGTGTGCGTGTGGGTGGAGTGATTGTCATGCTGTTTGTAGCACTTAACACTTTAACAAATTATTTGTCTGTTCAAAATACTCGGCTGCAATCACGAAAAATATTCTTTTTTAATTTCTTATTCTTCTTTACAGATTGCCACAAAACGAGCTTGCATGTTGCAGGAGGTTCTTTTTGTTCATTTCGGTGAGTGATAATAATTTTTATATAATTTTTCGACAAATTTGTGTATTGCCACACTTTCGAACAATACACCATAAATTAGCTGGATTTAATATCATCTGATCAAATTTGACCCGGACTGACATTTTCATTTTAATAAAAGTCAATTCAGTGCTAAAATCATACTAAAACGCCTGAATCTATTGCTGAGAACTATACGTTCTGGTGACAAACCGTCAGCGACTGGCGCTCCAAAAATCAGAAAATACCGATGAAACCACATCAAGGTGGTCAAGAATCAAGGTAACACTCATCGGTTTTCGTAATTTTGAGGCGTGTATTTAAAGCACTTCATTGTAAACGACTAAAAGCGTTTATGGATTTTTCACCGTTATAAGCTGCCGTCACATTTTAGTGTAACTGTGATTGACTTTTTGGGCAAACACGACAGTTGAGTTTTCGTTGAGCTACCGTAATCAACCTCCCAAGGGTCAAACTCAGGCTACTTTTCGCTTTCTACACTGGCCATTGTAAGCCCAAGAAACTTCTTCTTAATTGGCGTTGACACAGCTTACGCGATTATAGCCGAGGAAACAACTGCGCGCTAGTCGTTTCTTCTTTCCGCTACGTGGCGCTAATTGGATATCCCAAGCGAAGCCAGGTCCTTCTCCACTTGGTCCTTCCAATGGTGTGGAGGTCTTTCTCTTCCTCTGCTTCCCGCGGCGGGTACTGCGTCGAATACTTTCAGGGCTGGAGTGTTTTCGTCCATCCGGACAACATGACCTAGCCAGCGTAGCCGCTGTCTTTTAATGCGCTGAACTATGTCAATGTCGTCGTATATCTCGTACAGCTCATCGTTCCATCGAATGCGATATTCACCGTGGCCAATGCGCAAAGGACCGTAAATCTTTCGCAGAGTCTTTCTCTCGAAAACTCGTAACGTCGCCTCATCGTTTGCTGTCATCGTCCAAGCCTCTGCACCATATAGCAGGACGGGAATTATGAGCGACTTATAGAGTTTGGATTTTGTTCGTCGAGAGAGGACTTTACTTTTCAATTGCCTACTCAGTCCGAAGTAGCACCTGTTGCCAAGATTAATCCTGCGTTGGATTTCCAGGCTGACGTTGTTGGTGGTGTTTACGCTGGTTCCAAGATAGACGAAATTATCTACAACTTCAAAGTTATGACTGTCAACAGTGACGTGGGAGCCAAGTCGCGAGTGCGACGACAGTTTGTTTGATGACAGGAGATATTTCGTCTTGCCCTCGTTCACTGCCAGACCCATTCGAGTTGCTTCCTTGTCCAGCCTGGAGAAAGCAGAACTAACGGCACGGGTGTTGTGGCCGATGATATCAATAACATCGGCATACGCCAGCAGCTGTACCCTCTTATAAAAGATTGTACCTTTGATTGATTAAGTTCTGCAGCTCGAACTATTTTCTCCAGCAGCAGATTGAAGAAGTCGCACGATAGGGAGTCCCCTTGTCTGAAACTTCGTTTGGTATCGAACGGCTCGGAGAGGTCCTTTTCATTCGTATGATTTTTTACGTGGCAGGTCCCAAACCCAACGCACAACCCTGTGGAGGGAATTTTTCGCCTTCTCACTTTAGCTCGCCTTCGAACGGATGTTCTTAGGCTACTTAGAGGATACTTGGTCAAAGACCGGAAGTCGTGAGCTGCTTGAGTCATATGTAAAAGTTTCTGTCCACTCCCAAGTGAATGACGATCAGAGAACTTTCCTCACTTGCGTGAATATAAATTAGGTCGCCGTGCAATCCTCATTCATTTATCGATCTATCTGAGTTACCGTACTCATAAGATTTGGTTCCCTGTGATTTTTTTCAGAACTCAAAAGTCCTCTTCGAGGAAATTATTACGTGTCCGTTATGTGAAGCTGCCGTCTTATATTCAGGCTAAAGAAAGCTTAGATTTATTATTCTATAAGTCAAAAGAAATCTTTTAACCTAAAATACTTTTTGTTGAACACTTAAGGACTCAGTACAGTTTTGAAACTACTTGGAAGGCTGTTTGTCTACCACTTACGCCTCTCCCAGGGATCCTTTCAATTTATCTCAAAGTAAATCTGCATTCAATTTTATTTCACTTAGCAAAGCATAACTTCATGCCACACTCCACTCAAACATTCTTTACACAGCAATGCACGCTTCCACACAAACAACCATATATATCTACAAGTATATATATATTTACAATTTCAATTTCAATTCCCAACCAATCAAAGTGCGAGTATCGGCGCATCTATCAAAGAAAACTCAAATCAGCCACGCGGCATCTTTCACTTCCAAAGCCATGGAGACCATCGAGACGTCACAAGTAATACGAAGTATTACTAAAGTGGACTGCAATTTCGCTTTTCACCAACATGCGAAGCTGGTTTTTCCTTTGCCACTGTCTTCGAGTTGCCAGACGACGTGGCGCGCTTGAATGCACCACAAAAACCAGCAACAACAACAGTAATAACAAATATGGTAGGGGAAACCAGCTGAGACGTGACACTGCTGCTTTTGTTGCTATTGCTGTTGCTGAGTGATTGATTTTCAGCGCCAGCAGCATTTGTTCTTATTGCTGTTGCTGTTGTTGCGTTGTGCTACCATTCACCATTTGCCGCATTGCACCACTGAGACACATTTGCATCATTGCGCATTTAACCTCAAAGTTCGCTCGCTGCCACAGCTGACAGACTGACTAACGGACTGACGCTTACGAACTACTCTTACCGCTGGATTGACAGACGGACAACGGACATGTGCACGCTGTGACTGTCAGCCAGGTTGTCTGAGTGATGACTTTAGTCGCCTTCGTCGTCGCACTCGTCGCGCTGGTGGTACGCTCGGGGCACGATGATTGGTGACCGGTGGCATTAGCAACCTGCAACGTGCCACGGAGTTAATGCTTTGACACTAAAAGCCTAACACATGCACACATATTTATATGCACAGGGCGTTGTGTGCTGCACCTTACGCGTGCAACACTTTGTCGACAACGCCGCGAACCGGTCATCAATCAGTGGCTGCTTGCCACAAGCAAGCGTTGAACGACGGCTTTCAAGCGACATCTAAAGTGCTGCTTAGTTTGCTGCTCAATCAGTCGACGCTGGCGCTGTGGGCAGCTTAAATGCGCTCGGGAAAAATGTCTTATCGGGGCATTTTACAAGGGAAATTGGAGGTTTGTAGCGCTGTGCGTTGGCGTTGTTTCGAGTTGCTGGTTTTTCACACCCACAACCAAGAAAAATGTTATCATTTTTATTCTGGACACACACACCCACCGATAGAGGGATTGCACATACGAACACCTATCTCATCTAGGTGAAGACGGTATTAGCTTGGCTTTCGTGCGCCAGCCATTGGGTTCATAACGGTCACTGTGGGTGAGTTACTTGCACATTTTGTATAGCAACAACAATAGAAATAAAATAAAATAACAATAAAGCAACACAAGCATATTAAAGCAAAGCATGAACACCTTAGCTCTTTATATGGTACGGCAAGTCAAGATGTCGGTCAAGAGGCCAACCGGTAATTGGTATTAAATTTAAGACATGTTGAGCTACAACAGTAGCAAAAAGGCGTAAATATTAAGCAAAATTTTTTTTATTTATCTTTTGGTATATAATGGCATCAACGGGGGTCTTAACTCAGCAACTAAAAAAATTATTCGAAGACAAAGTTTTGAATTCAATACGTCTTACTGTGCTTAATATCAACTTTGAGCTTTAATTCACTTAATGATTTCTGGCAACTGCATAGTTAGTAAATTTTGTAATTATGTTTTTAGGAATGAATTAAAACAATTCTTTTGGCACCGATTTGGACTTAGATGCTATATAAAAAAACAAGTTTTCTTACTTAATTTGTGTTAAGGAAATAGATAAATACTAAAATAAAATAATAAATACTCTAGAAATCAAATTTTGGGCAGTTTTTTGAATTTTGAAAAAAAAAAAAAATATTTTTACCATCCATTTTCTTATGGTTTTTTTGTTGATATCTTAAGAATACAGAAAAAAACAATCTACAAAAAAATATTAAAAATTAAAATAATTAGAGGGGGGGGGGGAGACAGGTGTAACAAAAAATGGCGCATCCTGGTGACATTGATCCAGACTCTCCTGGTGGTCTGAAAAAAAAAAATCAAAAGAAATTCTTAATCAGTAAGGATGCTGTTATAGTCCGGGAACACGAAATTTTTTTTTTTTTCAAAAAATGGCGACTGCCTGAAAATAAAAATCATTTTTTACGCTTTTTTTTTGAAATTCTTGAATTTTTTTTTAAATATTTAAAACAAAAATTTTGACACGATGCTGGTAGGAACGGTAAAGGATTATATAAAAAAAGTTCACACAAAATTTTAAGTAAATCGGTTGTACATAACTTGAGATAATGCCGGTACCGTGTGGAAAAAAGTTGTTTCGAGGAAAACGCGTTTAAAGTTTAGGAGACAACTCTAGTGAACACGGACGCCACCTCACAAAATCGGCTGTATCTCCGAAAATAAGTCGAGTTTTGGAAAATCCTTCCAAGGTCATATTTTTGAAAGTCTAAACTTTAACTTTTTTATATGAAAAAAAAAATCGAATTTTTCAAAATTCTAGAGTAGAATACCTCCTTAACAACCATTTGTTTCTTTTCAACTTTGAAACTTTGAGAGATTTTCTAATTTTTTAGCAGAATTTTTATTACTTCGATACTCTCAGGCAAGATTGCGTTTTACTGGTAACCCCTAGCTTGCCTTTAAGTTTCCCTGAGGCGCGTACAGCACATCTGCGATTCTCTTCGTTGGGCTCAAACATATTGCCGCTTGGGTAGAGCTTACAATCTGCAAATTGAAACTCAATCCATGCTGATTTATGTACGTACAAATAATCTTCAAAGACCTAACTCCACAAGTAACTCATCATCCCAGTTCTCGTATATGATGCAGAGGCATGGAGGACGACAACAACTGATGAGTCGGCGTTACGAGTTTTCAAGAGAATAGTTCTGCGGAGGATTTATGGTCCTTTGTGCATCGGTAACGGCGAATACCGCAGTCGATAGAATAATAAGCTGTACGTGATATACGACGGTATTGACATAGTTCAGCGAATTAAGAGAGGCTAGGCCATGTCGTCCGAGTGGATGAAAACACTCCAGCTCCGAGAGTATTCGACGCAATACCCGCCGAGGGAACCAGAGGAAGAGCACCAGGTGGAGAAGGACGTGGTTACGTTTGGAATCTCCAATTGGCGCCAAACAGCGAAAAGGAAGACAGACTGACGCGTAAAGTCTACTATAACCGCGTAAACTGAGTACACGCTAAAGAAGAAGAAGAAGAATCTTCTCGATATCTTTATTTTATAACTCATTCGATTTCCCATTTGTCGACTAACGAATTGTTAATGTTTAGCCACGCAAAGTTGTGAGCCGACAAGTCTATCGACCACCCTTGAAGCTTCGGCTTAAATGCCATCAAAAGATCTTGCTGTTAGCTTTGAAAAGCGAGGTAAGGATCGTCATTTAAAGTAGTTTTAGAATTTCCCGAATATTTAAGCTAGCTTTTGTTAGTAGCGCCATTTTAAGGGCTAAGACCGGCTTAATGAGAACGTTTACGTTTTGTTAAAATGCTATGTGAGTCGCAAAAAGTAAGAATCTCTACTAAATCTTTTCGTTTTCGGGAGTCCTGTGAAGATTTAAGCATACTCTTTAGTAATCTGTCAATAGTTTTTACTTTCAGATTTCCATCTTTATAAAGTAGCTGTACCTCTTTGACAATTAAGCTGTTATATACTCCTGGGCTGAGACGAGTTTAAACTACAATTAAAAAGCGTTTCACTGATTGAGCAATGGATTTTGTCTCACTCTATTTCGAGTGGTTAGAAAATTACGCTATTTGCTCTCTAAGATACTAAGGATATTGTCGTATGCTTTGCTTCGCTCTAGTTCGAAAAGACAATGTATTATTTCAAGTCCAGTTATATTGTCGATCTCTAAGATTGGAATTATACGTGGACCATTAGAAATAGTGCTTTGTGAAGCCAGCAAAGTTTCATAAATTGATCTCTTATAAATATCGACAACCAGTCATAATGATGGCTATGTGCTAGTAAGATGGGTGTGATTGTTGAAAAAAATGTTGATCGTGTGTCTTTGACGAGGTCTTATACCTTTTTTCGATGATCTTTTCGTGTTAATATGATGGTTATCATTGTCTTTGTCATAAACTCTCAGAAAATCCCCATAAGTTCAGATATTTTCAGAAATAACTACGCCGTCTTCGATTCTTTTTTGCTTTTTCGTCTTGCGCCGATACAAGACAGTTTGGCATAAAGTGTCTGCTTATGAATTCCCTCCATCTGTTGATTAATAAAACAAATTTAAATGCACAAGAACATAACGCTCTCAATACGGCGCAACCGCAAGGCAACAGTAAACACGTACTCATGATCGAGAACTGGTTTTCTGCCAAAGCTTTCTGCTTCTCAGGTAGTTGGAATTTAAAAAATCTTATGCTGCTGTCAATTTCACAGTCGCATTCACAGTGTATTTTTTCAGGTTGCAGCAATGCTTATGAATATGCGAATGTATGTGCACCATAACCTAAATATTCGAGCACAATAAAAACAAAATATCGAAAATGTTTTTGAGCTGATATCAGAAATTCACTGACACATTCTTGTATTTTTTATCGCTAAATTATATATGTTGCAAGTAAAAATTTGGTTGTAATGCTTCAGTGAGATTCGAACTTGATTTTAGGTTTTTTAAAATTGTTCCCGAAAAATCAACATTTCTACCTACCATCAAGAGGTGGAATATATTCTGATGAAAGCTTTCGTTTGCGTTACTTTCCATCGAGTTAAAGGTCGGCGATTTTGTTAATCCCAAAAAAAAGTTTATCTTTTTTAATGTGATTTCGTAAAAGCTTTTTGGGAGCGTTTTTGTTGGTTAGAGCTTTTACCTCGAAATTATAGAATGCAATTTTTTACCCGATTCTGGAGAAGAATTTTTGAAGTGTACTGTTTTTCAAATGAAAGCTTTCGTTTGCGTTACGTTCCCTTGAGTTAAAGGGCGTTGGTATTGTTGATCCCAAAAAACTTTTAAAATCCCTAAAAACTTTTAAGATTTAAAGTGATTTCGTTAAAGCCTTTTGGGAGCTAAAGCTTTTTGGGAGTTTAAAGCTTTTTGGGAGCTTAAAGCTTTTTGGGAGCTTTCCTCGAAATTATAGACTGCAATTTTTTACCCTATTTAAAGTAATTTTGCAGTTGAATGTTTTTAAAACACATTAACCATCTACATTTAAGATTTTACCCAAAATGTTATGGAAAATTTAATATTAAATTATATTACTTACTGAAAGTTCATAAGAAAAAGCTTTTAAAGTTTTAAGCGATTTAAGTAAGCCTTTTGTGGAGCTTAGCACTTTTAAAACTTGTATAAAATATGCTTTAGAGCTTTTTTTTACTTTTATTGAACCTTTGCTTAAAGCTTTTAAGCGTGTGAGATTTCAACTTAACTACTACTTGCCTAAAACTTTGAAGAAAACGCTTTTCTAATTTAATGCAATTTTATAGAACCTGCTTTTCACCTAAAAAGTCATGACACATTTTTTTCTAAAAATCTCAAACTGTTAAGAAAAGCTTTTAATGGAGTGCATAAAAGCTTTTGTTGGAGCTTAGAGCTTTCAAAACGTAAAAGCTTTCATCTAAAAAAGTCCTGAAATAAAATTTTAATGAAAAAGCTTCAAGGAGCTCAAAGCTTTTTATATGTAGGCGTTAGAGCTTTCATCTCAAAAGTCATAAAATTAAAAAAAAAAAACGAGTAAATGAAACTTAAACGAAGCTGCACCCAGAAAGTGGCGTTTTTTCAATCATGCACCATTACTTTTAAGTAGCAAAACAAAGAAGTAACGCTGCAAAGTAAAGAAGAAAGTGACGCATGCCAAAGAAATGCTGCAAAGATGCCTGTAAAGAGCAGAGCATGAGAAAGAAAGTTAACTTTGATTTATTATGACAAAGCACAGCTGACAACGGTAGTCAAGCAGCAGCAGGAAGACACACGATGCAAGCTGTAACTGCAACAATAAAAGACACGCCGAACACGAGCGGGCGACTTACTCGAGTTTTATTACAAGAATAACTTTAATATAAATGGTAATGCATGTTCAAGAGTGCGTGTGTGTGTATGCATGCTTTGCTCACGCTGCGCACGTGTGGCGGCACATTGATTTATATGTTGGTATTTATGTGTATAAATGTTTGTATGTATGCTTGCATGTATGTGCATTTAACCCATGCGGCGCACTAATTTGCCGCCAACAGCTTAAAATGGCTCATAAATGTGAAATTGTTACTACTTTGGCTGTCAACTTGCCACAAAAGCATTGATCATAATTGCTGCTGGCAACAAATGTGCCACGAGCTGTTAAGCGGATTTTATTTCAAGAAATATTTTACAATGAAATGTGACTTTTAATGAAGTGCGCTGCCCTATTGGTTACGCTTTGCTTTGAAAGTGAGTCAAAAAAAAACAAAATAAATAAAAAAATAAAAAAATAAAAAAATATATTTCAAACAATGAACAAACTTCGGCAGCACCGAAGCTATAATGCTCTACACAGGTGTCCTCCTTATACGTCGTAGTATAAAAATCTTTACCTTGATTTCGAGCGATCAGTTTGTATGAAAGCTATTTGCTGTAGTTGCTCGATTTGAACTATTTTAACGGCAAATATACCGTTGCCTTAAAAAATAATTCGTGCCAAATTTCGTGAAGATATCTCGGTAAATAAAAAAGTTTTCCATACAACGACTGGATTTTGATCGTTCAGTTTGTATGGCAGCTGTATGCTATAGTTAACCGATCTGAACAATTTCTTCGGAGATTATGTTATTACCTTAAACAGTAATCCGTGTCAAATTTCGTGAAGATATCTCGACAAACAAAAAATATTTCCATACAACGACTGGATTTTGATCGTTCAGTTTGTATGGCAGTTATGCGCTATAGTAGTCCGATATCGGCGATTCCAATGTATGAGCAGCTTCTTGGGGAGATAAGAGCCTGTTTTCAGATCGATATCTCATTAACTGAAGTATCTGACCTGTCTTTCTGTTTGAAGTGTAGCAAAATTCGAGGCAAAATTTGTATAGCTTGTTCAGGGTATAAAAATATTAAAATTAGTGGCCAGCAATGTTCTTCATTGAAATACATATATGATGTTGTAAATACCTATTTATGTACATTTGTATGTATTTGTGTTTATGTGTATGGCCATTTATCTCATTCACCTCTCACGACTCTTTGACAACAACAATGACAGTGCTTTCGTGCAGCGCTTAAATGCTAAAAGCACCCAATTAATTTTTGAATTTTGCCCACAATATATTATTTCAATAAACTGCAAGCGCTCACAGTAATATTTATGCATACTTATATGATGTGTGTGTGTGTTTGTATGTATGTTTTGTTTGAATGAAATGCCACATAACCCGCAATTTGTGCAAACTCTTTGGCATTGTCCGCTTCTGGCGAAATCAATCGAGTGAAAGTAAAGCTGGCATTTTTTTGACATTTTTATTGTTGTTGTTGCATGCATTGTTGTTGTAATTTTAAATGAACTGTCATCGTCATTCATTGCGTAGATTATTTATTGTTAACAGTAAATTGGCCGTATGAAATGGCGGCGCAAACATACTCACACACCAACAAACACACACAAACACAGTTACATTGCTGCATACATACATATGTATATGCGTAGATACAATTGAGAGCCTCAACATTTATGCGCATTTAAAGTTGATTTCGCTTGTTGTCGCAAGCGTCGCGAAGTCCCGAACAACACGCTGTTGACTGCCGCTTGCCGCTGCCAGCGCATCGCCCTTTAAGTTGATGGCCATCAAATTGTAATAAATCAACACAGTTCAACTGCGGCTCGAGTCGACGATCTGCTCGAATGCGCTTGAGTGTCACTCAAGTGTCAATTTACAAGCAATTGCGGTTGCCATGTCCCCCCAGTCCCTTGCCACCTTACTGTACTTTAAGTTGTTGTTGTTTTTACAATTGTTGTTGTTGTTATGCTGTTGAGCGGCTGTAGCTAGTCGGCTCATTAAGTTGACAATAATAGTACTGTTGTTGTTGTTATTGTTTATTGCACACATATGTAGTTGTTGTTGTTGCAATCAATTGCAACGTGCATAAGGATAACTCTTATATGCCAGCATTATGCGCATACTCTCAGGCATACAAATGCAACTTTATTTTATGGCACTGAGCTGAGGGAAAAACGTAGTTACATGGAAAAATACGTGCATACATATGCAGTATTACAGGTGTGCGTGTTTGTACGTCTCTTTGTCAACGCAGTTCTTCGGTGTCATATGCCAGCCTCAGGGGAAGCTCTTAGTTTAATTGCTACCTTAATAAATCAAGTCGAATTCATAATAAATTAGTTGAGCAACAAAAAAATTAAAAAACCACGAACAAACATACATACATCTGCTATTTGTAGTATACCATGAACGTAAGTATATATACTATGTATATGAAAAAATGGATTATAAAACATTTCTTTAAAAGAACATTTTTTGATTGAAGTGTTCAGGTCAATTTCGCTATCACCATTTCTTTCCTGAGAATTCCTTAACTTATGTGATGAAAACTTCAACTTTTAACGACGAGATTATTGGTAACAAAGCCATTGCCAGAATCAAAAGAGAAAAGTCAGTGGATACCGAATTAGATGAAATGTCCTTCAGCTTAAAACATAAAGTTATATATCTTGACAGCGGCTTTTGGAACTTCCAATGAACACTGATACACATTGAGGTTCACTACTTCTTTGAATACACAAACTTCAAATTTATTGGAGAATATTTATTATCATTCGAGAGAACATTTTTGGCATTTATTTTTGAAAATTATCTCTTTCAAATGTTGGCTGCGGCTACGTCTCAGAGGGTTCAACCCTTTAGTCCAATTTTCGATGGCTTGTTCGAGAATTTCGACTGGTAAATGGCTAATGACACGCGTGATGTTTTGCTGTAAGGTCTGAATCGAAACAAAACTGTCCGCATAGACTTTAGACTTTAGTGATATCACACGGTCTTGGTGGCCAATCTACCGGCCCAAAACGTTTAATTATCTGCTCAATGAAGTGTTCTCTCAGTAAATCCATTGATTGATGTTAGGTGTGGGAAGCGGCACCGTCTTGTAGAAATCAATTTTCGTCGAGATCACGAGCTCCAATTTCTGGCATCAAATGGTCGTTTATTATGGCGCTATAACGATCGCCATTGATGGTTACGTTCTCACCGACAGCACTTTTGGACAAAATATGAACCGATGATTCCTGGGTCCCACAAACCACACCAAACCGAAGTTTTTTTCTTTATGAAATAACAGCTCCTGAATCAAAAGTACGCCGATTTGGATCGCCCATTATGTAGAGGTAATGTGAGTATAATTTTAATATTCCATGTCAAATATAGAAAAAATATTAGTCAAATTTTATGTTTCTTGGAAATTTTCACAAAATGGTTTTAGTGGGATTTTCAAAACATTGTTGAGTGCAACAAATGTGAAAATGCTGACATGACACTAATTCCATAATTTGTTTTTCTGAAAAGCGGTTTCCCCGATTCCATGTTTTCAAGCATTTTTACTCACACCATTTAAAATCACATAAGTAATAAATTTTAATAAGTCAATTGAAGAGTCCCGCCCTATCATAGTAAAACACATTTTTTGGCAAAAGTCGTTTTTTTTTTCAAAATAGTTTCGACTTGCCTCCGACTTTTCCATGCTATTTTTGTAGCATGATTTCCGCTTTGCTTCAAAATAGGCCTCAGTTTTGGCGATCACCTCTTCATGCGATGAAAATTTCTTACTAGCGAGCATTCTTTTGAGAGCTGAAGACAGTTAATAGTCGCTAGCGGCCGAATCTGGAAAATACCGTGGATGCGGAAGCCATTCGAAGAACAATGTATCAATTTTTGCCATCCTTTGCACTGACTCGTGGCACGTTGCATTGTATTGGTGAAACAGTAATTTCTTTTTCTTTGGCGATTTCGTTCTAACGGGTGATTTTTTTGAGGTTAGGATTTTCATGCAGTAGTATTTGACAGATCACGTGGGATGTCAGACATGGTGTCAAAGAGAAAGATGCTCAGTATGCTTTGACATTTCATCATGAATAGACTTACTAACGAGCAACGCTTGCAAATCATTGAATTTTATTACCAAAATCAGTGTTCGGTTCGAAATGTGTTTCGCGCTTTACGTCCGATTTATGGTCTACATAATCGACCAAGTGAGCAAACAATTAATGCGATTGTGACCAAGTTTCGCACTCAGTTTACTTTATTGGACATTAAACCAACCACACGAATGCGTACAGTGCGTACAGAAGAGAATATTGCGTCTGTTTCTGAGAGTGTGGCTGAAGACCGTGAAATGTCGATTCGTCGCCGTTCGCAGCAATTGGGTTTGTGTTATTCGACCACATGGAAGATTTTACGCAAAGATCTTGGTGTAAAACCGTATAAAATACAGCTCGTGCAAGAACTGAAGCCGAACGATCTGCCACAACGTCGAATTTTCAGTGAATGGGCCCTAGAAAAGTTGGCAGAAAATCCGCTTTTTTATCGACAAATTTTGTTCAGCGATGAGGCTCATTTCTGGTTGAATGGCTACGTAAATAAGCAAAATTGCCGCATTTGGGGTGAAGAGCAACCAGAAGCCGTTCAAGAACTGCCCATGCATCCCGAAAAATGCACTGTTTGGTGTGGTTTGTACGCTGGTGGAATCATTGGACCGTATTTTTTCAAAGATGCTGTTGGACGCAACGTTACGGTGAATGGCGATCGCTATCGTTCGATGCTAACAAACTTTTTGTTGCCAAAAATGGAAGAACTGAACTTGGTTGACATGTGGTTTCAACAAGATGGCGCTACATGCCACACAGCTCGCGATTCTATTGCCATTTTGAGGGAAAACTTCGGACAACAATTCATCTCAAGAAATGGACCCGTAAGTTGGCCACCAAGATCATGCGATTTAACGCCTTTAGACTATTTTTTGTGGGGCTACGTCAAGTCTAAAGTCTACAGAAATAAGCCAGCAACTATTCCAGCTTTGGAAGACAACATTTCCGAAGAAATTCGGGCTATTCCGGCCGAAATGCTCGAAAAAGTTGCCCAAAATTGGACTTTCCGAATGGACCACCTAAGACGCAGCCGCGGTCAACATTTAAATGAAATTATCTTCAAAAAGTAAATGTCATGAACCAATCTAACGTTTCAAATAAAGAACCGATGAGATTTTGCAAATTTTATGCGTTTTTTTTTTAAAAAAAGTTATCAAGCTCTTAAAAAATCACCCTTTATAAACGGTCCCAATACACTATCTAATAGTCGCTGTTGACGGTGCTTCTTTTCTCAAGGTAGAAGATAAATACGGTTCCATGCGGATCCCGAAATGCAGACACCACAAACTTGCCAGCCGCCTTTGCGTTTTTCCACGCTTTGGAGCGAGTTTATCCTGTGCAGTGCACTCGGAAGACTGCAGATTGGACTTCGGAGTGAAATGATGGAGTCATGTTTCATCCATTGTCACTTATCGATGCAAAAACTTAAGTTAATTACGCTTCAACTTCTCCAAACACTGTTTCAAATCATCAACTCGCTGTTGTTATTGGTCAAAAGTTAGCACAGAGTTTTCTTGCACCCAAATATTCTTGAATGATATAATATATATTTTCAGTTAATATCTTTAGAGTGCCGACTACTCAGTTTTATTTTGAGAACTTGTTTGATGTTTTCAACCCTACAACATACTTTGTTTATCCACTGCCTGCTCCTCCTCGGTGTTCATTTCGCCTCGTTCAAACTTAGCAAACCACTTTTCAGCGGTTGATTTCCTCGGTTAAGACTCCAGATAATATTGATCAACCTAAACCTTGGTTCAAATAGTATTTTTTTCTTCAAAAAGCAATGCTTTATTAATACAGGAAATTCTTTTTTATCCAGTTTTTTACAATGAATTAAGGTGCGCTTTCTATGTGTCAGGCCGGGGACTTTTCAATCGACATGTTAAGTTAATTTCAGAACTTAATAATAGTAATTTGTTAAGTAACAACGTAAAAGAAAAATTTCCAAAAAACATATGAAAGTCCCTATTAAAAATTTTTTTGGAAGTAACACTGTAGAAATTCGAACAGCAGATTTACCCAGATTTTGATTAAGAAGCACTGAATCATTACACAATCGTCAAAAGGCCAAGTTGTTTCTAAATGTTAACGGTTTCAAAACAAGATGCTTTATTTCACTTTTAATTAACAGTTTGTGGTTTTAAAATGAAGACTTTTAACCGTTTAAGTTAAGGTCATTATAACCGCAAAGTTCTTAATACATAGAAGTACTGGATGATTAATAGTCTCAAAAAGCAACAATAATTATAAAAGTGCGAAGAAACGACAAAAAGATGTTGAAAACGAGATTTAAAAAAAAAAATATAATACTCTGAAGTAATAACAACAAATGAGCAGTTAATAAGCCGATATGTGTATGAGTGGACGTAATTAGAAGCGTCTGAAAAGTATTGGCTTCCGGCTTTTAGTAAAATCAATCAATTTTCGTTATTGGTGGTTTAAATTAAATATGAAGTAACTAAATGGTAACAAATAAAAAAAATAAAAGAATGGAATAAGAAAATATACAGAAAATTATAAAAGAACAAAAAAAAAAAAAAATTAAAACATGAAAATAAAAATATAAAAAAATTAAAAAAATATGCATTAGAATAAATTAAATTACAAATATACAAATAGAATACAGATACATATACAAGTTTGTGTTCTATTTATTTCTTTTATTTTTATCTTTTAAAATATATTGCCTATTGGTTATGTACAACATATATTGTGAAAAGTACTTGGAAAAAATAATTCTAATCCAAAGAAATGTATATTTAAGCTGGTAGGATTATCCTTAATTACTATGTCAAATATGAGCTCGATCTGTCAACCAGTTTGTTTACAGCAGCTGCTTAAGTCGGCACACCTCAGTAGTGCATTGGGATTTTTACAGTAGATAAAAATATCGAACAAAGAATTTGTCTCAAATTTTGTATTTCTAACCAAATTTCGTGTGTGGAAGCGTTGCGAAAGATGGAGAAGACTTACGGTGATTCAGTTTTATCAAAAACACAAGCCTACGAATGGTACAAAGCCTTCACAGACGGTCGAGAGATCGTTGAAGCTATGCCTCGTTTGGGACGACATTCGACCTCTTCAACTGATGAAAATATCAAAAAAGTGAAAAAAGAAAGTGAAAGTGAAAAAAGTGCTTGAAAATCATCAGGCAAGTGATACAGAAATGACAAGAGATATTTCTCGCGAGTCCATTCGAATGATTTTGGGTATGAAAAGCGTTCTTGTCTGACTCCTCCCGATAAAGTTGAATTTTTTTCAAAAAGAGTACCGTAAATAGGTATCTCTGGAGATGCTTGATCGTGCGTATTCCGATCTGGAAGAACAATTCACGAGTTTGACACGATGATAATGCATAGACCATCGCAATGTGTCATGATTGTGACCGTTTTCAGTCGATCGAAGGGATAAAACAAAATTCGCTGAAGGAGTTGAAGGCCATTCCAAAAAGTGCTTATGAAAAGTGTTTCGAGGGCTGGAAAAATCTTTAGCGTAAGTGTATTACATATGGTGGGGAATACTATTTTTTATTTACAATTTTCGGGTACTTTTTTTTTTTTTAACATTAAATTTACTTTTCAAGCCCAAATTCGAAAATATGATTTTCAAAAACGCCATAGAAACTAGAAAAAAAACTTTAATTGCAATCAAAATAAACATTAAAAAGTAGTTATTATTTTTTGTTAAAAATTACCGTTAATGAACAAACCCAAAAGGAGTATCATAGGAAAGAGGAAAGAGAAAAGCAATCAAGGCGATAGGTTTCGCCATTATCGATTGACTTTCAAATGGCAACAATTAATCACAAACGCTCGCCGGCGGTGCAGGTGCAGCACGCTCAAACCTGATTATTCGATTGAAGGCACAACAACAAAAGCAAAACATCAATAAATCAACAAAAAAAAAAATCAAAAAAAAATAATAATAATAATTGAATAGCTCGAAAAGCGGCCAGTAATCAAAGCAAAGCAATAACAACAATAACCACAATCATTTTAGCGCACAGCACTCGGCGGCGAAATAAGCTCACTCGCCGCAAAATCACAATAAAAACAATGCTGATTTTTCTTAATTTTATTTTTGAAAATATTGCTATTGTGTTTGCATTCGCCACGGTTGAATGGAAGTATCGTCGGACTGTTGGCGGCGTTAGCGGAGGGGGCATGGCATCGAGTGTTCAAGTGCGCCATTATTGTTGTGGATACGGGCGGTGCCGAGCGGCCTTAACAGCGTGCATTTGACTCTTTGTGTGGCGGTCACCGAAATCATGAATAGAAAGATGAGGGGTGAATTACAAAAAAAAGTAATAAAGTAAAAAGTTAAAAAAAAAAATGATTTGAAATTTGTTTTCATTCACTACTTTGTTTTCGCAATGAGCACTTTTTTGATTCGCCGCATAAAACATGTTTTGTTAATCGATCGCAGGCATTTTGTTGTTGTAAGCAGCGCATAAAAAGCTGCAGCGGCTATTGCTGAGTGAAAGGCGTGGCAGGCGTAATGGCGCTGCTGCATGCCAAATGTGAGGAAATTTTCAAATAATCACAATCAATAAAAAATTTAATTTGTGAAACGTGCCGATCTCAATTTACGAAGAGAAATTAGCAGTTCGCTCGAAAGCTTGTACTCATTCTATATGAAACAAGTAAGCAAATTCAGTTGCACAAACGTTGTAAGTTATACGGGGTCTAGGGAAAGTTTTTATCCGATTTTGTCCATTTAAGGCACAAATGTCCACCTTTGTTAAAACAAAAACTCTTCCCTCAATTTTTTTTTAAATAACTCACATTTGCCGACATAATCTTTATATTAGGTACATGGAGATTAAGGAATGTATTGACCCGATTTAATTAATTTTTGGCATTTATATACATACAAGGTTTGTCTGGAAAGTAGTAGGACTGAGTCGATTTAAAAAAATATATTCAACCAATCGTTACAATCCTTTTAAAAACTTCAAAATAGTCTCCTTCTGCGTCAATGCAGCTGTGCCAGCGAGATTTCCGAGCATTGAAGGCGTTACCGAAGGCATTCTCCGGAATTACCTTGAGTGCCGAGGTGCATGCTGCTTGGATCCTCTCTATCGTCTCAAAATGCTTGCCTTTCATCGTCCTATTCAGGCAAGAAATTAAAAAAAGTTCGGGGTGCCATATCTGGACTGTAAGGCGGCTGCGAAAGCGCTGGGATGCCGGCCTTGGCTAGGTAGCTGTTCACAAGAAAGGTGGTGTGAGCTAGGGCGTTGTCGTGGTGCAACTTTCAATCGGCTGCGATGTCTTGTCGGACCTGAATGACCCTTCGTTTGACTCTCTTGAGGATTTCCACATAAAACTTGGCGTTGACGGTTTGTTCAGGAGGAAAAAAATATTAGATTATCCTAGTTTTAAAAATTGTTTAGAGAAAACCAAAATATTTCTGACAACACTTCCTTTATGACTCCTCCGAGTACATCACACTAAAGGAATAAACTAAAAATATATGCTTTGTCAATACATGGTGATCCAAGTAGAGACACTGTTTTTAGTACCTTTTTTTACCAGATCATGCGTAAATTCTGTCCTGTTATTCGTTCAGTTTTCTTACAAAAATTCACGTTCTGTAAATAATGTGTTTCGCGCGCTGCGCTCAACTTATGGTCAACATAATCGGCTTACTGAGCGCACTATTTCCAACACCATCTTGAGACCCAGCATACCTTTTTGGATAATATTCGTCCAGCACGCACTGACGAAATTATAGCAGACGTAGCAGAGTACATGCACACCGTGGACAGTCGATTCCACGTCGATCGCAGCAACACGAACTGCGTTTGGACCGACATGGCGCATTTTACGTCGAGATCTTAACTTAAAAGCGTACCAAATACAGCTTGTGCAAGAACTGAAGCCGCTTGACCTTCCCAAGCGACATCGCTTCGCTTCATAGTCTCTTGAAAAGTTGCGGAAATGTTCGACTTTTTCGAGCCAAATTTGGTTCAGCAATGAGGCCCATTTCTGGGTCAATAGGTATGTAAACAAGTAAAATTGCCGCATTTGGGACGAAGAGTAATCTGAAGAGATTCAAGAGCTGCCATTTGATCCAGAAAAACAACTGTGGCTTGTGAGTCGATAGAATCATCGGCTATGTTTCTGCAGAAATGATATCGACGAGAATGTAATCGTCAATAACGACCGTTATCGCACCATTATAATAGTTAGTTAATTGCTGAAATTGAAGCTTGTGATCTCGGCGACATTTGGTTCCAACAACACGGCACCAGTTACCACACATTGGATCAATCAATGGATTTCTGAACGGATAATATCACGTGTTGGGCCGGTCGATTGGTAACCAAGATTGTGTGATATCATATCGTTAGACTTTTTTCTGCGGGGATATGTAAAATCTAAAGTCTATGAGGACAATTTCGCTTCGATTCAGGCATTGAAGCAAAACATCATTCGTGTCATTCGCTAGTTAACAGTCAAAATGCTCGAACGAGTCGTCGAAAATGGACTCAACGGATGGACCATTTGAGACGTGAAAACGGTCAAAGAATGTTCTTTCCAATGATAATAAACATTTTCTATTAAATTTAAAGTTGCTGCGTTTTTTTCTTGAAAAAAAGTAGGTAACTTTGAAATGAATTACCCTTTATAAGAAGTTTTCTACTTATGTATATAACATTTTATAATACAATATTGTAGATTTAATAATAATATTTGATACAAAATCATACTCATACAATAAATATCAAAATATTAATTTATTACAAAAAAACCGATTACTTTCATAATAATGAATATTGTCTTTTTACAGATTCTTCCCTCACACTTCATGAGACGGTGATTCATTACACTAAAAAGGTATGTGTAATTTATTTATTTTTTCAAAGCGTTTTTTACCATTTTTGGAAAAAATTCAAACTAATTTGAATATATACCGTTATTTTATACATTTGTATGCACCAAATGGCTCACATCTACTATACATATTTACAAATTGTGTCCGCAGCTGATGATGGAAAATGTAAACAAAATCACCGATTTTTAAGCACAAATATTTATCAACCTGAATTTCGGCCAAAGAAAGCAATTTCACCCAAAATGTGTAAAATTGAAAAAAAAAAGGAATAAATTTACATTCACGCTTCATTGTGTGCCACAGGGTGCGCGAACATTTAGTTGAGGTGTTGCATATGTAGGTGCTCACAAATATATTTATATATATATAAGTATGTATTTAGACATGTCTGTTAACGTTTGTATATAACGAATATGTTATATATGAGTTTTGAAGCCTACCAGCGCACGCTTGCTCGTCTTTCATGAGTTGTTGTCGAATGCCTTCGCACAAATTTATGGTAATTACAGTTAAGTGGAAAAATTTCAATGGCCAGCAACAATGTAAGCTGGTCTGCCATAAATGAGTAGCGCATAAACAAAAGTTGAAATATATGCCCAATTTCGTATGGGTGACTTGTACTGCACGCCCAATTGTTCACGCATACAAATACACATGCACACATACGCACACATATAAGTGAAAATAATTTATACAAATCAGGTCCCCAAAAAGCTACAATTTCTCACGAGTCGCGTGTACAACAAGTCCATATGTTGCATGCCGCATACAAAATACATTTTTGACAGACAATTTGCTGGTGGCTGGTTGGTGGCTGGTTGGTGGCTGGCTGGTGGACAGCACAACAAAGCGACGCTGTTGTTGTTTGTCGCTTTGCATTTGTTGTTTTGCTGTTGGTACTCGCTGTTGATAGTAAAAGTTATTGACATAGTTGTCATGCATTTACTACGTGTATATGTATGTACGTTTATGTTTTTGTTATTGTTGTAACTTTCTTTTTTGTGACTGACAAGCGAAGTGCATTTGTACAACTTTAAATGTTGTCCAACGCCCAGATAGCGACTTATATGATTAGGCACGCAAGTAAATACATACTTATACACACTCTTACACACACACATACATTTTTACATACACAAAAACATTTACAAATATTGTTACATACATATTTATTTACTAATTACAAAAATAGCGCTCAAATTTCTTTTCGTGTTGTTGTTGTCTAATGCATTTGATAGGAAAAATGCTGAAATTTCTTCACAAAAAATTTTTCAGATAAGCGTCTGAGCACTTAAACACATAAACGAGTAGAGTGTATACATATGTACATAACAAGTACTAGAAAATGAGGGAAAAAACTTTAATTCCGGCTATACCAGTGCTATAACCAGATGAATTTCTATGGCAGCTGTGTGCTTTATTGATCCGATCTAATAAGATTGTTTGAAGATTGAACCATTAGGTGAAGTTAGGTTAGTTTGGTAGGCCTATTAGGCTCATGAGTAGTCATCCATTAACTAATTTTAACAGACTTTGTGGCCTCACTATCGATACCTCATCATACCGTGGGGAGCCGAGATGCTTACAGCGTAGTCTTTCCATTGCGGGACAAGTGCACAAGAGATGATCCATTGTTTCCCTGATGCTTTGCTCTACACATTTTCAGCAGTCTTCTCGATCTGTCAGCCCCATTAAGCGAAAATTGACCAGTTAATATTCGAATGTACAATCTCTTCTATCTAGTGCCAATAAGAATTTGGTGTACTTCCAGTCTACCGTTTTGCACATGACTCTTTGTTTTGCACCCAGGTAGCTTGTTCTATTGGTTTTTGACTTTCTGTACCATGCTTCTGTCTAGATCGTCGTCTAGACAATGCATGGGTTTCTCAATGTTGATCACTTTTTCGGGTTTTAGCAGCAGTTTGCTGTCAAATACAATCTCAAGGGCCTTGAGAGAGAGAGCTGTGTTCCATTTATTGAAGCGAACCTACATAGAGGAATTTCGTGCTTTCTTGTGAACAGAAGCGGATCGTTTTCTCAGTTTCCCCAGACCCGCTTGCGATGCACCATTCTGAACTGTGAAGAGAGTGGTGGCCACAATACTGTCAATGGTTTGTAGACACCTAACCGTTATTATGATGGCAATGTCGTCCGCATATGTCAATATCTTGGAGCTTTGCCTTTCAAGTTCCTCCAGCTTGCGCAGTACCTCTACAGACTTTCTTGATCATACTATAGTCGTTCCATTATGTTCTCATCTTTCTAGCGTTCAAGAGGCTTTTGATCCAACATCGTATAGCAAGACCAACACCTATTGACTGAATACTATTTAGAATAGACTCCCTGAAACTTTGTTGAACGCTTCAGAAATACCTACGAATGCTCCAAGAGCATATTTCTTATATTCAAGAGCCCTTTCGATATTAAATGCCATATTAAATATGGAGTGCAGTCTCTACTGATCTGCCTTTCGTGTATGCGTGCTGCGCCTTGGACAAGCTTTTAGGAGGCACTGCTGCGCTAATGTGCACGTCCAAGATTTTTTATAGCGTTTTAAGTTAGAAGGAAGTTGAGCTTATAGGCCTAAACTCTTTCGTGGAGCTTGGGTTGTTGCTACCTGCCTTCGAACTTAATGCATATCCTAAAAAACGCTTTGTACCGTTGCCTTGAACCATATTCTGTATCGAATTTTGAAATGCGGTATCATCAGATAAAAACGTTTTCCTCATATGGATTTAATTTTTACCGCTCTGTTTGTATGTCAACTATATGATATAGTGGTCCTATAGTAAGCAGCTTCTTTGAGAAGAAAAGTCTGCGTGCAAACACTTAGAATGACATCTCAAAACCTGAGAGACTACTGCCGTATGTACAGATAGACAGGCGGACAGAGAGACGAACATGGCTGAATGGACGCAGCTCAGCCTCTGACTTTTCTTTTTGAATGTAACAAACATCGTGGCATACTTAATAAACCCTGTTCAGGGTATAAACATGCTATGGTAACAATGGAAAAAGCACAAAAGTTCAATAAAATAGCCGTAAAGCGATAAGAGTCATAAAATTGTATAAAATATGAGCAGCGTTAAGCGGGCGCGTGGCACACACATATACATACATATATATACATGAGCAGTCTGTTTTGGTCTTGCCTTTAAGTGCAATAAGCTAAAGGTTAGTGCAGTAAACTGAAAGCTTTTAATGCTTATCACAAATTTGATGCGGAGACAATGTGAAAATACGTTTTGTTGTTGTCATTTCACGCTTTAAAGCTCACTTTCGTGATGAAGGCAATATCAAGTGCTTCAATATCTACAGTAAAACCTTCATAGAATGGACAAGACGATATTAATTTTAATATGAATAATTTTTTCAAGGGATAAAGTGGCATTAAAATCTTTTCTCGAAACTAAAAACATGTTTATATACTTTTTAATATTTATTATTGTTATCAGAAATCCAATTTTTCCCATAGAGAGCTTTGCAATTACAAACCTTCGACAGACATTGACATGCTTGATTTCACTATGTAAGCTTGAGTCTGAGCTATATTTTTAACTAAAAATCAATAAGCTTTTAAGCATATTTTAAATACCTTTTTCGCAGGCCTTTGTGCATTTAAATATGCAATCAATATATTTCTACATCGGTGTAATAAATTTTATATGCCCTGAAACATGTTAGAAAAATGTTGCCTACATTTCGGAGTCGTGTGTAAAAATTAAATATATCAAGGGATATGTATGCCTTTGTTTTACTCAATTATGCATTAGTAGTTTTTTGCTGGTTTGACATATTTTCGGTACAATTTCACTTAGTAATCATGCATGTTTGGGTTGTTCCGTCAACTTTCTCTACGTAACACAGTTGACATATAGTAAGTCTATCACCCGGTTTAAGATTGACATTTTGTGTTTATCATACCATCAATACCCTAGTTTGGTCAGGCTTTTCCTTTGTATTGTTGTCGTTATTTTGTTGGAATATGACTTTTTTTTCAGGCGCTTCGGGGAAATGAGTCTGAAAATTGTTTTTTTTTTTTAATGTTTTATGAAAAATAATTTTTTAAGCTTTTTAAATGTTTTAACAAATTTTTTCTTATGTCACATGTATCGAAAACAATTTTTTTATAAGCTGTGATGGAAATTTATAAGCATTTAAGGGATTTGTAATAATTTTTAATTTTCTTAATAAAAAAATATTTTTTTTTTAATATTTTTAAATAAAAGTTTTTAAAATGACTATTTGTACAATTTTTTATTTAAAAAGATAAATTTATAAGCTTTTAAATAAAAAAAGTATTTTTTTCTATGGTTTTATAAAAAATAATATTTTAAAATTTTACAATAATTCTTTCAACAAAATATTTTTTGCATATTCATATGTTTTTATTAAATATTAATAATTTATTAAATATTAATAATGTTTTAATAAATATTAATATTTTTTCTATTTAAAACGTTATTTAAAAAATAAATATTTTATAAGCTGTAATGAACATTTGTTATATTTTTTTATAAGCAATAATGGAAATTTTTTAACATTTAGGGGAATTGTAATAAATTTTATTTTTTATTTAAAAAAATATTGCTTTAAAAAATTTTATTTATAAGCCCTTAAGATGATTATTTGTAAAAAATCCTTTTTATTTAAAAATAGAAATTTATAAGCATTTAAGAAAGTTTCGTTGTCATATTAAACATTTTTTATAATAATTCAAATATTTAAATTTTTAAGCTTTGTTCAATTTTTTTTTTATAAAAAGAGTAGGAATTCGTATGGATTTAAAACATGTATTTATTTTTTTTAATATTTTTTTATAAAGAAATTAGTTTTTAAGATTTTAAAATTGTTATTTCTACAAAAATTTTTTTTTGTCTTTATAAAAAAAAATAATTAAAAATTTGTTAAAAATCAATGTTTTTTTATAAAAAAAAATAAAATTTATAAGTATTTAATAAAATAAAGTTATTACATTTTAAACATTTTAAAAAAATTTAATTTCATAAACTTTTAAAACTATAATGTGTGCAAAATTTTTAGATAGAGTTTTAAAGGCATTAATATAATTATAATTATTTTTTTTACTTTTTATAAATTTTTTTTTTTAAGATTTTAAAATTATTATTTCTACAAAATCATTTTTTTTTCAGAAAAGTAAAAATTTATAAGTATTTAAAAAAATGCAGTTATTATTTATTTATTATTTCATAAAAAAATTGAATTGCAAGCGTTAAAAACTATTGTTTGTTAATTATTTTTAGAAAAAAGTATAAATCTAGAAGCATTTAAAAAAGTATAATTATTTTTTTTTTAATATATTACAGTTTTATGAAAAATTAAATGTTTTAAGATTTTAATTTTATTACTTCTATAAAATCTTCCTTTTTATAAAAATTAAATGTCTTAGATTTTAAAATAATAAAATATAATAATTTTTTGTTTATAAAAAAGTAAAAATTTGAAGCTTCAAAAAAGTAGTAAAAATTTAAAATTTTTATATTAAAAAAACTGCTTAAAAAAATTAAATGTTTAAGTTTTTAAGATAATAATAAAAAAATTGTAACCATTTAAGAAAATATTACCAATTTAAATTTTTGTATTTAAAATATTTCTTTATAAAATTAGAATTTTTAAGCTCTTAAGCAAAATAATTTGTCCAAAATTATTATTTTTTAAATAGAAATGTATAATAATTTAAAAAGTTAAAAATATATATTTTTTTAAGAAAATCGCTCTTTGCTGTTATTGGTTTGAGTGATAAATGCATACAACTAAATGAAATTTTTTGATCACTCACCAGCCACTCTTACGCATCAAACATGCCTTCCCACTCACGCTACATGCATACATACATACATATAAAATATATGAGTTATTCCACATGAGAACAATAAAAAGAAAACATTTTTATTTATTTATTTGGGAGCAGCGGTTGAGCTTTTATTGTCCCAGGCGTAAATATTTGTTCGATTTTGCATGCGCTGAACCCAATGGAAAGGAAAACGATTTAATGCGACGCATATGCACATACACACATACACACACAGATGCATGGAATTACATACAAACATACATGTATGTATATATAGAAAGATAAAAAGTGCCTCATGTGCTCTGTGTTACAGTTATGTCTTTTATTTGATTTGCTAACGAAGCGCTTGCTGCTGCATTCAATCCAGTTTAGTTTTGATTGCTGATTGATTTGTTGCGTGTGCCGTTTGTGTTTGTTTTTCTTTTTGTTGTAAGCACGGAATTCAATTTACGATGCATCACTCGCAGCGATACTCAAATAAATATTCCAATTTCCTAAAAAAATCAACCAATCGCCTATTTACATGCAATCGCTGGCGGCCGTTTTTAGGCTGTGCGGCAATGCACTGCGTCTGCGTGTGTCTGCGCTCGTTTGTATATGTGTATGTGTATGTTGCTGATGTATGTGTTGGTGTCTGGTGTATTGCAGCGTAAACTTTCACTGATTGCCGCCACAAGCAAAGCAATAATTGTAATATCAACCACAACAATTTCGGCCTGACCGCCGCACACCCACCGCCGCGGCGCCACCAATCTCAACATGTTGCAGCCAGCTGCTGCAGTTTACGCAAATCCAAATACAACAAAAAAATATATAAAATCTCTTCTATGCCGAGCATGTGGAATTTTGTGTATTTTGGCTTTGCAATTGATTGATTTTGACGGCCAATATTTATATGTGTGTGTCTGTGCATAACGGCACATGTCATAGTTTACAAGCTCATGCTGGCAAATTTGAACAAATGCAAACACATATAACATGTATGTATGTATGTGTGTGTAAGCTAAAACAAGTTTAAGAGAATGTTTTGCATGCTTGTTAGTGTATATGTGTGTTGCTGTGTGTGTGTGTATTTTCTGGCAAACAAGCACAGAGATTTGTCACTCTGCTTGCGTATAAATGATTGATGTGTTTGATTGAATGCGAGCGACAGCAACAGTTTTCTAGCAACAATGCACGCATGTGCCGTCAAATTTGCGAAATTTCGATTTAGAATATCTTTGTGGATTGAGTTTCTAAGGTTTCGCCGAAATGATATGAACTTGAATATTAACTGAAGAGCCCTATTCATATAAATTTTAATAGCTAATTTTTTTGTTAGAAAATTTGGAAATAATGTTTCAACCAGTTTTAGAGGCTTATAATATAGCATGTTCTACTGAACCCACCAAATACCGAGCTTGGCGTCATAAATATTTGGTTTCGTCGCTGATTTGGTTGGTTGATCGGATTTTACATATACATGAGCCAAAATGTAGTAAGACTTTGTTCATAATCTTAAAATTTTGAATTTATTCTTCAAAATCTATGCCGTCCCTCTCAAAGTAAATCCGCTTAGTTACAATACACGTCTGCCAATGTTTTCTCTAATCCTCCAAATAGTTGTTAAAGTCAATTTCCTAAATAGCCTTCACTTCGATTCACGCTTAATATGTTCAATTGACTCAAAACGGTTTCCTTGAAGCGATCGTTTATTATTGGTTGCAAATTTGATAAAAAATTCACGGATATTCAATGCATTATGCGATGGTGCATTATAGTGGTGCAAAAACAAAGAGTTGCTGGCCCAAAATTCCGACCACTTTTTACAAATCACGCATAGCATTTAAATAGTATTCCTTGTTCACAGTTTGGCCAAACGGAATTCGTACTAACGAAGAAAACTGTCAACATAACGGTTTGACCTGCTTTGATGTGTTTTTCGGCATCGGCTTACCCTTGCCACGATATTCGTGAGATCCTGGTAGCCGGAAAGCATTGTTTCACAGACGTTAACGCGACACTGTTTTTCGAAAAAAATGTTGTGATTTTGGAACTATTTTTTTAGTCCCAAATGATCTTTCTAAATAGTTTTCATTGATCTTTCTAAAATTCCTACACTGGCAGTAAGATCTCTGGCTGCTAATCGTCGATTCGCAGGCACCAATTTCCTTATATTTTTTTCACGTATTGATCATCAGTTGATGTTGATGGTCATCCTGGACGTGGTTTAGCGCCCACGCTTTCTCGTTCCGCTTTGAATAATTTACACCTATCAAAAATTCTCGTGACAAACAATTATCACCGAAGGCTTTTTCCATCTTTCTGAACGATTCGACACCAGATTTTTGATTCCGCATACAAAATTTAATGGAATTACTTTTTAGAATAATTCCACGCATCGTAAGAATCGCCGAGTGCACTTTATGTACTTCAGAGAGACAAGCGTATATTAAACTCTAATGATTATTTTGATGTGACATTTGGCACAGATGTCACTGAAAACATTTTTTTGACCAAAGGGCTTTCGCACGAAATTTAAACTAAAAAGTCGGATTATTTTTTCTCACAGTAGTACAGCCAGTGTAGGGTGTTATATAATAACTGACAATCCGACAGGCGATGCTGTTATCGGTTTTGCTTCCTTACTTAGCGAACAGTAAATCTGCTTTGATATCACGCTTTACGTGGATACAACACTCAAAAATTATTCAAGATTATCACGAAAATTCAAGTTTTTCTAAAAATTCATAATATCACGAACATACATTATTTTTCAAGTGACGCTAGTGGCATGAGTCAAATACTCATGTTCTTTTATTTTTATTTTATTTTTGTTTTTAAAGTAAGGGTAAGCATCAAAAGCCGGAGTGCGGAATTTCAATCTCCTCAATGGCATGGACTGACGAACGCCTAATCTAACGCAAGCTTTGTCATGATTGACAGCTTCGCTGACAGCTTTCCAGTTCTCAGCGGACTGACATATGTATGAGTGTTCAAATTTTTCGCGGTAAAACTAATACCGAGTGCAGTTTTAAGTTTTTCCTTTGTACTTAAAAAGCGAGAGCAATGAAAGAATACATGCTCAGAGTCTTCAAAGTACTTTGAACACATCGGACAATTCGGTCTAATATCGTGCTGGAATCTGTACAGGTAGCTTCTAAAACACTTATGTCCACTCAGTATTTGGGTTAAGTGAAAATCCATGTCCTCATGTCGTTTGTCGATCCAGGAATGGATGTCCCAGTCTGTGGGTCCACTGTCCTTTGAGTGAGGTTTGCCACCGTTGCTGCCATATTGTTAAGCTTTTGACTCTATCTTCTCTTTTAACTGGTATTGACGGTTCTGATAACTTGCATACCTGCGCGAATTCGTCATTCTGTATGTCAATAGGCATCACACTGGCTATTAGTTCAGCATCGTCACTTGATATTGTTCGGAAAGCGCTGATAATTCATAAAACATAATCGATCTCATTACGTTTACGAGTAAAAATCGCCGATTGGAACTTATGCAGCCTTTATTTGCCACTATTTTTGATAAGACATTTAGGATTTAATTCGCTTTACCTTCAGTGTATTCTGGGTGATCTTTCGATTTGAGTCGTGAGTCTATTATTACTTCCAGATAGTTACTTTAGTTGTGGCTATTAATGAATCGCACACTCCCCTTTGGTGAGATATATGTATATATATATACTTTCCTCCACTTTTCTAGTACTTATGAACAGTCCCAAAGTCATTAAGGAGAAGTATTGGCGCAGACCGTTTATGTACTAATGAGTGCTCGTGTGTTTGCTGTATGTAACAGCTGCCAAATTGACAGAATCGACATATTGAATTAAATTTTTCCTAGCTGTCAGACTCGACCTGTTAATAAAGAAATTAAATTAGATAAATCTCCATTTCCTCGATAAATGTCACATACATATACACACATACATACATCCATTAACAACAATAAATCAGTGATGACGATTTAATAATTTAGCACATTGTGTCACAAAACTAGTGACGGGAAGTTCAATTATTAATTAGGACAACAACAACAACGAAAACTGATGTAATGACAAACTGGCTGGAAACAAATTGCTGAAAACAACAATAAAACTGACACAATAACAAAGTGAAACAAGTTTAACAAAGGCAACAACCAATATGAATAACACAAATACCAACAACAACAACAACGAAGCTACAAAATGAATATTGCTAAGCATGCGTCAGGTGTGGCGTTGACATGCACATGAATTTGCAACAAATGTGGCAACACAGGTGTACAAAGACACACGCACACACGCGCACACACAAACATATGCGCTATGTAATATTAGCGCAAAATTTGAAACTCATTTAACCGCAGCCAGCTTAGCCGCCAACCAGCGAAATAATTAGAGCGCGAAAACTGTCAAACACGTGACAAGTGGAAATTTGTTGTAATCAACGGCGAGCGAAAAAACGCTTTCAGCACAAAATTTCGCAATTTCAAATTAATGTGTGTGTATATTCATGTTGGTTGCAGGCGATAAATAATAATTTCGGTTTTGCCAAAATGTTGTCATATCCGCAATTTCGCGCAGCCATAGAGCCATATATCAGTGCGCTGATAAATATTTGAGCATGTTGTGAGTCATATTAAAGTATTTTTTGCCACAAATAATTTTTAAATATTTATGCTGAAATCAAAATGCATTAAAATCCACAAATGGGCACTCGCGCTAATTTCGAACAATCAAAATCAATACTCCGCGCGCAAACCAACACACACAAACACATACATATGTATATGTGTGTTAAATTATTGCAAATTTTCACTTAATATTTGTAATTTATGTGGCTTTTGTTCATGTTTGGCGTTGTTTTGTGTTGGCTGGTGCAGTATTTGGAAATTCATTGCATATTTATAGGCGGTTATGGTCGGTTATTTGATTTGACCTTAATTACAGCGGTTTTACAAGTGTAATACCATGTGGTAGAAATTTTAGATGCATATGTGTGTGTGCGTGTGTATCAAATTACAGTTATGTATGTCCATTCGATACAATGTATTGCAATGAATATTCAATTACCTATATGCAAGTGTATGTGTATATTCCTGGGTTGTATGTATGTGCCTGTATGTGTTTGTGTATATGTATGTGTATGTGTGATTACGTTCTGGATTTGTGGCTGCTCGCATACCTTTTCCATGTATAATGCATGCATTTAGTAGCCAGTGAGATTAATTTCTAGATTTCATATGCAATTTACTCAATTTTCAAGGCGGCATTACATGTAGTACATAAATATTCCGATTAATTGCATATCAAGTATTCTATGCCATGACAGAAATGATCTAACTTTAAATGCAATGTATATGTATGGCATATGTACATATGTATGTTAAAATATGCAAGAACTAGGTAGAGTGGCTATCTAAAGACGCACGTCAGCCTTTAGGAGGACCACTTGAACACTTGAAGAGACAAAAAAATCGCTTGTATGAGAGATATACATATGCTATTGTTCGACCTGGCCGTTTCCTAATCTCAAATTTCATTCAGATATCTCAAAAATTGGCGTAAAAATTTTATAATCCCGAAAAAGTAAGCTGTATCCAAAGAGCGGTTTCCTGAAACCTGACTTATACTATTTTCTTAGGCAAAGTTGTTCAGAATGATACCACATACGGGGTTTCCCATTTTTTTGGCTCACCGAAAATCAACCCGCTTTAATATAATATACATACATACATATATCTGATTAGTATTGAACGTATTATAATACAATATAACTTAACATAACATAACTTAGCTTAACATATCATAACATAACATAATATAAAATAGCATACATAACGTAAATTAACTTAACATAAAATAATGTAACGTAACATAACAAAATATAACATAATATAACGCAACATAACATAACATAACATAACATAACATAACATAACATAACATAACATAACATAACATAACATAACATAACATAACATAACATAACATAACATAACATAACATAACATAACATAACATAACATAACATAACATAACATAACAAAATATAACATAACATAACATAACATAAAATAGCATAACATAACATAACATAACATAACATATCATAACATAACTTAACATAACATAACACAAAATAACATAACATAAAATAGCATAACATAACATAACATAACATAAAATAGCATAACATAACATAACATAACACAACATAATATAACATAACATAACTTAACTTAATCTAACATAACATAAAAAACGTATCCAGTTGTGAGTAGACGTTGTTCCGTAACTAAAACTCTATTTTGTTTTAAGGCTGTATGTTTGTGGTCCAAGAGTGGATCCTGCTCAGCCTAAGATCATCTGTCACAGAAGCCTGTGTCAGTTTGTCACAGGCTAATGCAGATGTTTTGCTTAAATCTAAAAAGACATTTTATTGCAAAGTTTGTGTTGTAGTTCGGAGAAATCCAATATTTTTGCCGCCTCAGCCTCTCAGTACGTCCACGGTGCACCAACATAGTGCTGATCAGTCACAAAAGGCATCAACGGAACGTTTATTGTAGCATTGTTTTTTTAATAAAGGAAATTTGTTGTCAAATTCTCTTGTTGCTGATGCTACTTCACTGAGAAGTGAAAGGCGCTCTCATTAATCAAACAACTGTATGATGACCGAAATTTCTTGTTCGCAAATCTTGAGGAGTTAAAGCTAGAGGTCTGCAATATTTAGATCAAATTAACTGACAACCGAAAATTCTTTCCACTTTCCTACTGCTACTATTGTTGTTCAATCCACTCTCCTTCTGCTGCTATTTTTGCTATAAATTATTCTCTGTCCAACGTTGATGTTTCGGCTTCTGCTGATAATGTGAGTGTGAGTTATCTCGCTTCCGATGCATTAGAAAAAAGCCAGTGCCAAAATCAATCCAATTGTTGCTGCTAAGCCAATTCGTCTCAATATCGCTGTTAATGCTGCTCAATCTGCTGCCTTTGATGATATCGTTGGTGATTCTGTAAATTCGAGCTCTTCAACTTCAATTAATGCTAATGGTGACAAACAATACATGGTTCCGTGTGGCCTTTTCCTATTTTCAAAAATAAAGAGAACTTTAAAGTGCCGTCGTTTTACAAGATGAAAATCGCTAAAAAAACTTAAGGCTATAAATCGAGTTTGACAAGTATTTGGAAGGCTGGAAGAAGCCCTGGCATGAGTGCAAAATGTCGAGAGAGAACTATTTTGAAGGCGACGGCATTAATGTAGGACCACAACTTTCAATTTTTGCTGCTTGCGTGCAATCATGAGAAATTTCTGCCAGCAACACAATTTAATCTCAACACCATTTCACAGCAATTACCCCGAACACATGCATCACAATATATACCCTCCACTACATGGCAATTTAAGCATTTCTAATGCCAAAACATGCCGCAAACATTTTTAAGCAATAAAAACGCTATCACTCTTTCGCCTAATGCCCGCAATACAAATGTGTAATTGTTGCATAAATAAATGTGAGAACGAATGTTGCATGTTGGCACACGAAGCCAGCGCAGAAGAAAGCGCAGCAGCAGCAGCAAAGCGACCATAAATTTTTTTCACACCAAAGAAGTTGGAGAAAAAGCAGCGCCTTTACCAAAAAAAAAGGCAAAAAAATGCAGCGCATTTGTGGCAGCAAGTGCATGCAAAGCGCAGCTAGGCAACCGTGCAATAAATGACACAGCGTCGCAAATTGACTGCGCCACTTAGCGGCGTTACTACAGCCAAACACAAGGGACACCCTTCGTCTTCGGCGTTCTCTTTGCCCGCTGTACGTGTTGGCAGCTCAATTTTCACCATTTGACATAAAATGTTGCAAGTAGTAAGCGCAATAAATGCCACAAAATAGCGCGGTCGCATG
This sequence comes from Bactrocera correcta, assembly GCA_027475135.1. Taxonomy (NCBI): domain Eukaryota; kingdom Metazoa; phylum Arthropoda; class Insecta; order Diptera; family Tephritidae; genus Bactrocera; species Bactrocera correcta. The sequence continues at coordinate 49,969,869 of CM050327.1, read as the reverse complement.
TTTGCTGACAAGTGAGTGCAACAGCTGGTTGCCGCAGCGCCGTAATTGTACCGTTGTATGAGTTCCCAATGCACTCGCAGCTTTTTGCTTGCGTTGTTGTTGTTTTTCTTTACATTACCGTAATCTGTTGGAAATCTTCGTTTCAGCAGCCATTTATCTTCATTCGATTTGGTGATTTGCCCGCGCTGTCACTTCCGCTGTTGCTGCTGCGGCCGTCGAGTCAACGTCGAGTGATCAAATGTCTTCCAAATGTGGCAGTGATGTGATGTTTATGCGATTGATTTGTCGTCGCTTGTCGCAGTGTATGCTTCTGCTGCAGCCGTTGCTGTTTCCAAATGCAGCGCTTATTCTCTTGTCATTGCTGTGGCAGCCGATCGTGCTACAACAACAACATGACATTATTCAAATAAATTTTTGTTGTTTTCACATTTCACTGTTCTTTTGCTTGGTTGTGATGATCTCACTCATTTGTTTGCGGTTTCGCTTTTCTCATCACCGGAAAGATGATGCGTTTCTATTGATCTTCACTTAAGCACTTGCCTACTTACTTATGTGCATACTTACGCACACAGCAGGCCGACTTTGGCGATATGTGATATTTGTGGCAGCTGTGCTGCTGTTCGGTTTCTGCATTTGTGGTTGCAACGTGACAGCGGCTATCATTTGTAAATCGGCCGGTGGGACGGACAGTTGAGGAGATCATTATGCACATTAAGCGCATCAAGGAAAGTGGGTCAAAAGGTGACTCTAGCATTTGTCATCGGCTTTCTCTCGATCTTCAATTTCTTCACTTACCATTGTTAGTTCTTGTAGTTGTTGTTATAAAGTTGCTTCTTTGTTTTTTTCATTGTTTTACAATCAATGTCAGTTGTTATTTTTTATTGTGGCGCATCATTATTGCATGGTAATTGAGAAAATCGGCAACGAAGAACTCTCAGTGGCGAAAAATTGCCAGCGCTTTAATAAATTGATAACTTTGGTGTACAAACTTGAGATGCGAAAAATAAGACGTGATACTTGTTTAAAACCATTATGAGTAAAGTCCTTCTTCGGTTCTTCTTAAACTTTTTATTATTGATTCTTTGAAATGCTTTTGATCGACAGTTTAGATGCAACCCTGTGTTGTAAACATTCACTACGTTGCAGATACGCGATTCCGACAGCTTTCTCATTACCAGTATTTCAGATGGGATGTGTTTCACCTGGTCCTTTGAGTTGTCTAATATCCCAGAGGTTTTCGAGGCATCTCTATGTCTCAAAAAAAAATTAGTTTTTGACGGTCAATTTCCAGCGGGCTTTGATCTCGCTCTCGAAACGGTTTTAGATTCCACTATGCGATTTTCATACAAAAAGAAAAAAGCAACCACCGACCAATATTGCTATTAATCAATTTCTTTACAATCCGCGTCGGGGCATCTGCTTGGGATCAAAACAAAATTACGTTGACGATTCGGTTGAAATTCCGACAGGAACTGAGAAAGGTGAAGATACTCATTGATAATGTCGGTACGGATCGTGAGGATAAGCACTTTTTGGACATTCTGTTGGTTCCGCCCATTATTTATTGTTGTTTTGTTGAAAGCAAAGCTTGCAGACCCTGGCTTCAAAGTATTGTACAACATCCACGTACGCGAATAACGAGTACACCTGATTGTCTGATGAGCACGGTTGTTTGCTACTTAAGTCTTGGTCGTATGATCTAGTTTGTTTCAATCTCGTTGTCATAAAATTATATGTGTTGGTTAGGGAGATTCAAAAAAAAATTTTTTCTTTCGTTTGGTACTCCGAAAAATAGGTTCCTAGGCATCTCTAAGAAAGCATCTCCAAAAACCTATGACTTTCATCATTCATACCTATTTTTTTCATTGTGTTATAAAATTCATAAGAAATAAAAAAAATTTCCCAAAAATAATCAAACTTCAACCGTTAATATCTTTTAAACGGTTGGGTTTACGAAAAAATCGTGGAGACCTTTTTTGTAGAGCATTCATTTTCCTACAAAATCTAAGGAACAAGATATTTTTTGAAGTAGTTGGAAGCGATATATAAATTTTTCTATCCGATAATAAGAAAAAACAGAAAACTGTGTTATTTTTTGTTTTATTAAAATCATACCATTTTTTCTCAAGCCACTCTTATCTTGTAACTACTATTGTACAAGGCCGATTTTATTTTGTTCGAGGTGTTTTCATATTTTCAATAAGCGAAGACTGTTGGAACAATTTTAATCCCTGAAGTATCACCACATCTCAACATCTTGACTACACTTTCGGTCTTGTTAAAAAATGAAATTTTGAGAGAGAGAGAGAGAGAGAAAGAGTAACATAAAAGTCTGTGTGTGAAGAGAAGTTTTCGTGATTTGGATTTCCTGATCGGTCTATAAAGATGCAGTCATAGTATAATTGCGAGTGGGAGAGCGTAAGATTAGATGCAAGGGTTGTCTTTTATATTTCGGCGTTAGAGAACAAGAAGTTATTTAAAGAAATTAGCCTTATTGTTTTTCAAAATCTTCTCCATCAATATCTATATACTTTTGCATGGGTTTGAACTAATCAGCCAAGCACTTTTGCTATTCCGAATGAGGTATCTCCAAAACATGTGGCTAAAATGCATCAACCGCATCTTCAGGTGTCGAAAAACTAGTTTATTTTTTACATACAGAAATAAAAGGAAGTCATTCGATGCCAACTCAGGACTATATGGCGTATGACTTATCAAATCAATATTTTGAGTGTTAAAAAATGCTGATGTTGCAGTCGTTGTGTGAGAGACCGCATGGTGGTGGTGAAGAGTGATCCGTCTTCTGCTTCTACTGGCTTCTTGCAAGACATCTGGCACTTAGAATTTTCTATTCAGCGTTATTCTAGTGGTATGGTTGCAACATGTTCAGTTTTTCCAAAAATCAGGCAACTATTTGCTTGGAACTGCTTCGTGCGCGAACAACTTGTTTTGGAATCGGCTCATCTTGAAACACCAACGCAGTTGATTTCTGTTCGCTTTCGGTCTCATAAGCTTAAATAGCCGATTCATTACTTGTAACGAAGTCTTAGCCCAGTTTCGAAGCACTCCTATTCAACTTTTGTGTTAGATCAAAAATGAAACCTTTATTTTTAGAGTCAAATGCTCATGCATTATTGAATGCTTGCAGGTCCCACTTATGCCTATAGTTATTTCTTTCCGCGATAGGTTACATGACCGATCTTGTAATATCAGTTAGTGCACAGCATCAATAGTCTTCCCAAAAATTGTCTTGGAGGGACTTACCACCTTGATTGAATAAACCATATCAAGTGATAGACCCTACACCTGGATGTAGGGTCATTGCCAAAACTTGAATTAAGTTCATCGAAGCACTGCTGAGTTAGTCCACGTCGAATGTTGTGAAGAACAATCTCGCCAAAATTATTGATATTAAATTCCATTTTTTGGTCGAGATGAATATTTTAAGTTACTGTAAACAACACAAATAGCTCTCGTTTGTCAAAAGGTGCTGTGTATAACATCAAAAAAGTTAAACTTTATGAAAAAAATTATGAGTTTCCAGTTTGCAACAATAGGATTGCTAAATTCCGAAACGTATAAGGTAACCTACGTATTTTACATTTGGCCCTCTTGTAAGAGTTCAATAAGATTTAGTAAATAAAAAAAATTTCAAACGGATTAAGGGGGTATTCTAGTCTAGAAGCATGAATTTCAGGTAATTTTTAAAGTGTCGTAAAAAAAGGCAATTAATATTTTTACTATCAATTTTTTTACTAGTTATTTATTAATTTTTGAAGAGTACAGAAAAAAATTAAAAACTAAAAAAAAGTAAAAAATTTCAAAAATTATGAGCTGAAAATTGAATTTTGAAAAATCCTCTTGTTCACATATTCTTGAATAGTTAAACTTTGAAAATATATAAAAAAATTAGATTTTTTTTTTTTAATTTCTAGACTAGAATACCTCTTTAATATATGCGCAACTCTTCCTTGCTCAGTTATCTTATATAGAGTAGTGTGGAAAAATCCATATCTGAAATATTTTCCTACACTTTGTTTGCATTTAAGTATATTTATTAGTTCTCCTTGAAAATAATAGATATATGCAAGATCACACATATTTTTTATTATTTATTATTTTAATGTTATTATATATTATTATTTATGTTTTCTTGATTTGTTTTACCGCAATTTTTACTATCAATTGCATGTACTCGTTTCACATGCAGCTTGAACTTGAACTTGAAAATCACTCTGCATTACGACTTACCAACACTACCACAAACACAAAAAGCAGTCTATTTACCCACAGTCAACAGACAACAACTAAATCAAAAGCACGCCTACAACAGCCTCGACAATTACGGCAGTTAATTCAAGCCGTTGCACATTACGTATTTAATTACCAGCCTAATATACGCTGACATACATACAGACAAACAGACAGACAGACATATATGGATATACAATTGTATGTGCAAGCACTTCATTATTCGCCGCTTTTTCGCTTTAATGTAACATTTAATTCACTTTTCAATGTTTTTATCTTTAATTTGATTTTTCCATACATACATACACATGTACACATGACGGCTTGTATATACATATTATAGCCCACTTGTTTCTTTCCATATTCCCACTTTTTGTTGTGTATTAAAGTGTAGCCTCATGTTTGTGTGGTTTTTGGTGCACTTTTTTGGCGGCTCACGTGGCACTCAAGCATGAACATTTGTTGTTAGGTTTTTTGTATCGTGTGCTTTTAGTCGGTTTCTTACTTATTACTGCTTTGCTCTTGAAAGTATAATATTAGTATAATTATGTAATTCAAGTTGGCGTGACGTGTGGGCAAAAAAATTTAATAATTATTGTCATGAAATTTGAAAGCGTCTAATTAAATAATTTATAATATGTGGATGATAAACTGAAGTGATGCGGAAAACACACTGTTCATTATTTCTTTAAATAGAATGGTTGATTGGTTTGAGCGTTGTTTGAGGTGTGTCATTTCGATGCCCAAAGTACATTCATGTGATCAAAAAGTGTGCCTAAATCAATTCGCTTTCTGAGTAATCTGCTACTATAAAATATGGAAAGCTGTATTTCCATAGTCTTTTTAGATCAGTTGTCAAATATGTAACAGACCAGGAAACCTTTTCTGGCAAAGGCTGTTATAAGTTAGCTACTTTTTAAGCATATTTTCAAAATAGTCCATAAAATAAAGTGACATTTGAATTTAAACTGCGCACGTCAAAGGATTTGGAGAATTATTTTTTTTTTAGGTTGGTAGTACTATCAGTCATATTTATGTCAAATTTCATGTCAAAATATTAATTAGTGTTTGAGATACGTGTCGTTTTGTGAGCTGCTAAAAGTGAGTTTTTCGTTTTTTGCGATGTCGAAATTTGTTGAGCAAAGAATTTGCATTAAATTTTGTTTACGGAATCAGTTTTCTGCTGCGCATACGTTGAGGATGGTGCAGAAAGCCTTTGGTGATGAGGCTATGTCTAAAAAAATGTTTACAAGTGGTATAGTGAGTTCCAAACCGGCCGTGAACGTGTCGAAGACGAAGAGCGTCCAGGGCGACCATCAACCTCAACCGACGAAGCTCACGTTCAACAAATCAAAGATTTGGTTTTGAAAAACCGTCGATTAACAAGTAGAGACCTTGCTGATGAAGTTGGCATATCGAAAGGCTCAGCCAATACCATTTTGAAGGATGCTTTGGGCCTCAAGCGCGACAAATCTCGAGTGTCATGAAACGCATTATAACTGGCGATGAGACTTGGATCTCTGCTTACGACCCCGAAACAATCGATCAATCGAGCGAATATCGTGCCAAAAGAAAAGAGAGCTGAGACCAAAAAAATCGCGCCAAAGTCGCTCAAAAATCAAGGTCATGTTGACTGTTTTCTTCGATTATCGTGGTGTTGTGCATTATGAATTACTTCCAACAAACAGTCAACAAGGAATATTATTTGAACGTTATGCGTCGTTTGCATAACGCTATCCGCCTAAAAAGGCCGGAATTGTGAAAAGACAATTCTTGGTTTTTACACCACGATAATGCACCATCCCATACTGCCCTCGTAATTCGTAATCCTTTCGCTAAAAACTCAACCCATATCGTTCTGAAACCACCGTATTCACCTGATCTGGCGCCGTGCGACTTCTGGCTGTTCACCAAGCTCAAAAGACCGCTCCGGAGACACCGTTTTTATAGGATAAGGAGATCCAAGCCGCAGCGAAGACGGAGCTGAAGGCCATCCCGGAAAGTGACTACAACCAGTGTTTCGAAGATTGAAAAATCCGTTGGCATAAGTCCATTGCATCGGGTGGGGATTATTTGAAGGGGATGAAATTGATTTGGAAGAATAAATAAAGAATTTTCGAAATTAATACAATGTCACCTTATTTTTTGGGCATAGTAGTATGATAGATGAAGAGAGCACTGAACACTATGACGCTTGGAAAGTTTGGTAGGAAGTTGCACGCTAGAAAAATACTCTTTAATCCGTTCTTCTACTTTTCAAGTGTTTGGAACTGTTTACTAGTCAGCTGGCTATCAGCATACTCGTATACCCATATGTTCTAGAAAATTTGATTTTCAGATACATTTAGTAACCCATTACCGCTATTATTGATTACCCTTTTGTTTAGCTTTGACAAATCTCCTTTTTTTTATCTAAAATATCAATTGCACCGGACAACAAAAAAAAATATTTTTTTGGGGGTTTCTGTTCTCATGCTTGAATTCTGATTCTAGACATTGAAAAACACTTAAATATTAATCTTTAGTTCTCTAAGTTTGCTTTGGGCTGATCTACATCGATAAGTATATTTTAATTTATTTCATAAATCAAAGATCGAAAAATTGCTCTAATTTCTATGAAAGCAAACTTTAACCGGAAAATAAAAATTTTCCTTATTTTTGTCATAGGAGAAACTAAAATTTAACATGTAGATGTCCGACCCAAAAATCGTGTTGACCAGTGTTATTAAGTTAACCAAATTATTAGATTTATCGAATTGCTCTGATTTTCTTATTAAGTATATAATGCTCACCTAGTTTCTTTAGACTATTTTTCTCATTATTTGCGGTACATCATGTGAAGCTCCCGAGTCGGTAGTCTGAACGTAATTATCGTAATCTCAATAATATGAAAAAATTAAGATTATACGGTGGATGATACATCAAATCAATGTTTTGAGTGTACATAAATGCTGTACTTTCAATCGAAGTGTGAGAGCTTGTATTACCTGTTACGTTGTCATGGACCTGTTTCGAAGAACAGCTATCGTATATTTTTTTTAATATTTTTTTTGACCAATCGACATAAGACTTTTCTTGACCGAATCGTTTTTAAAGATAAATGTCCATGAAATATTGAATATATACTTGCTTCAATATTATCTAAAGTTATCTCAATTTCACGATAGGTTACATGAGAATGTTCCAATACCAGTTTGGGCACAGCATCAGCAGTTTCCGGTACAAAAACAGATTTTGGATGACCTTCCTGAAATTCGATAAACATTGGTTCTTGATGGAGATCCATCGCCAAAAATTTGGATTCAGTTCACCGATGCACTCTTGCTGATTTAATCCACGTCGAAATTTTGAAAACAAAATCTCGCTTAAATATTCGTGACTTAACTCCCTTTTTTTGCCGAGATGAATATTTTAAGTTACTGTCAACAACACAAATAGCGCGCCTATGTTTAAACGTTCTTAGTATGCATAACACCAAAAATTGTGAACTTTGCGATAAACTTGTGATTTGCCGGACTTAAACCTAGGGTTACCATATCACGATTATGTGCAACACATTTTCAGAAGCAAAATTTTTTTCTCAGTCAACTTTCAATATACCTGGAATCCAGGTTGTTCAATATGTTTTGTCGTTTGATAAGAGAGGTCGTTGATACTAACCCAAATTTTTTTTTTTTTATTGGTACACTCTACATATGAATGTATGTATGTGAAGTTTAATTTTAATCTGCCAATTCATTCTTTGTCTACAAGTCATTTAGTGTAGCGGTGTCATAGTTTTTTTGCAATGGAAAAAATTGAATATCGTGCAGTGATAAAATTCTTATGTTTGGAAGGTGTAGCATCAAACGACGAATATTAAAAGTGTATAACGATTATTCACGTACATTAAGAACAGTAGAAAGATTGGTTGTTGAATTTAAACATGGTCTTACAAGTCTTGTAGACAATCCACGTGAAGGACGTCCAAAAAGCGCATCAACACCAGAAATCATAGCCAAAATACAGGATATGGTTTTGCAAGATCATCAATTGGCAATGTGAGCCATATTTTAAGTGAAATTTTGGGTTTTAGAAAGGGATGTGTACAATGGGTGCCACATTCGCGAACAATGGAACAAAGAGACATTCGAATTCGACTTTCTCAGCAACATTAGAAGCGTTTTAAAAAGTATAAAGTGGATTTTGTGCATGGATTCATCACTATGGATGAAACTTGGGTCTATCACCATGATCCTGAAGGGGGTATTCTGGTCTAGGATTTTGAAAAAATCGATTTTTTTATACATATTTTGATAGTTTAGACTTTCAAAAATATGACTTTGGAAGGATTTTTCAAAATTCGACTTATTTTCGGAGATACAGCCGATTTTGTGACGTGGCGTCCGTAGAATTGTTTCCTAAACTTTAAACGCGTTTTTCTCGAAACTGACTTTTTCGGAACGATATCCACGATTTCTCAGGTTCTACTGGACCTATTTACTTGAAATTTTCATAGAGTCTTCTTTATAGGCGTGTCTATGGTTGGAACTAGCCCCATCCCCAAATTTTTATTTTTATTATTAAAAAAAAAAAAAAAACGAAATAGTCAGAAAAAGTGATCCAAAAAAACTTTTTTTTCAGGCAGTCGCGATTTTGTGAAAAAAAAATTTTTCCCACTTCCGGTTCCGGACATTGCGACATTATTCTAGAATAATAATAGGAGGGTTGAAATCATGGGCATGATCACGTGGAAATTTTTGGAGACCCCCCACTTCGTCAGCTCATAATTTTTGAATTTTTTTACTGTTTTTAGTTCCTTTTTCTGTACTCTTCTAAAATTAACAAATAACTAATGAAAAAATGGATAGCAAAAATATTAATTGCCTTTTTTTTACGACACTAAAAATTACCTGAAATTCATGCTTCTAGACCAGAATACCCCCTGAATCAAAATGAGAGGCTAAATAGTGCTGTGAACCTGGTTGTTCGGCCTCGAAACGAGTTCGTGGCCGAAATCGGCCAGGAAGCTTAAGAAGTTTTATAGGAAAAATTATTTTGAATATTATTACAACCTTTTGGATCAGTTGAATGCAAAAATTAGTGAAAAATACCCGGTTTGCTGAAGAAAAATATCTTTTTCATCAGAACAGCACACGGTGTCGTAAGAGTATTTTGACTCTGGCTAAAATCTATGAATTAAAGTTCGAATTATTGGAGCACCCACCGCAATCTTTAACTTTTAGAACAAGTATTAATAATTTTCGGAAGCAGTGGCATTAAAATCTTATTTGTTTCTAATATCTAACTAAACATTTGCAAAAATATGAATTTTGGTTATTTGGTTTATTCTGATTTGATGAATTTTAAACGAGAAATATTTTGGTTTTAATTTACATCGAAATTTCCGCAAATACTGAGACGTAATCGCAAATGTCATTCAAATAATTTCCTCAAATCATTTCCGTCAACAATTTGTGCGCAATAAATTGTCGGGTGTTGCATGCCCCAGCTGTAGCTGTAGTGCAAAATGCACAAAAGTTTGCAACTTAATTTGCGAAATTGTCAACAACCGGCAGAGTAAGCAAAAGTGTCAGCTCACTAGCATGCTGACGAGCACAAGCACACACACACACACACACACATACATATTGTATATACTATAAAGTGCAAGGAGTATTTATGAATATGCAAATACTTGCAACAATGTGTGTGCATATATATTTATGTGTATGTGTAAATGTGTGCCACAAAGCCAAATAGTGTACGGAGCAACAAGGCAGCAACTTAATAAATTACTGCTGGTCAAAACTGTAGCACGGATGAACTGAGTGCCTCAACTATGGATTTGAGGTTACGGACGGGGTGGCAACGGAAGCAACGTGTCACGATAGTCACTCTTAGAATGCATAAAATGTCAGCATGCTGAGGGGCAAATGGCTGCGTTCATTAAAAATTCAAAATCAAAACTGTCATTTGCATAAAATCTACAGCAACAGCAACAGCAATGACAAGAGAGAGCAATTTTATTTTGCAAGCTTTCAAATTGAGCGTTGGTCGAGCTAAATAAATCCAGTACCGGTGACATTGCAACTTTGTTGCACGAAGTGACAACGAACCGGAGTTGCACTTTGTCTGGCAAATATTCATTAACAGTGAACATAACGATGAAAGTGTGAAAAAGTGTTGCATATTTTAAGGCGGCATAGCGCTGTTGATGAACTGCCGTACAAAATATGCGGAAATCTGCAACAAAAATGCCATTAATGCTTTCAACGCCTACTTTAATTTTATGTATTGCTGCAAAATATGCAAAAGTATATTTTATAACGGCAAATGTATATGTATTAGTAAGTCAGGTGTGTATGTACATCTGTAGCTGCTGGGCTACATCAAGCAATATATGCTGCTGCTCTGGTTGCAATCGAGCCGTTGCTTGCTGCCTGCGGCGCCAACCGAAGCGCAAATTATAGTGGCAAATTGGCATTGCAACAACAGCATAACGTATGTAGCAGCAACCACAATTGCAACAACACAAATACAAGCACTTCTGTCAGTTTGCATTTGTGTGTGTGGCAATGTAGACTTACTTTGACTGCTCGTTGCTTGAAGTGAACATGTTGCCAACAACATTTCGAGTTGAATGTCCTTTGGCGAAAGTGTGCAAACACACACACCCACACACATTCACATGCAGGTACATTTGTTGGCATTCACAGGCACAGAGACACACAGGCATACAGATACACTTTGGTTGCTTCGAGGCATTTGCTGCATATGTATGTGTATCTTTATGTGGGCGTTTACACATACATAGGCATGTGTTGCTTGTGTTACGGCATTAATGTGCTCATATCCTGCTTCCAGGAAGCTGTTAATGCGACGTAAACCTCAGCCAACACATTGAACCGAATGTGCGCGCAGCAAAGAGCAGCGAGTAATGCTTGTGTGGGCAAAACAAATATTGTTCATTTGTAATGAATCGACGCATGCATGACATATATGTTTGCACTAGGGCGGTGAAAAAAAATACATATATTTTATTTTTTTATTTTTAATTTTTAATAAATATTGTTTGGTATGAATAATTCCTTCAAAAACAAAAAAAAAACCTTTTTTTTTATTATTTATTTGTTTTTAATTTTTATTTTTTTTTTTATTTTTTAATAAATATTTTTTGGTGTAAATAATTCTTTCTTATAAAATGAAATCTGTCTAATAGTTTAATTAGTTTTCAAACTATGGTAATTCATTTTGCGGCACATATTTAAGGTTGGGTATACTCTAGCGTGGGTCAAAAAAATATTTTTTTTTGCTTTGTACTCTGAAAAGAGGTTCTTAGACAGCACTAAAAGAGCCTCTCCAAGTATAATCTCATAATTGTAACATTTTTCTTTCGTTTTCTTATTATATTATTTTTTTTCTTATTTTTATTTTTTATTTTTAATAAATAATTTCCGTCTGAGTAATTCCTTCAAAAAAAAAAAATATTTTTTTTATTATTTATTTTTTACAATTTTTTTTTGTTTTTTTTTAATAAATATTTTTTGGTATAAATAATTCTTTCTTATGAAATGAAATCTATCGAATAGTTCAATTAGCTTTCAAATTATGGTAATTCATTTTGCGGTAGATTTTTAAGTTTAGATATACTCTAAGGTGGGTAAAAAAAAAAATTTTTTTTTTGCTTTGTACTCTGAAAAAGATGGTCTTAGACACCACTAAAAGACTGTTTCCAAGTATGATCTCATAATTGTAACATTTTTCTTTTGCTTTCTTCTTATCAGTTAGAAAAATGCATATTTTTTGAAAATCTATAAGTTTTCAGATTTATTTTTATCATTGATTTTTTAAACTCACAAAAAAAAAAAACTTCAACCGTTAATATCTTTTAAAATATCTTTAAAACAGTTAGATAGATTTTTTGTAGAGCATTGTCTGAAAGCAAACCAAACGGAGTGCCTTCCCGTTGGAATTAAGAACTCATTATTGGCGTGTCGAAGAACATAAAAAAAAAAAAAAAAGAAAAAAAAAAAAAATTAGGCTTACCCTAATGTATATATAAGAAAAAGAAACTGTAAGGATCTTAGCGTTAGAAATAAAAATTTATACTTGAATAGATTTTCGAATTTTTTTTTATCCACCCTAATGTACATATGTATATATAAGAAAATAACCTTAAAGGACATTCGCGTTAGAAATAAAACATCAAACTTGAATGGATTTTCAAAAAAAAATAAAAATTTTACCCACCCTAATGTTTAAAAACATATACACTCATACATATTCGTTATCCAAACAGAAAATAACTGTGTGCACAAATTTGCCTTTCAATGTGACGTTACCGCTACACAGTTGTGAATTGTTGACTTGCATTTGTGTATGTGTGTGTGCATTTGATTTTGCGTTGTGTGCGTGAAAACATCTTGTTGTTGCTAAACTTTGCTCTATAACATCATATTAGATGCGTAATTAGATGGAATTGAGGCTTCCGTAACCATTTGCATCATTGCTGATGCGTCTAAGATACAAACACACACATATATACATACATAGTTATATCTGTGTCAAGCTGCTGGAGCAATGGTATTCATATACTTATGTGCTTTATAAGATTAGTATTAACATATATTTTCAGAAATGTAAGCAGAAATGCATGCGGAATAATATTTTTATTCCAAGGAACTGCTTAAAAGCTCATGGCAAATTGGCCCTAGAGTTAAGAATTTATTTTTTAATTTTTAATAAATATTTTTTCGTATAAACAATACTTTTTTTCTTGTATACCGTAAAATATTTAAAATATTATGAAGCTATTACGAGTATTTATACGATTTTGAAATGAAATCTGCCGAGTAGTTCAGTTAGCAATCAAATTATGCTAATTTATATGGCGACAAATATTTAAGGTTAGGTTAAGTTAGGTAAATAAGCTGTTTGTTCGTGATGCCACAAATATTCCCACTTGTAGAGAGTGGTGGAGCCGCTTGTCTATTGTGATGGCCAGAACTCCTAGAAGTGGATCAAACAAACCGTCGCACATCCACAAAGCGCCTAGAGCCAAATAGAGGAGAAAATATCTGTTTTCACCTCATTTTCCTTCTTGCTACTTTGACCAGAGGTGCCCCTTCCAAAATCTTTAGTCGCATCGCAATGATATGAATTTTGCTAACAGCTGGTCGTTCAATGAATGTATTAGTTTCACTCAGCTTCAGAAGACTTTCTCAAGCACACAAATGCTGGTTGTTAACTAAGGCTTGCTGAGCTAACGCGAGGCCAATAGATCCAGTGCCCTATGCAGGAGAACAGTTGCTCGTTCCCATCCTAATAAAATTTGGGTAACGGTGCCTTTTCTTGTCAACTTATCGGCTTTACAGTTTTCGTTTAAGTATTAATAGGAATTTAGTGTAGAAGTAGCTTGAGGAAGTCATGCACTCCGTGACTAGCTTTGAGCTCACTGTCAGAGTGCTTAAGGCCTTGAGCCGCACTTCGGAGAAGTACATCTGCTGGTACCTGGCTGCCACTTCAGCTTGAAGGACATTACAGTGGTATGGCAAGTCAGAAAGAATGTTTGATTGAGAAATCCCGATAAAAAATTTCCCTTTCAACCTTACTCTTGAGCTTCGATCCATCCGTGAAAAACCTCTTCCCCAGTGATTTCAATCCATCCTCATTTCTCAGAGGAATTAGGCTGCGCGTTGCAGTGATCCAAGTTATTAGAGATGCAGTAGAAGTAAGAGAAGATTTTGGAATGTTCCATTTTGGCACTCTTAATGTGTCCGGTTTCCCAGAGTCTGTTAGCAATCTTCGTAGCAATGTACTTGCGGGTTTGTCCACTGGTGCTATATGTTGAATGACATAAAGTGCCATAGAATTATTTAAGCAGCTATACAAATTTTTTTAACAATAAGTTCCCTAACTAACCATAAGTGTCTAAGCAATGTTAAAAAAAATGTAAAATCGGGGTTAAGGTTAGTTTCTATATTTTTATTAAGGTGTAAACGGCGGTAAATGTCAGTATATGATGATGCGTATGGTTATAGACAAAGATTATTATTATACGCAGAGTTAAGAGTACAAATCTCAATATGCTTTCAGCTGAACGACCACAAATAAGACAAAACACATTTAAATCGACACATGATAAAATAATAATTCTATAGTAAAGCTAGTGTTAAAATTTTAAGTGAAAGGAGGTGACGGTCTCCCAGTACTATTGTAATTTCTACCGACGATGTAAAAGGAAAATTCTATTCTATATACTTATTCAATAATATTTTTAAGGCCGTAAAGTGTATGCTTTTATCAAAAAAATAAATAGTCGCTTGTCATAAAATGGCTAAAGAATTGGATGATACAATACCTGAAAATGAAACTGTCAAATACCTAGGTCTTTATTTGGATAGAATACTCACTTGCAAGACACACATAGAAGAGAAATGGAAGCAGCTCAAATTTAAAATAAAACAAATGTCATGGTTTTTAACCCCGCGATCTTGAAACTAAAGTTTAACTTTACAAGTCAAACCCCAAACCAGTATGGACGTATGCAAAATGCAGTTAAGGGTGACGGCGAGTACATCCAACATTGAAATCCTCCCAAGAAATCAATTTAAGACTTTAAGAAGCATTTCCTTGGTATAAGTAAAAGCAAACTTTGAAATCAACACAGACTTCAATGGCCCTTTTGTTTCAGACGAAATCAGCAAAATCTGTCTTAGATACTTAGATAGACTTTCTATTCATGAAAACTTACCGACAATACATCTACTGGACAATAGTATGGATGTTAGACACTTAAACTTATACTTTTGACCTTCCAAATTGATTTTAAATAGTTTTAAGAATATTTTTAGCAGATTATGTTATTCAAGAATATATTGATTAGTCTCAATAGATCATAATCAATTCTGTTATAATTTTTAAATTTGTAAAATTTGTCTTTAGTCTTCAGATATGTATATTGCTAGTAAAACATGTAGTAAGTAAACAAAAAAAATATAAAAAAAATACTCAATAAATATATTATTTATAAAACGAAGCAATTTTTATATGAGAAAGGAGCTTCGGATAACATGGCTTATGGTTGCCTTTTGTTTCACTAAAAACCCAAAGTAAACGGTTGATTTTTTTGAGAAATAAGATTGTATATTTTCAAACCTCAAGTGATTAAAAATAAGAAATATTGCCTACATTTAGGCGCAGTGATAATAGAAAAATCAAGTTCTTGTACGGAAAACTTTTTCATTTGTCCAGTTATCTTCACGATACTTTGTCTGGTTTATTGTCCAAAACATCGCTATAATCTTCGAATGAAATTTTCATATCGGACCAGTATAGCATATACATATCTTCCATATATGCTTCTCAACTTAGCTGCGGGAATTCTATTAATCTTAACAAGCACTGAATGCAAGTGCAGCAAATCATGTAAATCAACCTAACGCAAATTGCTCGCAGCAAGTGTGTGTCTAAGTGTTGGTGGCGGCAACAATTGCCTGCCGATTTCACGTGCAATGGAGGATGAATTATGCCTGAAAATCTCTAGACAATGCGCCCTTGCGCTCGTAAGTGTAAGTACATTCTTATATACCTATATATATGTGCTCAAACATACACACACATATACATAGATATTTGGAAGACTCGAGCGCTTGCTGTATGCGTTGATTCGAATTCCTTTGGACGAAATTGTTAACGGACCAATGTGTGTAATTGCCGGTGAACAGTGACAGCAGAATTTGGTGAACACTATCGTTATGTGCAAAGACAACACCAACACTAACGATATAGCGATGCAGGCCTGTGGCCAAACCACAAGAAAAAAATGCACAACCACCATAAAGGTAGAAATAGCATGCAACACAGCCAGTGCTGCCACATTTTTGTGAACCGTGTCAACGCTGCTTTGCAACGAATTTTTTTGTTGTTATCATAATTTCTGGCTGGCAAAACTGCCAAGCCGCCTATGCGAACCGGTCGCCATCCGCCTCGTTTATCGCACAGCGCCTGTGCATATGCCTTGCGGCAGTAACCTTAACTGTCGGTCGATATGGCGGCTGCTGCTTTACTTGCGGCTGGAAACTGCTGCTTTTGACACACGCACACACAAGTACGCTTAAATGGTGCTTATCGCGCCGCACTTCCTTTATGCGCTTGCTTTGCCGCCCGAAATTATGCCACACATTTGCCGACAACGACCATGCCACTGCTATATGTCACGTGATTTATCGTATAAGCAGTGGTGTGCCGCAAGCACGACAATATATGTATGTGCTCACACACACACACACACACACACTCGCGCACAGCGTTGCTGCGTGCAAGGAAAGCGTGGTTGGTGGTAAACAACGGCCACTGCTCTTGGTATATTGCACACCTTCGAGCAACAAAACAGGTTTGCGCTTCAGCAGCAGACACACACTAGCTCATGATTTTTATATGTGAGTGTATGCGTGTGTGTGGGTGTGCATGTGTGTACATCCATTCTCGAGCGCTTGCTTACGCATATTGGCAATGACAATTAGTGACAAATCGCCTGAGAGAGTTTCGGTGATTGTTAAGTGCGCCTGTGTGTGTATGTGTGCTGTTATTTACGCATATTGCACGTTACTGCCAATGCCAATTATGCGAACCATTGACTTGGCAATAATCATTACCTTCGGCTTTACTGCTGACATTGAAAAGAATTATCGCCTGGCAAAAAGTAAGCAGCAGAAAATCGTAGCATAGCTGCAGGCGTTGTTGGTAAAATAGTATGTATGGAAATTTCAGGTTTTGTGCTTAAATGCAGGGAAGTTATTTTTTAATCAATTACTAAATTTGAGAATTATTGAATTTTTTCTACATTAATCTTCAATTTTTAGTTTTTATATTGAATTTTTGAATTATTTTGTAGAAAGTATATATTTTTAATTTACTAAAAAACTTATAAAATATTCAAATTTAAATTAAAATTTTTATATGGTATGAAATTCTTTACATCAAATCAAATTCTAATTTCCGTGTATATGCCTGCATAAATCATTATTTTAGCCTTATTGATAACTCAGGTCAACACGATTCTTGGGTCTGACTTCTGCGAATTAACTTTCAGTCGTACAGGCGATATTTTTTTGTTTTTATTATTATTTTTTTTTTTTATTTTATTTTTTTATTTTTTAAGCTTTTTTCATATTGATATGGGCAAATCAGATACATTCGCGCTAATGGGTTTTCCTATAGGATGATATGAATTCCAAGTGCGAAGAAAATCCACAAATTACTTCCGAAAAACAATTACATTTACCGACAGTTTGGTGTGGTTTTTGGTCTGATGTATTCATCGGTCCATCGTATTTTCAAAATAAAACTGGTAATACCTTTACTGTTAATAGGAAGCGGTATAGATCGTTGATAACCAACTTTTTGTAGAGTGGATCTCGATAACATCTGGATTAAATTTCAGACGAATTTTTGACGCACGGATCATTCTCTTACCAAATAAGGGAGTATTATACTCTAGAAATCAAATTTTGGGCAAATTTTTGAATTTTATTTAAAAAAAAAAACCAAAAAATATTTTTATTATCCATTTTTTATGGTGTTTTTATTGATATCTTAAGCATACATAAAAAAAATTTTACAAAAAAAATATTAAAAATTAAAATAATTAGAGGGGGGGAGAGACAGGTGTAAAGAAAAAAATGGCGCATCCTGGTGACATTGATCCTAACTCTCCTGCTGGTCTGAAAAAAAAAATCAAAAGAAATTCTTAATCAGTATGGAGGCTTTTATAGTCCGGGAACACGAAAATAAATGTTTTTGAAAAAATTGCAACTGCCTGAAAATAAAAATTATTTTTTCCGCTTTTTTTTGAAATTCGTGAATTTTTTTAAATATTAAAAACAAAAATTTTGACACGATGCTGGTAGGAACCATAAAGAATTACACAAAGAAGGTTCACACAAAATTTTAAGTAAATCGGTTGTATAGAACTTGAGATAATGCCGGTACCATGTGGAAAAAAGTAGTTTCGAGAAAAACGCGTTTAAAGTTTAGGAGACAGTGAACACGGACGCCATCTCACAAAATCGGCTGTATCTCCGAAAATAAGTCGAATTTTGAAAAATCCTTCCAAAGTAATATTTTTGAAAGTCTTTAAATATATGAAAAAAAAATCGAATTTTTCAAAATTCTAGAGTAGAATACCCCCTTAAACACCGATTGCTGGTTTCCAACTAGTTAGTGGTAGCTGATTTATTAGAAGAGGCAATCCAGCTTTGACAATTTCGCTCATTTACATACATACATACTTACAGGTACATTGAGGATTTTTCCTGTCCTCGAAACTTTTTTTATAAGCACTTTTTTGAATGGCCTTCAGTTTCTTTAGTTTGGGGAACAAGAAAAATCACAAGGAGCCAAAACTGGTGAGTATTGTGGTTGATCGACGGTATTCATTGCGTTTTTGGCTTTAAATTCGGTCACAATCGTGGCTCGATGCGATAGTGCATTATATTCGTGTAAAATCCATTAATTATTATTCTATAAACGCCCCAACACGGCCAAGTAGAACTG
Source organism: Bactrocera correcta (assembly GCA_027475135.1). NCBI lineage: Eukaryota > Metazoa > Arthropoda > Insecta > Diptera > Tephritidae > Bactrocera > Bactrocera correcta. The sequence goes on along the minus strand of CM050327.1, from coordinate 49,951,080 downwards.
TTTATAGACCGTCTGTCCCTCCGGCACAATCTTATGATGTATCAAGCAACGAATATCGGAAAAAGTAATGAGCATCACCTTGATTTTTGAACGGTGTAGTTTTTTGGTTTCGGCTCGTTTTTTCCTACATTCCGATGATTGTTGACCATGCAAACTTATAACCTTGTGTCTCATCGTTAGTTATAATGTTATTCATGAATGTTGGTTCGGAATTCGTAGGAACAAGAGTGTCCAAAGAGACCTGTTTTACGGTACTATTTTTCAAAAACAAAAAAAAAATTAGCTTTATCGAGACGCGTCGAGCAAGATTGCTTTTCGTACTCAAAATTTATACAAAAATCATTAGAAAGTTCTCGCGAGAGATATCTGATGATTTTCAAGCATCATATCCATCACTTTTTAATGTATTCCTCAGTTGAAGAGGTCGAAGGTCGTCCAGAACGAGGCATGTCTTCCACTATCTCTCGACCGTCTTCGAAGGCTTTTTATCACTCGTAGGCTTGTGTTTTTGATAAAACTGAATCTTCACCTTTTCCAATATTCTCAACGATTCCTCAACGAAATTTGGTTAGAAATACAAAATTTGAGCAAATTCTTTGTTCGATATTTTTATTTATAGTAAAAATCGCAACGCACTACTGAGTTGTATCGATTTAAGCAGCTGCTGTAAACAAACTGGTTGACATATCGCGCTCATATTTGGCATAGCAATTAAGGACAGTCCTATCAGTTTACCAAAATCTTTTTGAAATATTATTTGAACGGTAAATTTAATTAAAATGACCAAGTGCTTTTTTTGTCTCAATGTATGTCGCTTCAAATTTGAGCAAAGAATTACCAATATTTACGTATTGTTTTGCAAATAAAAATTTACAACTGTACCAATTCAAAAGCAATTAAGAGATATTTAAATGTAAATAATCTCTACCTCTAGTCGTAGACACTAAGTATATTATTTGCTGAATGGTGTGAAAATATAGTGAGGTGTAGCTTTGCTTTGGTAAACCATTTGTATTTCATGTACCCTGCAAGAAAACCTAAACTGTCTTGAGATATCTATTGGACTAGGGTCAGTAAGTTCAGAAACCACAAAAAACAAAATAAAAAAATTAAATAAAATAAAATAAAATAAAATAAAGTAAAAAAAAAAAAAAAAAAAAAAAAAAAAAAAAAAAATACTATAGTAGGATGAAACTCAGGGGAAAGTAATAGTATATAACAAAAATGAAATAATATTTTATACATGCGATTTGAGCTCGGGTGTACGAATGGAGAAAGTTAAATAGGTGATAGAGTTTTATAGAGTAGAAAATGGAAAAACTATATCCTTTGGAAAAAAATACAATGGTCAAGTTGTAGGTAATAAAAAGAGCTTCCGCTTTTGAGTTCACGAACAAATTTTTAAAAATTTAATTTTATTTTTTTTTTTCTTTTTTTTTTTGGAATTTTGGGAGTCGTCTTAAAAAACTAACTTTAATTTTTTAAATTAAAAAAAAGTTTATTTTTTCCCTGATATCAATAGAAACGAACTTTATTTTGTTTAGGAAGTCTCTTATCTTTACTAAATTTTTTACAACAAAGTTTTTCAAAGCTGAGCTCTGTTTTATAAAGGCTGAAATAGAGGAAATTTGGCAAATTTATTTATATATTTTTTATGTTTATTTAACTGGCTTCTCTTAGGCTATCGCAATGTTGCCTCCGTCTATTGCTCTCAAAGAGTATCCTTGAACATAAAAAAAACATTAATGTGCATTAAAATCGACGTAAGTCTTTACAAGTGTAATTTCCTACAGGGCATATCAGTCTAAATATGCATTTGACCATTTTTATTAAACAATATTGAATATATTTCGAATTACTAGTGTAAATCTGGCAGATATGCACACTTAAATACCCATAAGTGTTTGAACTGACACTGGCACTAGGTCACAAGTACTTACATACATGTACATATATGTATAACGATTTCACAAACATACAAGTTGTTGTATATTTGTTACCGGGAACTTTGTGCACAATAGTGCTTAAGCAAATACTTTCATGTAATCCTGCAATATTTAGAGTATTGTTGAAACGAACAGGCTTATTGAAGTGGAATTGACAATTATGTTATTTATGAATCACTAATACACAAACGCACACACACATGCAATCTAATAAGTGTAAGCTAACCATAAGTATTGTGTGCGACTTTGCAAATATTTGCACTCACATACACATACACACAAGTGCTGTGTTTTGCAAAGAGCCACCGATGTAAGTGCCATAATTACACTTTAATTACATAGTAATCGCCATAAATTTAGCAACAATTTGTTTCAAGACAGAACTGATTTGATTAATGCACATGTATTCGTTTTGTAAAGGCGTGTCCGCCAAGCAATTGTTTGAGTTTTAGTTAATGGAGTACCGCACTTAGCGGTTCGAAGTGTCACATAAGTACTTAATATACATCCATTCAGCAAGTATTAATTAGAATTAAGCATATAAATTATTATAAATAAATTATGTTTGAGTAATGCTGCAGATTTTGCTGTCAATTTCAGCTATTATTTGAATAAATTGAGTGTGTAGGATAACAGCAGCTTCATACACATATACTTATGTTATATGCCGAACTTTGCAAATTAATTGCTTTTAGGAAATATATTTTATAGCGAAATAATTATATAATTGATTTTGTAAGCAAATGTGTACATAAGGGTGATACTTAAAAGCAGAAGCGACCGCTTAGTGTCTTAACAAACTCGAATGTATTAAAAAGCAAGAAAAACAAGTTACCACTTAAGGGGGTATTCTGCTCTAGAATTTTGAAAAATTCGATGTTTTTTTTTATATATTTAAAGTTTAGACTTTCAAAAATATGATCTTGGAAGGATTTTTCAAAATTCGACTTATTTTCGGAGATACAGCCGATTTTGTGAGATGATTTTAAACGCGTTTTTCTCGAAACTACTTTTTTCCACACGGTACCGGCATTATCTCAAGTTCTATATAAACGATTTACTTGAAATTTTGTGTGAACCTTCTTTATATAATATTTTATCACTCCTACCAGCATCGTGTCAAATTTTTTGTTTTTATTATTTAAAAAAAAAAAATCAGGAATTTCAAAAAAAAAAACGTAAAAAATGAATTTTATTTTCAGGCAGTCGCCATTTTTTCAAAAAAAAATTTTTTTCGTGTTCCCGGACTATGAAAGCATCCTTACTGATTAAGAATTTCCTTTGATTTTTTATTTCAAAGCACCAGGAGAGTCAGGATCAATGTCACCAGGATGCATCATTTTTTCACACCTGTCTCTTCCCCCTCTAATTATTTTAATTTTTAATATTTTTTGTAATGTTTTTTTTTTCTGTATTCTTAAGATACCAATAAAAAAAAACACCATAAAAAATGTATAGTAAAAATGATTTTTGTTTTTTTTTTTAATAAAATTCAAAAAACTGTCCAAAATTTGATTTCTAGAGTAGAAAACTATAGTTGATCGAGTCATGTGAAGATCCCATGTCAAATTAAAAAGTTTTCCTTAAAAGAATCTGATTTAGTTTGAACAGTTTGAATAATTTCTTTGGATATCACTCCGCTGTTCTGGGCAATAATATATGTAAATTTTTGTGCAGATATCTTGTTAAATGAAATACTTTTCCATACAAGAACCTCAATTTGATTGAACAGTTTGTATGACAGCTACATGCTTTATTAGTCCAATATCGACGATTTTGTCAAATGAGCAGCTGCTTGGGGATTAAATGACGTGTACCAAAATTCAGATCGATATCTCAAAAGCTGAGGCAGTTTCTTTGATCACTTTTGTGTGCTATATGCTTTATGGGCTCTCCAACGTGTTACTAACTTTGTTGCAAACCTAATATACCCCGTAGAGTTTAAGATAGTTAATGACTGTTGAAACTGTAAACATAAAGGACAATCCTAACATACTCACACCTGTATATTCTCCTTTTTATATTTTCAATTTCATGACAACACAAACCCATAAATTTTCTTGTAATGGACAAAGCTTGTAAATCTTACGTTAAGTACTCACTTTTGACATAGAGTCCGATACGCCCCAAAAAAATAGCAGTTGCCTAAAGTAGAATTAGCTTTTTGCCAGAGTAGACTGTTCCATACTTATCCAATTCTTTTAAATTATATAGCGAAATTTTATTTTGTTTCGCTCCCTTTTTCCCTTTGCGCCTTTATTTTCGGTCAGTTTCTTTCATTCTAAGCGCTCATTTAAAATTTTCCCAAACACACATATTACAAAACAAAAACAGACATACATTTTTATATACATATACTATTTTTTGTAAACCCAAGCCTAGACCGTCAGTTTAGCGCACCAAATTGGCATTTGGCTTTTGCATGCAAATTAAATTAAAAACCCAAAAATTTTTTAAACAACAGCAATGAAGGCCGTAAATGCATTAACGTTCATTGACTTGTTGTCTAGCATACAACAGGTAATCTAAATCCAACAATAGCGCCTAGACGATTGCCTTGCTGCAAAAGTCAATTTCGTTTGGGGGAAAAAAAAAGAAATGGAAAAGGAAAGATAAAATAAATATAAATATGTTTTCCATGCACTTTCGTAGTTAGCTTTTTAACAACCCCATACAATTAGCCCCCAAAAAAAAATAACTCGCGGCGTTGTGTGCAACAAGCGTCGAGAATTGGCATTAGAGTACGGTGTTGGGGTCCCCCTAGGGGTTTTTTTTGTTTCGCTAACATGTACATATGTGTACAATTGGAAGCTTGGCGTAATAAGAGCTGTTTTGACAAATGAAAAATATATAAACTTACAAAAAGTCTCCGAATATTTATTTGGTAAGCCATTAAAGAAGATCCGCCTTTCTTCAAATGAAGTAGCGGTTTTGCTGATCATCCGAATTGCAACTCTGGCAATGTGTGAATGAAAAATTAATGCCATTATTTTAATATTTAATGTATATTTAAAATTAAAACATTATTAAAATATGCCTTAAGGTATGAATTTTCCTTAAGCTGCTTATTTCGCATACACACATCGTGTTCGACATTTTCCATTTTTAGCTTGGACATTCCATTGTAGTTTTATCCACGTAATCCGTGTAGACACACAATTATTTTCGCTTCAAGTGCGAGTTGGCAACGCAACAGAAATTCTTATGGACATACCCATGTAAAAACATACATACTTTTATTTTGTAGACATTCAAGCTTGAAAATAATGTAATGAATAATCCCCGGGGGAAAAGTGAACTTTATAGCAAAGTTATTGGCAAGTCAATGGCATTTATACCAGTTGCTTGTTCGATTCCGTACTCTCCAAAAATTGAAAATTAGAAAAAAACTATATATTTTTTAATTGGTTGTTTTTAACAACCTCTTTTTTCCCTTAAATGCCCTTTAAAAAAAAAAGGCCAGTTTTCCTTTTTCCCAAAATTTATTTTTCCAGGTTTCCTTTTAAATTTTTGGCCACTAAGTCGCTTCCAAATTTAAAAAAAAGAAAAAAAATCTTAATATCTGTAAATATATTATTACCCTTTATTCCTCTATTCTATCCTTTTTTTGGTTTTTGCCCGTCTTTCTAATTTATGCCAGTTTTTTTTTCTATTCCCTTTTCTCCGAAATTTAAAAAAATAAAAAAAAAATACTTAGATATCTGACAACTGATTTATTACCTTTTCCTATCTCTTTATTCTATCTTTATTTGATTATGTCAGTCTTTCTAAATTATACCAGTTGCTTATTCGATTCCGCACTCTCCAATGATTGAAAATTAGAAAAAAACTATGTGTATTTTTAATTGTGTTTACGCTTCTTTCATCAATGTGTTTATGCTAGTCTTTCCAATTTATGCCAGTTTTTTATTCCATTTCGTATGCTCCAAAGTTTAAAAAAATAAAGAAAGTACTTAGATATCTGACAACTCATATTAGTACCTTTTCCTTTAGCTCTCTATTGCATCTTTATTTGTTTATACCAGTTTTTTATAATTTATGCCAGTTTTTTATTTCATTCCGTATGCTCCAAAATTTAGAAAATTAAAAAAAATGCTTAGATACCTGATGACCCACGTTATTACCTTTTCCTATATCGCTCCATTCTATCTTTATTTGATTATGCCAAGCTTTCTAAATTATACCAGTTGTTTGTTCGATTCGCTACTCTTTAATATTTAGCCAATCGTAGGCTATTCGTGGATACCTCATTAAAGTGGCGTAACCTTTTTCCATTCTACACCCTTTTGAGTACTTGATTTATGCCAGTTGCTTGTTTGATTCGCCACTCTTAAAATTTTCGCGAACCGAAGGCAATGAGCATTTTCGTGCTGGGTGCACGCACTGCTTATGGATATATAGTACATACATATAAGTATGTATGTGTTTATGTTTATCGTCGTGCAGCACGTGACTTGTTTGGCCAATTTTGGCTTTGCATATTGTTTTTTGTTTTTTGTTTTTAGCTTCGCAGCAGCGAATGGTCAAATGAATTTGCGAGTACGTCTATATATTTGTGTGCGTGTGTGCCTGCTTATTGTAGTATATTTGCTGCGGCGGTTTGCATTTATTTTGATCCGTTTCTTGTTTACTCTGCAATGTTGTCGCTTTTGTTTTTGTACGTGTTTATAATAATAGAACGAGTGCAATTTCGTCTCTCCGCATTTCGTTGGGTTGCTTTGTTTGCCCCGCGTGGCGACTTAGCGCGTGTTAATGGTATTTCTTGTGGCTGCTAGTGCGTGTGTATTTGTAATTATGTACATAATATTGTATTGTTGTTGTTGATTATGCGCGTGTATTCTCATTGCTTTGCATGTTTAAGGAATATATCATGTATTTGCAGTTTGTAAATGTTGGCAAGTAAAGAGTTCACTACACAAGGGGTAAATGGAAGAATTTTATTAGAGAGAACTTCGGAATTCATATAACAGTGAAATAGATCGATTTTAAGAGATTGGGAATTTGACAGTTGTGTGAAAATTCGCAATTTAGACTAACACTATTAGCCTAAAACAGTAAGTTAGTCTTCGAGTACTCTACTATCGCCGCCCGCTTGAAAATGATTGACCTGAACGATTTGATATAACAGCCGTTTGCATAGGGAATACATCGTTTTCATTCCTTTTTATTGATTAAATAATATTTTAGGTTCCTAAAGTGAGCCAAAAAAGTTTTTTTTTTATTTCTTTGACTGACCTAACTCCTTAATGCAAATTATATTTGAAGCACACACTACTCCAGTACTAAATATTTTCGCTTGTTTCGCCAGTACGTGCAACATAGCTGTATTATGCATATATTTATCGCATTTTTTTTAGCTTCGCGTTGTGATTAGTTTTTACTTTAAGATTATAATTGAATCTACTTATTTCAATTAATTTTATTTTGAACTTGTTTTTTTCTCTTTTTACAGCTTCTTTTGGAAATTATCTATCAAAAACTTTTGCCTCTTCAGCAGCAGCGGCTTTAACGGTAACCAATTTGACAGCACGGCTAAGGAAGGAGCCGCAATGTTCGCTTGATATTCAATAGTGTGCTGTTTTCCGAGCTGATTAGTGGTAAGTTTACCAAAAGTTTAATTGGAAAGCAATTCAATATTTTTTTTTTTACATATTTTTGTAAATGTCTTTGTTACTACCGCAAACGTCGCATTAAAGTCTCTGCTTCTAGATATACATATATTAAAGCAATTACTTTCACTGGAAATGAAGTCGCTTTCAGCGCACCTTTTGTGGGTCAAACGAACTTTGCTAATTCCGAAGACGTTTGCTAACTTATGTCTTACTCTATACCTACTTTGCTAACTTTTGGGTATTTCGTTCTTATTGGCGCAACTGTGGCTTTGTAGCAAGGCAGCGGCGCATATTTTTACAAGCGCTATATATTAGTGGAAAATATACATATGTATATGCAGGAAACTCATAATGCTGCTGGGAAAAAATGTCCTTATATAATATCAGCTTGTTTCCTTCTGCTTTTTCAGCTTTCTCACCTCTTTCCACTCTGCCTCTCTCTTTCTCTCTCATACTGTCTGCAACTACACGCATTGACCAGGAAGTTGCAAAAAACCGCTCAGTGCCATTTAATCAATTCAATACTTTAATTACGCATCTCTCAACTCAAGCTGCGCAGCCTTCACGCTCTGCTAGCAGCGCAGTTGCCAACCAACGCAGCGCTGGTTAGCTTCCTCTGTTGTTGTTGAAATGCGAGAAGTGACTACAACAACGAAGAATAAAAACAACAATTGTTCAAAAAAAAAAAAGCAATAACAACAACATAACAGTGACTACAGCATCGCCATGCTCTATAATCATATATTAACATAAAGTGTGTTGTTGCAACATCCGAGCAGGCGGTGAGCACGGCGGCAGCGCGCAGGTAATCAGCAAAGTTTTCAGAATTTAATTTCGCATTTCGCTGCTGCTTCCTCTTCCCTTTGCCATTCGCTTTTGTTACATTCACATTTTTTCGTCCACTCCTTCCGCGCTTTAATTTCGGTCTCTCAGCGGCGGCAGCGCGTTATAAAGTGCTGCCCGAAATTTTAATTTTTTTATGAAATTGATGCTTTTGCAGTCATTTGTGCAAGCTTTATAATGCTTGTTGTTGCTATTGTCGTTTTTGCTGGCTGCTTTGAGCCTTTGCTAATGTTTGCTCGCGTTGCCTTGTTTACCTTGGCCAATGAAATTCGCCGATTGCCGGTGTTTTTGCTGTTGCACAGTGCCAATTTGTAACAAAGCACATACAAATATATATTATCAATATATATATACACTCATATATGCATACTATTATGCTTATATACATACATACATATGTACATACAAATACTTGGTATCCATGCCACTCAGCCCCGCATAATTTTGCTTTCCTCCTTTTTACTCTGTGCTTTTCAGTGTGCAGCATTTTACTCACAACAAACATTTGGCATAATGCGTTGTTGTTGTTGCCATTGTTATGCTTACCTTTTGCGTTTTTGTTTTTGTTTTGTGTTTACCCTTTATTATATCAATATGTGGCAGCAGCGAAAGCGTTCAGCATATAAAAAGTCTCAGCCATTATTTTCATATAAGAAAATTCAAACTCAAGCGTAACTATATGTGTGTGCATGTTTGAGCACTTCTGTCGCTTTGAGCGCTTATTTCACAGAGAGCTTGAGCGTTTTTATAAAAAAGTCTTCTGCTTGCTTTGAGTACAAGCTTTTTTGAAAGCTTCGGTTTTATTTGTGCTCCACTTGAGCAAATGGAATTTAATGTTTTACTTCGTTAAAGCTTCGTGCGAGTAAACTTTAATTTTCTTTACTTTTAATTGAATCATAAAATTCTTTCCGATAAGCAGCTCTAACAAGCGGATTTTTTGCCTTAAAGCACTGATAACGCAGCTCTTAACGAATTAATATGCCAAAAATTAATTGCTTGATTTTGAAGTGGCAGACAAGAGTCTTCTGCCAGAGAAATAAGTTAACTTCATAAAAATGCACTGTTCTGGTTTCGTAAATATAAAATTTTAGTATTCTTGGTTCGGCTTTAAGCCGGCTGTTTGGCTGGCTGATTAACTGTAATATGATATTGCTATGGAAGGGTTCAGCGTTTAAGCCCACGCTATTAATAAGCCAATAATCTTATGCTGCTTCCCGATTTAGATCAGTTGGTGTATCTTGGAAATTAATTGCCAAAACATCTTAATCCATGAAAGTTGCAAGGACGACATTCTCTTGGCTATCTACTTTTAAAATGACATATGACTCTATGCTCCGTTTCGGGTTTCGAGTAGGATAATATACTTTACGATATATGTGGAGTCTCCCATTTACATAAATGCCATAACTAAGCACTCAATAACGATATGAAGCTGTAATTTGGTTCAGTGTATCGCAGTAGCGAGTGCCACCCGGTTGCAAAATTTTTTAAAAAGTGGGCGTGGCTTCGGCCTCTAACAAGTTTAAGGGGTTAGGGGTAGTCAGAGGCACGAAAAAATTAGAGTTTTCAGTATTTTTTTGCTACTAAATCATGCTATTTTACAAAAACAGTAATATGACATTATTATAGAATGTGTTCACTTGAAGTCACGAAAATATCGAAAAAAAAAAATTTAATTTCCAAAGTTATAGTTGTTTGTGTTGACCCTGTGCCAAAAAAAAAGGTACTTGCAGTAACAAGCATAAGTCCTTGGAGATTCATCTAAAAACAATCGGAAACAAAAATTTTATAATTAATTTTTTTTATAAATAGATAATTCTGTGCCTGGTCGAAGGATTTTATTTTGTTTTCAAAATTAACAAAATTGTGGCCTCAGGAATTATTTTTTTAATTTTTGCGAAAAAATCAAGAGTTAATTGGTGTTTAAAAAATCAAAATTTTCGAGAAAATAAAAATCCTTCGATCAAGCCCGAGTTTATTATGTATTCTAAAAGCTAAATAAATTTCACAAAATCTACTGAACGGTTTGCGAGTTACAGTTGTCACCGATTCAAAAAACATAGTTTTGAGAAAAACGCGTTTAAAGTATCACACTAGCGCTTTGAAGTGCCCGAGCTCTCTTTCTTATTTCTCGAATAACTCAAAAACTAATTATCGCATCAACGTAAAATTTTCAATGAATATTTTTAAGATATTACGCATAACGAAAAAAATTATTTTTGAAAATACTAACTACCCCTAACCCCTTAAGATCCATATTACTTTTTGTCTGTATTTTGAACACAACTTTTTTGTATTAACTTAACGAAAATGCAAAAAAAAAAAAAATGTGCTGTGCACAAATCTTACAAGAACTTCTACTAAGAGTGTGGAGACGGATGAAATCGGAGGATAACCTCGCTCACTCTTCATATAACGGTACTGTTGGAAACTACTAAAACTGCAATAAATCAATAACTGAATAAGCCAGAGACCTTAAGTTATACTTTCGACATGGCGTTAGAGAGTTTAATGAAAGCCGGTGTGAAAATTGGACGATGGGCGTGTTACCGTGAAATCCCATATCGCGGGACCCGACAAACCGATTTTGACAAAATTTAGTACGCGGCTTTTCTGTTACTTTCCAATGGCATTTTGTGAAAATGCACGAAATCAGACAACAACCACGCCTACTTCCCATGTAGGACAGATTTGAATTCCCCTTGATTCGTTCACGGCATGAAACTTTGCGCGAATAATACCTTATGAACAAAAATTGTTCAAGTCCAATCATAACTCGTCAAGCCCCTAGGTACCGAATATTGCTACCCAAATAACTATAGTTGACTTTTGAACGAAAATATCGGCGAATGTGTGAGATAGGCAATTGCAGTTCAGGGATAATCTTTCGATAACGATATGTCTGTATAGCCCCCATATACTTAATACAAAGATTTTCGAACTTCCGGGTGACTTTGTACCGCATATATTGGCTAATACGTGAGTTATTGCAATGAAAATATGAAGTGTGTTTTATACATAAAAGTGTATCTTTGTGCCTAAAATAGATAAATTTGAGCGAAAACTTGGCTTAGCCCCTATGTAACACATATCAGGATTTTCGAACATCCGGCTGACTTTACTCTATATGATTGGTTTTACACCTTAAAGCATTTCCCTGGTTTCGATTCTTGCAAGTTGCAAGAGTATAAAATGTTCGGTTGCATCCAAACTTGTCCCTTCCTTACTCGTTCTGGTTATCTTTGTGGGAAATCGTGAATGCATAATGTCTGACTTGGTATTCTCTAGGTATAAGATTCTTAAATTTGACAATTTATTCTGAAAGGTCATTCATATTAACAGCCTTTATTTCAGGCATGATGAAGTCATTAATCTCTATATCCCTTTTCACTGTAATACTACGATCGATTTCATTTTTGAAGAACTAAGAACCAATGATTCCCTCTGCCCACAGAGCATATCTAACAGTGACTTTTTGAGGATGTAACGATGTCTCAACCAAAAGAGAGCTTCTTCGCTTATCATCTTTGCTTAAAATATTACTCAGCAGTTTGTGCTACCAGCCTACTACAAATCTACTAAAATAGTCTAATATTTAGTTTTTTTACTTTCGACAACTTTACTAATATTTATATTCTTATATTTACCAAGAAATGTGCTCCTGCTGCAATATTTTGTATAAAAAGTTTAAATTTTCGTCAATATCTTTATTTGATGTATAAAATTTCTATTAGCGTTAGCAGTCAACAGGGCGGATGAGTGCTATTTTTTTCTTGAAATATTAACAAGCTAAAGCTTATCTTTGTCTTGGCGAAGCAAGCCAAACTCCAACTAAGATTCCAGCTAATAAAAAAATGCCAATAAATAAATAAACCAAATGCACGTAACACCCAACACCGGAAAGCATTGATTAATCAATTGCGCTGTGGCACGGGCATAAAGCACACGCCACCCTAAACTACACGCCACCAAGGCACGAAGCTTACACTCAAGTGGGCTGAACTTTCACTCAAGTGCAGCGCATGCGGCCGACACCACACACAATACACATTCCTTTGCATGTCCTGCGCTATCAACGCAACGCCGTGCCACAACGAATGGGGCATGCAACGGAATTCAGTATCCGCGAAACATTCAATACAAACGGTACAAACGGCAGCCGACAAGCTAGTTGCGCGCGCGTCAGTACTGCTTCCATGCTGGCCACAACACAGCCTATGCACAAGCAGCAGAAAGAATGTGAAATGAAATAATAACAACAACAACAAGAAAAAAGGCAAAAATGTGACAAGTGTATAAGAAAATGTGTATATGTGTACGAAACGCGTGTGTATGAGTATTTGTGCGCTGATATACATATGTATATATATATACATAAAAGGAAGCAATGAAAATATGAAGGCAAACAAATATATACAACAACAGTAATGTAGCAATGGAAGCGAATAAGGCGAAAGAAGAGGCTGAAATTGAAATTTTTGATGCTCGCTTTGTATAGCTGTGCTCATATGCATATATATGCATATATATATGTATATAAATATTTATAATAATAATATTAAATGGATTATATATGTATGCATAGATATATTTAAATATAATCGCTTAGCAAGCAGTGCGTTGAAAATGTTTAAAAGCGAGCGCAACTATATACAACTATTTGGCACTATAAGTGGATGTGTGTGTGTGTGTTCATTTTATTGTGCCAACAACGCATTAATCAGCTGGGGGGCAAAAACTTTGCCCTTTGCTTGTGTGTATAAGTATGTGTTTGTATGTAATTACAGGTGTAACCGAAATGCTTGTGCCACATACATACACAACAGGCATGGCGACGGACAGACGCTTAAAAGGACTGTATGTAAGAGAGTAGCACAAGAATAGGAGGCATGCAATGGCAGTTGAGCGAAAGTAGCGCGGTGCGTCGTTTATTAGCTAAGCCGCAGACACGCAAAACGATTTTTATATAAAACTACACTCTATATATTATATATATTTACTTATTTATGTGCCATAATCAGTGTATACAGCTGTGACTAGTGTCAACTTAGCGTTTTTGGATTGAAATGTATACGTGGAGGTAGGCGTGCTGGGTTTGTGGCAAGTATTAATGGCCGCCACAATCATAAAATATTTGTCAGTATAAATTACACATGTTATTAGTTTGTTTCAAACGTGCTTTATGCCTGAGCTAATAACTTCTTGGAGCACATACACACATACCAAGAAATATACAGACGTTAAGCACTATTTTTTATAGGTGTTGTTGGCTATTTGGTGAGCTATAAGTAGTAAAATATAAAAATATAGTGAAAACATTCTTCAACTGACAAAAGAAAATACCGTTACCTCTACCGGAAATTTACTTTTCTATTATTTTTTGTTTTATTACATATTTTATAACTAAAAATGTTCAACAGGACACGCTATTAGGATATTACCGTGGATGCTCACACACATATAAAGTAATTATGCCTTGAACAGGCTATACTAAGTTTACCATGGTGCTTATTACACACAAATGGAAGCGTCGGAGACACGGAGATAAGACTTTCTTCATGATTAAAAAAAAAAAAACTTGTAAGACTTTGTTCATAATTTTAAAATTCTTAACTCATGTATTCTTCTAAATCTGTGTTGTCCTCCTCAAAGTTATTCCTCTTAACCCCAATACTTCTTCAAAATAATTGCTAAAGTAAATTTCTTGAATAGCCTTTAATGTGCGTAGCGATTCTCGTTTAATGCCTTGAATTGACTCAAAACGGTTTCCAGAGAGCGGATATTTGAGTTTGCTAAACAGTCAGAAGTCACAAGAAGCTAAATCGAGGAAGTACGGTTGTTGCGGCATGATATTGTTTGAAAATTTGGCGAAAAACTCACGAAGAATCAATGTAGTTTGTGACGGCGCATTATCGTGGTGCAAAAATCAAGAGTTGTCGACCACTAATTCCGGCCGCTTTTTAAGAATAGCTTCGCGGTAACGAGGCATAACACTCATATAGTAGTCCTTGTTGACAGTTTGGGCGGTCGGAAGGAATTCGGAGTGTACCACACCACGATAATCGACGAAAACTGTCAATATAACTTTGATTTTTGACCTGCTTTGACGTAGTTTTTCGGCATCGGCTCACATTTGCCACCATATTCAGCCGATAAATCGTTTGTTTCCGGAAGCATAGATCGCCAGTAAAAATATATATTCCACAATAACATGGTTGCCGGAGAGTGTTGTCTCACAGACGTAAACGCGACGCTATTTTCCGAAAAAATCATGCTTTAACTTTTCTTAGGCTGAAATGATCTTTCAAAATGGTTTTCACTGATCAATCCGTTATTCCAACGATGCCAGTAAGGTCTCTGCCTATTAATCGTCGATTCTAAAGCACTAGTTCCGTTATTTTATTGACGTGCTGATGTTGATGGCCGTCCTGGATGTGGTTTTGTCGTCAACACGTCCTCGACTTTTTTTTGAATATTTTGCACCAATCAAAAACAGTTTTTGCGAACATTTTGAAAGTGTCGACACCAGGAAAACTACATATATTTTGGGGAAACTGGTATGGAAAACTTTTTCATTTGACGAGATATCTTTGCCAAATCAGTCATTGGTGATTGTCAATGGCAACAGTACAATTTCCGTAGAAACTAGCCGTTCAAAGTAAACAGTTGTTTGTATTTGTGAAGGGTATTTTTGTTTACATTTTTCAAATTTACATATTTTCACCTTTTCAGATTCACCTTAAAACAAAAACAAAGAAAATATTCCTTTACTATCATTTATCCATTCAAACTGTTTTGCTCTTTTTCGCCTGCTTAACTTTTGCCTGCGCGCTTTTAGGCATAACGGAATGAATACCGGGCGCTCGCTCATGTTATGAATATTTAATGAACTTTAATAAAACATCAACCTGCAGACAATACGCACTGCCACAGCAAACAAATTGAGGCAGCAAGCGCTTTCCACACGAATTTCGCATTAAAATACTTTCTGACGCGTGTGTACGTAATTCCTCCGTAATAATAAGCAGGCAACCTGGCAGAAGTGTTGGCAGGAAAATTGTTGTCGACAAAATATCTGGCAGACATTTTAATTATATGCTTGTATTAGCGTGGAAAGTAATAGTTTTAACTCTATTACATGAAAATATTTATTAAGTTGTGTGAGATGCCATGGCGTATGAGTTACCTGTAATGCTTCTTGTCGCTTAGTTGGCGGCACAAAATTGTAGTATCGAAAACTATATAGATTGTGGTTAATGTTAAGCGCCTGTCATATAAATAATGATGTGTTTCAATATACAGTTAATCAAATAATTACTAACGTTGTAATGAAAAAAATAATAATAATTGTATGAGCTTTAATTATTCTTTGGTTTCTCATATGGAAAAAACTGAAACCGAATTTTTTAATATTATACTATCTAAATTGCGAAATGTAGCTCATGTCAATGGACTCGACAAATAAATCCAATTTTTTTATTAATCAAAATATTAGTTTTCATGAAATTACTTGAAACAATTTTTTTTAGATAGAGACATGCTAGAGACATTATTCTATCAGTATAAAACTTTCATCAGTGTAAATCGAAATTCCGAAATTTCACGAAAGAAAGTGAGCGAGCCAACGTTGTGCTACACAAACTGATACGGTATTGTCTCCGTAAGCTTCACAAATTTCACTGATGGCTTGTTTGGTCTTCTTCTCTTTTTTTATACAAAATTTTCAAAATAGAGCGAATTTCTTCAATATTTTCACTCATTTTTGAACAGCTATGACTTTTTTTCAACTTTTCTGAATTTATTTTTTTCTTGGTTAAATGAAGCTTAAAATCTCACCGTTCCAACACTATATGGTGTGACACAGTGTGATATG
Source organism: Bactrocera correcta (assembly GCA_027475135.1). Taxonomy (NCBI): domain Eukaryota; kingdom Metazoa; phylum Arthropoda; class Insecta; order Diptera; family Tephritidae; genus Bactrocera; species Bactrocera correcta. Next base: position 49,934,806 of record CM050327.1, on the reverse strand, counting down.
TGCGTGTAGAGATACTCGTATACGATTGCGACGACATCTATTGACAAAATACGAAAAGACTTTTTCGACTACCCAATATACATAGTATGCAATATAAAATTTTGTTTTTTATCGCTAAATTTTCATTTTATCTGTTAATAAGTAGTATATTTTGTCGGAAATAAAATTTAAAGAAAAACAAAAACCATTCCAAATATTTTTCCATATTTTCAAAATGCCATTTCGTCAATAAGTTTTTTGATAAATTGCTATTTTCGGCATCGAAACTCAAAATAAACTGTTTACTGTAATGAATTATTTTCTACAATGAATTCATAGTTTTCTACTTACCATTCACTGCTTTACTAATGCATATTTTTTATGTTTCTTTATATCTTCCTTATGTTTCTTATCATTTGCACTTAATCATATGCGAAAACTTGTGAAGCAAAACACTTTCTTAGCTGGCATTTAGGCGCCTTCATTGTTATCTGTCTCATTAAATCCGCACAGCTGTGCATTTTCCTACAAAGTGTCTATCGCCATGCTCATCTTCATTATTATTATGCGTACATTTAGACAGGCGTTAGTCTGGTCATATCCTTTATTAAACTAATTTCCAGCAAACTGAATTTCAGCGAGCGACGCTTTGGAGAACGAGTAAGAAGCAGAGCGTGTGCTGTGTTGGCTGTCGATGGGATGAAAATGTATTATATTATATACATACATATATATAATATGTATATATATATGTATAATAGTTAGTTGAAGCTCACACACACATATACTTGTATACAATGTATCTATGTATATGCAAATTTATTTTGTTTTTGTTTGATACTCACTGCCGATAACGTTTACATGTATGTATATCCGTATGCTATATGTTTGTATGTGAATATGTATGTGTGTATGTATTTATTTATTTGTTATACACGTGTTTGCTAACATTATGATTTTATGCCTCAATTTACATAATTAACGACACTTTTGATACGCACTGTGGCTCCCAGTAAGGTGTGATATTCCATAGATAATTTTAACACTACGCTGAAAGGATTTTAATAAATTTTTTGGGATTTTTTCTTCTATTGTAAAAGCTGCCTAAAATAAGGTTTTGAAAGAGAAATAAGAGCAAAAGCAAACAAAGATAATAAAAATTACAAATAAAAATTATTTAAGCTTTTATTGACCAAAGGTCAGATGTAAAAGAAAAAAAAAAAAAAGAAAATTGAACTACACTGGCGAATATATAAGGATTGAACTGCTTTAGACATCTATATAACGAAAAACAAACTTTCTTGCATGCTCATTGATCAAATAAAAGGTTTGAAAATTTTTTTTTTTTGAGTTAAAAAAATTAATTTTTTGGAAAGCTTTTGGGACCACACCATAATCCTGAATAATGGTTTTATTGGGAAGGATAATTCAATTGAGGCGCCCTTCATTAAAAAAAAAAAAAACGCAGAAAATTCAAATTTAAAGGGGAATGGGTATTATCATTCAAACGAACATTCTTTGCTATTTATTTTTTGAGATTTATCTCTTTCAAATGTTGTCCGCGGCTGCGTCTCAGATGATCCATGCATTGAGTCTAATTTTCGATGAGTCGTTTAAGCAATTCGACTGGTAACTGACGAATGACAAGCCTTATGTTGTGCTGAAAGGCGTGAATTGAAGCGGATTTTCCGTATAGACACCTGACATTACATACAAGGTTTTTCCGGAAAGTAATAAAACTGAGTCAATTTAAAAAATTTATTGAACCAATCGTTACAATTTTTCAAAAACTTTCAAAATAGGCTCCTTCTTCGTCGATGCAGCGCTGTCAGCCCGATTTCCAAGCATTGAAGACGTTACAGAATTCATTCTTCGAAATAGTCTTGAGAGCCGAGGTGCATGCTGCTTAGATCTCCTCTGTCGTCTCAAAATGCTTGCCTTTGCCTTTCATCGGGCTTTCAGGCAAAGAAACAAAAAAGTCCGGAGGGTCACATCTGGGCTGTAGCGTGGCTGCGCAAGCGTTGGGATGCCGGCCTTGATTAGGTAGCTGTTCATTAGAAAGACGGTGAGAGCCGGAGCGTTGTCGTGATGCAACTACCAATCGGCTGAGATGTCTTGTCGGACCCGATTGACCCTTCGTTTGAGTCTCTTGAGGACTTCTACGTAAAACTTGGCGTTGACGGTTTGTCCAGTACGAAGAAATTCATCTTCAATGCTACCAAGTTTTGTTTTGCATTTCTTAGTTCAGTTTTACTATTGTGAAAGACTCAAATGACAAATGAAAATACAAATTTTTTTAAAGGCAAAACTTAAGACTTGAATTCATTTTAATCGTTTTTAGAAAACAAAACTATGGCGTTACCAAAACATTTTTTTTAATAAAAAAAATAGTACTTTTTCCAAATAAATATATCTTAACCTTTCTTATGGAGCATTAGCTACCCAACAAATAGAAAAAAAAAACAAAAGAAAAAAATATTTCACATTTTATCAAAATCGCTTAAAAATCAGCTTAACGATGCGCATGTGAGTACCACAATTTGAAGTGAGCCCTCTAATTTATCATGCTCCAACCACATACCAATCGAGCCAAAGAACTTTGCGCGCTCTGGGGCTAGGAGTAGCCACCTCCTTTTGTCGCCGCTTGCATTCGCATTCTGCATTCGGCTAATTAATCAAATCAAACACCCACATTTGTCTGCAGTCAAATCCGCTATTAAGCTTCTTGGAGTGAATTACTTAATTAGGCTGCCGCGACGCCGCACATGTGTGCTTCGAGCTATTTTACCGTTACTTGCGCGCTGTGTGCTGCTTACCAAGCGATTTAGCAGCATTTGCAGCAATTATTCCAGCTTTTTCGCCATTGTCTTCCTATTTTTATTTGCCATTTTGCAGTTTTAGCACAAATGTGGGGAGTACACATACACACACACAATCACAATTGAAGTCACACATACATATATGTATCTGCGTGTGTTTGCGGATTCCGGTAATTGCAATAAGTGCAATCGATCGCATTTCGGTAAATAGTTGCATTGTTCTACTTTCGACTGTGCGCCGCACCCGGCAGATAGTGTGTGTGTGGAGGGGAGTAAAGAGAAGTAGAGAGTGTGTGGTTGGTGTGGTGCTAGCATGGTTATGTAACGATTTTCAAACGATTCACACCTTAAAAACGAATTCACAACTTTTGCGCTCTGCAACTTGTAACGGTGCTGTGTCTGCGTTTCAACTAAGCGTCGTTCTGTGCGCATGTGTGCGTGTGTGTGTACATGTATTTTGTGCGCTTATATGAAGTTTGTGCTTTCTACTCAACTTCGATGGCTATTAAGGGAGATTTGTGTTTTATTCGAACACTCTTCACACCGAAATGTCTATTACTAGGGGGCCACTCGAAGTTTTTGCATTTTGTGGTAATGGCGCTGTAAATAAGCTAAAGTAACAGAGGCCCAATTATGCTTAGTTTGTGTTTGTGTTTGTGGTTTGGTCATTGGTGGGCCATAACGAGAAAGAAAATCAAACTGGCGGCGCAACATGGCTTTGTTAGTTTGAAATATACTTTTAGGTGTTGTATACAGTTAGAGGCGGAAAAAAGCGAATTTTTCAGTGTTTTTTCTGAGAAAACTTTTAAATTTATTGATAAAAAAATTTGTATATTTGTAATGGTATTTTTTTAGCTACATTTTAAAACTTAGTGTTAGCAAAGATTTTTTATTTGGAAAGGAACTACAGCTGATCCCCGGTTGCTCCTCTCAAAAACGACGTTTTGCGGTGACTACAATATCTCTGAACTAGATCCTCTGAAATTAAAAAGAAACCATAAAAAGCAGACTTCGTTAAAGTAATATTAAATCTGGTAATTTATCGAAGGAGCAAAATACATTTTTTGACAAAATTATGATTTCTTAAAAAAATCGATTTTTTTTTTAAATTCTAACTAAGTGGTTATCCCTCAAATTCTTAAAAAAAGGAAGGAGTTTTTTGAGAAGTAAAGGTAGATGAAAGAAAATTTTTCTATTTTGAAAGCACTCTGACTCCAAAATCAGTGCATTATTTGAAAAGTAAAAACTTAACGCAAATCACATGCAAACTCAGTGACTCTGCAAAATCTAATTTTTATTTGTAGTTGTTGTTAAAAGTTCATTAGGGTAGCAAATATTACCGCTGAAGCGTGAATCGGTAGACTTCAATACAAAATGCTAATTCGAACATCCTTTTCAGGCCTTAAGTGAATGATTAGCCTAAAAAATTTAATGCTAGAGGTTCTGATATATTTGCTAAATAGCAGGTTTCTGGTATGTTCTGTCCCAATATGAGTAATTATTTGGTTCTTTTGAGTGGTAGACCGGTGCTGAAGCCCTTTGAAAATAATAAAAAGTGATATAATTATAGAATGTAAGAAATGAAAAGAACAACAATTAACAAATGTTCTGAGGGTGGCATTTTCTAAGATAACTTACCAATATATTTACAGTACTTTTTTTAATATTTGAAAGTAGAGCATTGAAGCACAAAAAGCATATATGTACAGGGTAGGCCATTTAAAGTTGACCCATTTGTTTGTTTGCCAAAATTAAGGCGTCGCGGATAATCAGCTGGGTTTAGTTTTTGTGCTATTTGAATTTTATATGGAAACATCTTCAAATCTTTATGAATTATGCGTCGGAGAGTGGTGCGAGAGATGTCTAATTCCTGAGAGCGGCGATAACTCGATGTCGATGGAGTCTCCTCAATACTGGCTCGTGCAGCTTCGATATTTTCATCAGAACGTCTTGTGCGTTGTCTGGATGCATGACTGGCATTACTGAGATTACCGGTGTTCACAAATTTTGCGTATAAAGACTTAATTGTGTTCTTAACTGGAGCACTTTTCACTTTATTTTTTTTGCGAAACGCACGTTGAGTTAACACAATTGAAAAGTTATTTTGAATATAAAGCTGAACAATTTCAGCGCGTTCTTTTGGAGTGTACTGTTCCATGGTATAAATTGTCTTCGAATGACGCTTCTAACGCGGTATGACATTAGCCGATTTGTCAGCGCTGTTAAAAGTTACAGCGTTGCCAGATGGGTCAACTTTAAATGGCCTACCCTGTACATGGTCATGCGATTTTTCCATTGAAAAATCCTTTTTCGATATTAAGCGAAAAAAACTCATAAAAAGATTAGGTTAACCCAAATCTCGGAAAGATTTTTGTGAAATATAAAATAAAAAAAAAATAACTTGGAAGTTTGAATTTTGAGGTTATATGGAAAAAGAGTTCAGCCAGATTTGCAGATTTTTTTGTTGCACCCAATTTTACCACATAAATATATAACTTTGTGCCATAGGAGTTTTAGTTTTTTCGAAAATCCAGATAAACCGTTTTTTACGCTTAAAAACTCAGTCATCACACTTCACTTCCAATATATTCGTAATACTGTGAGACCGATAAGTATGCTTAGACAAGTATTTCAGTCTCAATAACTGCAGAATGAAAACGAACTATAGACTTTGTTGTCTTCTTGTGGTTCACTACTGGACTCAGCAGTTTAGCAAGTGTTGATCAACGACCAGTAGTAAGATCAACTACGAATAGTAGGATTCTTCTTGCCTAGGATAAATTTTAAGAGTTCCAAAGAACTCTTCTATCTCAGCAAAGTCCATCTTTCAATGGTTCTACAAGTGAAAATTAGACACAGTCCGATCAGGAATCATGCGATTGAACATCTTTATAGATGCCCAGCTGCATAAGCTGTTTGTTGGAAGATGCGAAATACTAATTTCAACACTTTCCCCTCGAATGTCTCAATTTTGCCAAATCAAGGCAAAAACACCACGGATGTCATATTTTTAAAAAGAAATGGGGGAAATAGAAATAAAACACTTCAGTAAATTTATGATAGATCCAGAGCGTTTTTGCTGATATCTGGTATCCAACTACAGGATTTTTTCTACTGGCTTCTCAAAGCACTTAGTGTGATCCTCTGCTATGCTAAGAGATCAGTCATCTACTTAACATAACCTTAGCATTATCATTGCGGCTTTAATGATTACCCTCTCTTGAATTTATTGTTTTATATTATTTTCTTGAGGCACAGAATAATTATAGAACTAGACATTCCGAAGAAATGAAAGATTTTTGCTAAGAATATGTATAGTAGACATACGGGGTCGGGCAAAAATACAAGAAAAATATTTAACGAAACCCAAGTTGGCATGAATGGCTACTTGTGTCTTTATAGTGTCCTTGAAAAAAAAATATCATTTAGTACATCCCTTTTCTTTTAACCACAGCATGTTGTCTTAGCAATTCCTTTTTAAGGGAGTATTCTAGTCTAGAAATAAAATTTTGGGCATTTTTTTAAATTTTAATTAAAAAAACACCCAAAAAATATTTTTACTATCCATTTTTTTATGGTTTTTCTTTATTGATATCTTAAGAATACAGAAAAAAAATTTACAAAAAAAAATTACAAATTAAAATAAGTAGAGGGGGGAGAGACAGGTGTAAAAAAAAAATGGCGCATCCTGGTGACATTGATCCTGTCTCTCCTGATGGTCTGAAAAAAAATTAAAAGAAATTCTAAATCAGTAAGGATGCTGTTATAGTCCGGGAACACGAAAAAAAAAATTTTTGAAAAATGGCTACTGCCTGAAAATAAAAATCATTTTTTACGCTTTGTTTTGAAATTCCTGAGTTTTTTTTTAAATATTAAAAACAAAAATTTTGACACGATGCTGGTAGGAACGATAAAGGATTATATAAAGAATGTTCACAGGCTTTAAGTAAATCGGTTGTATAGTACTTGAGATAATGCCGGTACCGTGTGGAAAAAATAGTTTCGAAAAAAACGCATTTAAAAAAGTGAGTACTAGCCCGGTAGGTAGCTAGGTACTGAGTCACTAAAGTAACTGTAGCTCTTAAAATAATTTTAATTTTTAAAAATCCTATTGAGTATACGAGTATGTTCTTAAGGGTCTGAACTTTAAATATATGAAAAAAATCGAATTTTTCAAAGTTCTCGAGTAGAATACCCCCTTAAATTATGTTTAATTTTAGCAGCGGCCCAGGAAAACAAATATAAGCTCCGTTTTTTTAAGTTTCGGGATCGATTATGTTTTTTAAAAATTTTTGTTTGAAGTGAGAATTGAGAGAATTTAATTGAACGATTTGGAAAACGCTACTCGACCTTAGTGCCTTCTATACTTCTTTTATATACAATTGTTTTGGCGACATCTGAGTGATCTCTTGCAAGATAACTGTTCTTCTTATTTTTTAAACTCCGAATTAAATTTCCTCATTTTTAATTGAGTGAAATTTTAAATCAATGAAAGCAATAAATATGGCATTTAAATTTCCCAAAGGGTTGCCACCCATTCAAAAACTATATAATTAGTGATAAAACAGAGTAAATAATGTCGCTGAGAAAACAGTTCAATTCTATGTATTTACAATTATTTATTCTAAATTTATTTTTTTACAGTGTTGCCATTAATTTTTTAGTTAAAGTTTTAAAGAAGTGAATATAGCTTAGCTTACAGCAATATCTATGCCTTGCATCTTTTTTAAACAGATTTTCCACCTATAAAAAGCAAAAGTAGTTTCCATCACGAGAGTATGTGCTTCGAATAGGGTTGCCACCTACTAAAAAGTTATACAAAGAGTGCTAAAATAATAGTAAAGTTTTACCACAACGAAATTAATAAATATGGAAAAAAAGTTTCTTAGAGGGTTGCCACCCATTCAAAATACTGTAAAATTAGTATTTAAAAAAAGTCATATCATATCGCTGAGAAATCAGTAGACTTGTATTTGTATTATTCATTCCAAATTTATTTTTTTTACAGGGTTGCCACTTAATTTTCAATTATATTTATAAAGAATAAATAATAATGTTAACATGTGAATATACCTCAACTTAAAGTAACAACTATGCATTGTAACATTTTTAAATAGAGTTGCCACCTATCAGAAAGCAAAGTGCTCTCTAACACTAATATACATACATATCAGACGCGAAAGTTACAGCTGTCACTCGCTTTCGATGGACTAAAAATTAATAATGAATTTCTCATTATGCCAATGCATTGCATATTACATGGAACAATTTACTGTTACATTGCGGTCTCTATAGCTTGTGTGGGTCGCCATAAACACACATAGATGACAAGCATGCAAATGCAATTGCCGTCAAAGTGGCTGCCTGCCGCATACTTTGTAATGCAATTTCACGCCATTGTCATAACGTCACTTACTTTGTGTATATGTGTAAGTTAGTTAGCAGACATATACACACATATATACGTGAAAAATATAGCGCAGTATCGAAATGCTACTGCAGTGTAATTACATTTGCGGTGCTTTTGCTAAGGCTTTTCGACGTACCGGCGCGACAGGATGGAAGCATATAAGATATGAGTTATAAGAATATGAGTTATATACATATGTTTCTACATAGGCACTATATACCACATAAGTTTATATAACCGTATATATGTGCATACATATATTATACATATATCATATAACTACATCCGCCACTCAGAACAAACGAAAAAATATAGAGTACCGCCTAATGAGATCAGTTTCGCTTCCGTACTCTTGCCACACTAAATTCTGGCACCGCAAAACTTTCAACTATCACAGTGTGTAGTATTGTTGTTTCTATTGTAGCCAGCCAGTTTTGTTATTTGCTTAGTTGTTGTTGCTGTCATGTACGCGATCTGCATTAAAAATGTCACTCAATGAAAGTGACACACAGCGCGCGCCACGTAACGACAAGTAAATATACACGTAAATGTGTGTACGTGTGTGTGTGTGCGAGAGTGCGGCAACTTCGTATAAAAGTAGAACGCACGCGCCGGTTATCAACGTCGCGCAGCAGGCCAGAGCAAAGTTCGCAATGAAAATTTCGCAGCGCGCATACATTCGTGCCCTGCTCGTCCTTCCTCTTAGTTTGGCGATGTTTTCATTTCGTGCGCACCGATTTGAAAGACGTTGTCATGCGCTGACAGCTGCTCGCTGCTGCTAAGCTAGCTACAAGTCAGGCACTCAATTTATTGCCCAAGTTTTCGACCGTAATTTAACAAGTCCGCTGCAGCTGTTGTTGTTGTTGTTGCAAGGCGGACTTTTTTCATCTTGCGAAAGTAAATAATAGCTATAGAATAAATCGCACTTTTTTGTTATTCCGGAGATATGACGGAACTCGTCGCGCATTTGTGAAGCTTGCAGGCAGGTGTTTGTCAAATATCACTCATACGCCACGTTGTACCTTCCCTAGCAATCTTATAAATAACCAGTGCAGTGAAGCGAAAAATTTGATTTGCTCAGCTGTATACAGCGACTTATTCATATTCAAAAATATATTTGCATTAAGTTAGTGGTAATATGAAAAAGTAGAAGGAGATATTCTAAAGCGGAAAATTGAAAAAAAAATATAAAAAAATTTAAGAAAAATTAAAAAAAAAAAATATAAAAAAAATAAAAAAGAAAAATTGTGAAAAAAAAAAATTAAAAAGCTCAAAAAAATATATAGAAATTAAGAAAATGTAAAAACAGCATCTCGCAGAACGCTGAGCTTGCCGCTACCCAACTTATCTCATCTGCCGCCATCCGCAGCCGAGAATGCAGAAATCTGCC
>CM050327.1:49889184-49924708 GCA_027475135.1 Bactrocera correcta | reverse complement strand
CAAAAAATTTTTACCGCTTTATATAGTAATTATTTTAAAAAAATTATAAAAGGCCAATTTGATCCACTCAGTTCGTCTACTGAACAAGGTAAAAAAACAAAACAAAAAATCAAAATTTTATTTACAATTTATACAACAAAAAAGTATTAATATGAAATTTCGGTTTGCAGAAAAGAGAAAGAGGGAGAGAAATTTTCCTCAATATTTTTTAGTGAATAAAATAAATTAAGTTTTTATAATTTTTCTTTAATACATGCATATCTTGATATTATTATAATCAGTGCAAGCTTATTCCAAATTAGCCTAATTCTCGTGTAAAATAGAAATAAAAAATTGTTGAAATCTATTTATGGAATTAATTCGTTATATTTCTGAATTATAAATTTGAAATATGCTCGCTAATAAACACTATTTATGCACAAATGCGTGCATTTTTGAAAAAAGGCAAAACGAAAACTTTGCAAAAACAAATCGAGTTATTATGTAGGTCAGTTCGTTGCACACAAAAAGCAAAGAAAAAATGCGCAGTGTTGACGTCAACACTAAGTGTGGATATTCTAGCAAAATTACTTTACAACGGGGTTCAAATTTCTTCACAACCAGTTACAAATTGCTTTACAACTAGTTATCGATTGGTTATCAAACAGTTATAAATTCTTCACAAAAAAAAAATTACTAGTTAACGAAAAATTCGCATCCGTTTCCGGTCAACTGGGTGATTTTACAACGAATTTCCAATGGTCAATTTTCGGTCAGAAATAAATCAGTCACATACTAGTTCAAAACAAAATATATTACTTAGCAGTTTGTTTTTTTTTTACTCGAAAATAATTTTACTTTAAAATTCTAAATATTTTTAAACCCAAGAAGGTTTTAAGTTTAAATTATTAAAAAAAAGGAATTTTTGAAAAATTTTTTATTATTTTTAAATCAAAAAAAAAAATTATTATTAAAAGATGAAACTATGTTTTGTAGGCTGTTATGATTTCGTTAATTAAGCCCCTTTTTGAGATATTTATCTAAAATTTTGTATAGGGGGTTTTTAAAAATTTTTTTTGGGACCAAAAATATCTAACACCCCTTAAAAAAGCCCCTTCCCAAAAACCTAAAGATTTAAAAATGGTTTTTTTATTAGAAAAATTCATAAAAAAAAATTTTTCCCAAAAAAATCGTTTAATTTAATATTTTTAAAACGTTTTCGAAAAAATTTTAGGGAAACCCTTTTTGGGATTAATTCCCTACAAAATCCTTTAAAAACAAGTTTTTTTAAGGGAGTTTTAAGCGAAATTTAAATTTTTTCTATTGAAATAGAAAAAATAGAAAAAGTTGAAGAACTTGACTTAAAAACCTTTAACTTTTTTTCAAGAACCATTTTTCCCGGGAAATTGAAAAAAAATTTTTTTTAATATAATTAATTTAAATTTTTAATTTTAAGCGGCGGCTGAGTTGTTTTGCAGGGTATTTATAATAATTAAAAATTTCATTTTAATATATCAAAAATTCTTTACATGTTTTTTCGTTTGAATTTTTTATTTTACGGGAACCCTGAAAATCCAACATATAAACATATGGTCTTACAAACTCAAGTGAAAATAGTTTTTTTAAAAACTTTTTTTTATACTGTATTATGTGAATTTTTGGCCAACCCCCCTTTAAGAAATTTTCAAAATGCCCCTAATATAGTAATACAAATAGGCCTTCAAAATCAAGTTTTTGAAAAGGAATCTTTTTTTTTTTTAAATTAAATAATTAATATTTTTTTTTTTTTATTTCGAAATTTTTTTAAAAAAAAGCTGCAAGAATTTAATAAAAAGACATAAAATTTTTAACGAATAATTTGGCCAGGTTATTTAAAATTTTATTTAAACTTTTTGCTGTTAGTTTGTGGGAAAAAAAAATAAAATAATTAAAAAAATTCAATAATATAAAAATAAATAATAAAAAATTTTTTAATAAAATATTTAAAAGGGTAAATTTTTTAATAAATAAAAATTTTCTTAAAAATTTAAAAGAATTAAAACTAATTAAAGAAAAATTAAAAAATAAAAAATAAAAAATAGGGTTAAACGAAAACTTTTACAAAAAAAAAAAAAAAAAAACTGGGAAATGCTTTCCCCCCCCAATTGGTGTTGTCAATCAAAAAAAAAAAAAGCAGTTGCGCCCAAATTTTTTTGGGAAAAATTAAAAGCCACTGAAAAGTAAAAATCTGTAAATATATATAATAAATGCTACGCGATTGAAATGTGGTGTGCGCGTATGTGTGCAGCAAATCGCAAAAAATGATAATTAAATGAATTAAAATTTATGAAAACATCAAACGCACAGTAATCTCATTAGCGTTGTGCGCGGCCACCGGCATAAAAACCACGCAAAATGTTCGGCTGCATCTACCAATTATGGGACTGGTGAGTAGCGAAGGGGGTGAGGGGTGCTCTGCATGAGCTGGTTGATATAAAATTATAGTTTAAATATTGTCGCAAATGAAAGCGCTGAAATAATATTAATTTTCACAAATTGCATTTTTTATGTTGCACAGCGCTTACTCACACACACACACACACACATGCTTGCAACAATATCTTCTCTATGTACATGTGTGTATGCGCTGATATGCAGTTATGCACCTAAGGGCACTTAATTTAATTTCATGCTTGCTGTATTTTGTGAGAGTCGGTCGCATGAGGGTCATTAGTGGCAGCTATTGAAAAATAAAACTAATTACACTGTGCGACAAAGTATTTTATTCAACTCCCGCTAAAAGCGTTATTCATTGAAAGCAAGAGATCAGATCAGATTTGATAAATGCTGTTGGTGAATTACGTGCTGGTTTACATATAAGAATTTAATTGGGTTTCAAGTAAATTTTTTTATTACAACCTGGCGCATTTTGAGAAAGGATTTGGGCTTACATCCTTATAAAATTGTTCACATTCAAGAACTGAAGGCATTGGACCAACGTAAACATCGTGAGTTTGCTGATTTCATTTTAGAAAACTCAAAAATTACATAATTTTTTTTTTTAAGAAAATCATCTTCTCCGATATCTATCGATTCTGGTGCGAAGAAAATCCACAAATTATACTTGCTCGAGTTCAACTATACTTTGCCTTGGAACAACTTTATTTTTACGAATTTTTTATTTTTTTTTCAAAATTGTCCTTTCAAATTCTTAATTAAATTGTACGCTAGGGTGATTCAAAAATTTTTTTTTTTCGATTGGCACTCAGAAAAATAAGTTCCTAGACACCTCTAAGAGAGCCTCTCCAAACATGAGTTTTTAATTATAACAAGAAGGTCCTCCTACATACAGTTTTCTATTTTTTCTTATTATCAGATAGAAAAATTTATATCTCGCTTCCAACTACTTGAAAAATTATCTTGTTCCTTAGATTTTGTAGGAAATTGAATGCAATAAAAAAAGGTCTCCCATGATTTTTTCGTAAACTCAACCGTTTAAAAGATATTAACGGTTGAAGTTTGATTATTTTTGGGAAACATTTTTATTTCTTATGAATTTTATAACTCAATGAAAAAAAATTATTATGAATGACGAAACTCATAGGTTTTTGGAGAGGCTTTCTTAGAGGTGTCTAGGAACCTATTTTTCAAAGTACCAATCGAAAAAAAAAAATTAAATTGAATCACCCTATTGTACACAGGTCTTCAAGATATAATTTACAAGGTATTGTTCTAAAGATTTTTTTAATTCAATATCAATTTGAACGAAAATTATAATTTTTTTTGCAACAAATGTGCAACAAAATATCAAGTTTTTTTGTAAAAGACAATTTGCTTTTTTTGTATTTTTCCTTCGTTCAATACCTAGTTCATGGTCTTAATGAGTTCATGGATTTTGGTTTTACGTCAGCTGATTCTGTAAGTACTGCTATGAACACGGAGTTGTCTTTTTTTGGTGGAACTGCCGAAAATTACGTGGTTTTCGAGTTTGGAATATTTTTCTTTGAAAATTTCACAAAATATTTGAAAATTATGTAATTTAGAATAAAAAAAGAAATCATAAAAAAATATTTCATTATTTTCATAACGAAGTTAGAGAAAGAGTTATTGAAAGTATGCAGTTTCTTGCTCGAGGAAACGATTATAACCCTTTTAAAGGTCTCCAATTGCTCAAGGTATGGAAAGAAACTACCATATATCGAATATGGAAGGCGCTTTGGAAGGATTTTAAACCGCCATTTTTTAAACAGAAACCTATTTCTGTTATAGCGTCAAGCAAAAAAATGAAAATATTTTTGAGAAATGCTGATTAATTTTCAATTTTTTTTTTTTTTAATTTTTTGTCCATACCTCTTACTCGGACCGGACAGTGGAGAACCTGTTAATAACCTTTCTGTTTCATTGTAATATTGCTATATACACCACTGCTTGATATTTGTCTGAACTTCTTTCTTTTTTTCTAGAATTGATTTTTGGCTTTTATCCTACAAATAGAGAGTTTTAATATGAGTTCGAATAACTGATGGATTCTATGTCAACTTTTTTCATAACATAAATTCAATTGTAGGTTTTTATATCTATCAAGGCTCTAATACCATTATCATACACTTTTTTTGTATTAGTCGATTGAAATGTAATCACGAACTTTTAAACTGGAGGTCCATGAATATCACAAGGCACCAGGGTTATCAATACTATACCTAAGATTAATTTTTGTTTATTTATTTTTTTTTTTTTTTTGCTAAAGCTCTAGGGAAAGCATTCTTCTGATACTGCATCTGCGTACTATTTACAATCGGCTGCCTAATCATTGTACTTTGTAGACTGATAGAAATTTATCTATTACTATTTTTTCTCTAATTTTGTACCAGTGGATTCTGTTCTTTTTATTCGGTTTAGTACTAGTAAATACAATAGTAAAAACTCGAGATTATGGAAGATTTGGAAAATTGTATAACTTTCTACGTGCAAAAGCAACTATGCCGTAGCTTTCCTAAATCTTCTATATATATAAAAATTAATCCCTTTTTCCCTTGGCCACGGCATCACGCGTGAATGGCTGAACCCATTTCACTAATTCTTTTTTTTTGTATTTGTTACTGTTAAGAGAAGGTTCTTATGTAAGAAAAAATTGCGAAAGTTGCGTCTATAACATAAAAATGAATGTTGCTAAGCGCATAACTTAATAATACCTGGACCAATTTGGCCAATTCTGATTTTTAAATGTTCGTTGAAGTTCGAGATGGTTTTTACGGTGAGAAAAATTCGAATAATTACCGGAAAACACCTAAAAACATTCCTTTTTTTTGCATATATGTAAGTAAAAACGAATGTTTGTTTGTTAGTAACGCTAAGGCTCGTAACGGTTAAGCCAATCTTTATGAAATTTCCAGAAGTTAATCGCTGTGGATCTGGAAAGGTTTAAAAATAAATTTAAAAATAAAAAAAACCGTATACTTTTCATAAGGATAAGCGAAAAATTGTAAATTTCCAAAAAGGGACTTTTTTCCATGCGATTTATTTTTTTTTTTTTTTTGTTTTTCAATATTTTGATTTGTAAATAATTTGAATCGTTCAATTTCGGACGCTTAGAAAACCATCTTCTCTGTACATTTACGCATCGGAATAGAAACCAAAAAAAGGTTGTTTATCAAACTGCGTTACATTGAAAAAAAATTTAGAAAACTCAACTTTCACGCAGGACAACGTATGAGGGGTCAGCTAGTACTTTACAAATTTAAAATTGTTTATTGGGTTAGCATTTGCTTTCGCTTTTAATTGCGAGCCAGGGGGATGGGTTTAAAGCATCAATTAAAAGTAATTAAGTTAATACAAGCAACGGCATGCACTCGAAGCAGAAAAGTAAAAAAAAAAAAAATATTTTTCCACTGCAACTTTGTAAATAACTGATAACCTTGCAGCAGCTGTAACGCGCAGGAGAATCGGAAACGCAATGAAACTGTAATAATTGAATGCATCATTAAAATGCAAATGAAACGAGTTTCCAAGTGACGCGCGCAAACAACGCTGACGTCAAAGAGCGACATTGCGCCAAGTTACCCCTTTTAGCTACCCTTCACACACAATTTTAAAACGCCTGCAGTTAGCAGCAATTATTACACACCATATTGCTTGCTTGCATCACTAATATTCCCCTATTTCTGTTATTTTCTCTTGTTTTCGCAGGTTGGACGCCCCACCGCTCTTCAACGGCGCCACCATGGACGCGAAAAAGCTGCAACAACTGCAGCAAGCAAACGCGCAGAAGAAATTGCCACTCGCCTATCAAACGAACCTCGTCGACTATCGCGCCGCCACACACTCGCCCGTCTTTCAGCAACAACAACAGCAGGCCGCAATGAGCGCCTATCACAGCGTCGGCGGCAGCGGCTATCAGCAAAGCCCCACAGCCACCTCCTCGAGCGGTGGTCCGCTCACACCCATCGACATGCAACCGCAACCAAATAAAATGCTGCTCAAGCATATGGCCGGCAGTGGTGGCAACACCTCGAGCAGCTCACACAGCTCGCCGTATCATCAGTCGTCCTACAACAGTGGCGGCGAGCAGCTCTATCAGTCACCGACGGAACGTACCTATTTGACAGCGGCTGGACGCCTGCAGGCCACCTCGGCGCATAATCCTGCCACAGCGCTGCAACAACAGTACCAACAGTTGCAGCAAGCCAAGCTGCAGGCACAATTGCAGACGCAGAGTGAGGCGGTGCAGCAGCAGCAACGCACATTCGCCATGCGGCAGGCCATGAATCCGCCGGTGCCGCAAGGACACTTTCATATGAGTCAGTCGTCGAGCATCATGTCGACAATGACATTGCAACAACAGCAGCAACAGCAACAACAACAGCAGCTGCAGCAGAATGCAGCAGCGGCGGTGCATGGCCGTGCGCCACCCTCCACTTTGAATCTGAATAGTCAATATCAGCCAGCGGGCGGTGTTGGGCCATTGAAGGTCAATCAGAAGCAGGCACAGCAACAGCAGCAACATTATCACACACAAGATCAGCAGCAAATTTACGCACAACACCAGCAGCAACATCAATTACAAATGCAATTGCAGCATCAGCAACAGTTGCAACAGCAACAGCAGCAGCAGCAGCAGCACGCACATCACCAACAGCAACAGCAGCGCTTGAAATCGGAACAACCGACACCGGGCAGTGAGCAGAGTCCAGTTTATATACAACAAAACCATCCCGGACATGTAGTCAATCAGGCCTGTCAGACACAGATATCGGCGGTTAAAGGCAGCGCTGTGGTACAAAAG
The DNA here is from genome assembly GCA_027475135.1 of Bactrocera correcta. Taxonomy (NCBI): domain Eukaryota; kingdom Metazoa; phylum Arthropoda; class Insecta; order Diptera; family Tephritidae; genus Bactrocera; species Bactrocera correcta. Next base: position 49,917,468 of record CM050327.1, on the reverse strand, counting down.
ACCACACCCAGCTCAGAGGATTCCTCGAGCAAGAGCCCGTCACACGCGCCATTAGACCGCAAGAAGAGCATCGGTTCGATGCAGGCGCTCAAATCGCCCATCACCAAGCGTCCACCCACGTCGCCGGTAACACTCTCTGGTTGGCTCTACAAGCAGGGTTCAGACGGTTTAAAAGTGTGGCGCAAACGTTGGTTCGTGTTGGCCGAATATTGCCTCTATTATTACAAGGGACCCGAGGAGGAAAAACTACTCGGCTCCATACTCTTGCCATCGTACAAAGTATCCGCCTGCCTGCCGGAGGACAAAATCTATCGCAAGTACGCCTTCAAGTGTGAACATCAGAACATGCGCACATATTGGTTAGCCGCCGAGACGGGCGAGTCAATGATGCAGTGGGTGCGCGCGCTCACCGCCGCCACAAATATGCAAGCGCCTAATAGTGGCGAATCCGATCAGCCGAGCGGTTCGTCATCGCTAAATCACAGCGGCGAGAACTCCGACTCTGGCATACACACGCTACAGTCACAGCAGAGCAAGATGAGCCTCAATCAGGGGCAGGTAACGCCGGCCTCAGAGAACGCCAATGTGAATTCGGCGTCGAGTAGCAACAGCGGTGGCGCTGGTGGTGGTGGTGGTACGCAACCTTTGTACGCGAACGCGCCACCCAAACCCCGGCGGATCAATGATGGCGGCTATTCGTCTCCCAGTCCCGAACATTCGATTGACAACGAACGCAAACCACATCACCAACAACAGCAGCAACAACAGCAAGCAGGTCATCATAGCGGTCTTATGTCACCGACATTGCAACAAATGCAACAACAACAGCAACAGCACTACCATCAACGTGGTGCCCAGCAACCGCAACAACATCATGCCATTTACGATACACGCACCGGTAATGTGTCGTCTGCACTGCGGCTGCAGCAAGCACAACAACAATTCTCTGTAGACCAATTGGAAGCACAATTGCAACAGCAAATGGCTTTGTCGGCGGAAGATTACCCCAAATCGCCGCCACCGCCAGCCACACACTCCAATTACATGGAACTCGAGGAGCAGATGTTACGCCTGCAACAACAACAACAACAGCGTGGTGGTGAAGAGATTTACGGCGAACGCGATCTGTACATGCAAAAGCTGATACAACAACGTTATCCACCACATTTGGCGCTCTACCCGAACGCGGAACGTCGTACACCGGACGCGTATGGCCGCTCGAAAAATCGCATATTCTCGGATTACGAAGATATTTACAATTTAACTCAAGTCGGTATGCCAACATCAGCGCAAGAGGCTCTGCTACAGGAGGCGGCCAGTTATCGCCGCCCACTGAGCCCGCCCAGTTACGATGGCAGCAAACATGTGCCAGCTATGCCGATGCGTTATACACCCAATCACATGGAGGTAAGTGGAAACACACATTTCTTAAGTATTCCTACGTATAATTGAAAATCGTGAGTAGTTTAGTTTTTGACTGTCCCACTATTTTTCGATATAAAGTAGAGCTACATACAATAGATCGCTGCGAAGTCACTTTTAAATAGGCTGATTAGTCTACTAATTAAGTAGCACGCCTCTGTTATTGACATTATAGTATCTAACATATTAGCCGGTATATACGTCGTATGGTCAAGTAGTAGAACCGAAATCGTAACCTCGGTATGTGGGAACTAGTGCAAGGTATGAACCAATTTAAGCTATCTGTGGCATTTAACTAAATCATCGAAAAAATTGTACGGTCATAATTTTTCTTAGATATCATGCAACACGGGCGATAACAACGGGAATTTTAAAATTTCCTGTGTTTCGGACTCTCGATTGTCAACATTTTTTTATGCCCTGGTGAGATAACTCTTTCGCTGTATTCGTTGTTTACTTTGTATGCGGCAGCCACAAAGGTTAGACGAGTTTTCATGAGCTTGACGATTTTCCCTGGTTAATATGAATGAATCTCTTAGAGCTCAGGCATTCTTGAATAAAACCAATACTGTAACAATGCCCAAGCCTAATTTATTCCATATTTCAAAAGTTATTTCATATACTAATCTCGTAAAATCCTCATTTTTATTTTCAAAAAAATTGGAACAGTCATTTTTCACAAGCTTTTCCTGAGGTGAGGAGAGAAATTCATCACCCAAATCAATCGCCGAAGACAGGAACAGACGACATTCACTTGGTGCCAAAGTCCGGTCTATAAGGTGAATGTGTAAAAACATCCTCAAAAAGATGTCGGAGCTTCTGTCCCGTCACTATATATGTATGTCACCTGGCATATATGACCTATCTTGCCCATATGGAAACAGCTCTTATTGGATGATGCTCTATCGATCCTACCAAACTCTTAGGGAAACTTACCTAACCATCATTTGATTGTCATCAATAGTAGCTTCCACCCACCCTTTTTTTATTAACTCGTGTGGCGCCCATACATCGGACTTTTATTTATAACCAGCCTTTATTAAATGAAACTAAATGGTTTTTCCATTATTTGATCGATATGGTCGTAAATTGGTATTCCGGAATCGGAGAAGCCGAAATTGCTCGTGGCTGCCGAAAAGCGGCTACGTATGTAAAGCGTTTCAATCCCCTAAGGAATACTATAAAACGAAATAACTAATGAGATTGTCAAACATACGATCCGTCTGTTCACGAACCAGTACAGGAAATACGATCCTTCTATCCACGAGCCAGGAGCACAGGAAATACGGAAGTCCTCAAAAGCGATAAGCAATAACATTTCCGAAAGGCCGACAAACAGATCCAGACGAGATGGAATGCCTTGAGGACATGTAGGAACGTCAAGATCATGTGCAAGAGCCTCGAAGCAAGCACGCTTGCTGCTTACTCACAAAGACTCGAAAGGACTGCAGGACGTTTGCTGGCCTAAAAATAAGTCATAACGTACTGGCATCAAACACGAGACTGATGGGCATAAGTAACGACGACACCGGTAGAAAGCGCAGGAAAATGGGTAAGAGTGAGAGACGCTGAAATACCTTCCGCACTTCTGTCCCACATTATCTTGAACTCTCGTCTTAGATAACTAGAGGCTTCGAAGTTCAAGCGACTAGATGAAGTATTAGCTGTGATGTCCGCCTTAAAGTTCGTTAAAAGCGTTGACATCCTGTTTGATGAATACTATACTTTAGCTCGAATTAAATTGAACCTCTATTACCAAGGGCCGCAAGACCTCTGTACAACTGTGCCCAATAAATAAGTTTAGACATTGTATTTATTTTGAAAATTCTTTATTTATTCTTTCAAATCAATTTCATCCCCTTCAAAGCAATCCCCTCCCGATGCAATGAATTTATGCCAACGGATTTTCCAATCTTCGAAACACTTGTTGTAATCACTTTCCGGGATGGCCTTTAGTTTCGTCTTCGTTGCGGCTTGAATCTCCTCTATAAATATATAATAAAAACGGTGTCCCCGAAGCGGTCTTTTGAGCTTGGTGAACAGCCAGAAGTCGCACGGCACCAGATCAGGTGAATACGGTGGTTGCGGAACGATATGGGTTAAGTTTTTGGCGAAATGATCACTAATTACGTAAAAACAAGAAGTGTCTTTCCACAATTCCGGCCTTTTTAGGCGGATAGCGTTGCGCAAACGACGCATAACGTTCAAGTAATATTCCTTGTTGACTGTTTGACCAGTTGGAAGGAATTCATAATGCACAACACCACCATAATCGTCAACATATCCTTGATCTTTGAGTGACATTGGCTCGATTTTTTTGGTCTCGGCTCTCTTTTGGCACGATATTCGCTTGATTGACCGGTTGTTTCGGAGTCGTAAGCATAGATCCAAGTCTCATCGCCAGTTATATTACGTTTCATGACACTCTGGTAGTCGGAAAGCATCGTTTCACACACTTCAACGCGACGCCTTTTTTCCAAAAAATTCAATGTTTTCGGTACCAGTCGAGATTTGACGCGCTGGAGGCCCAAAAGATCCTTCAAAATGGTATTGGCTGAGCCTTTCGATACGCCAACTTCATCAGCAAGGTCTCTAATTGTCAATCGACGGTTTTTCAACACCAAATCTTTGATTTGTTGAACGTGAGCTTCGTCGGTTGAGGTTGATGGTCGCTCTGGACGCTCTTCGTCTTCGACACGTTCGCGGCCGGCTTGGAACTCACTATACCACTTGTAAAAAAATTGATTCCTTAAACCAAATTGAATGCAAATTATTTGCTCATCAAATTTCGACATCGCAAAAAACGTAAAACTCACTTTTAGCAGTTCACAAAACGACACGTATCTCAAACATTAATGAATATTTTGACATGAAATTTGACATAAATGTGACTGACAGTACTACCAACCTAAAAACAAAAAAAAAAAAATAATAATTCCCGCACAGTTTAAATTCAAATGACCTTTTTTTTGGGCACAGTCGCATAGCATGACAATCGGCTAGTAAAAACTAACATATTAGGTAAACCAAGACTGGGTTATGTACTGAAACGATTTTAAATTCCAGTTTAATAATTCGCTAAGCGTGTGCGGCAGGGGATTTCAGTTGCTTGTCTTGCAAAATTTTCCTTGTAATTATTTTTTGGAAAATTATATAATGTGGTGGTTATTCGTGTAGACCAAATTTCAGACTTTGGATGAAATGATATCATTTGCCTTCAGAACTGGATCTCAATGCTGACAAACTGCTATACTTAAAAACTCACTATTTTTTACTAAAATATTATTTTTAAAAGATCGCAGATAGTTTAAACGGATCTTGGCAGTTTTTTAACGACGAATCAACTATTTATTTACAAGCTTTAATATGCTGTTGTTCATACTTCATTGAAGGTTATTTTTTATGAGTTCATTATTTTATAAATCCGACAAGTTATTCTTATAAGATTATGCTAGTTCACCTCTTTAATGAACTGTAACAAAAATGTCTGTGGTTTCAGTAGCTAAAAAGCTTCATTAAAACCATTTTCACCCATACACTTTTCGGTTTAGTGTGACGCTAGCATCCTTTTAACGGCAAAAAATTTAATTTCAACTTTATTTGGATTAAAAAAGCAACATAAATGCGCCACATACTAACGCCACATACGTAGTCCGAGCAACAATAATCCGAACAGCCTCAACTTCTGGTGTATGTAAAGAGGCTTTTTATGGATGTGTATGCGTCAGTATGTGGCAAATAGATGCACATGCAGATTCAGTGCGGCTAATGGTGCAGCATCAATGCAACGAAGGATAGAACTAATCCGAGATGAATATGTACGCACACAGTTTCTCCAACGATGAGAACAAAAGCAGCACCAACACACGCAGATATTCATGCATTCTAATCCACTGCACCAACTGGCCGCACTGCAGCTGAACTGCAACCAAAGTCTGTTGTGCGGTGACCTTTTCGCAAAAAGAAAACGAATATATTCGGCAACTGTATGCTCAAAAACCAAGAGCGGCAGGCAGTAAGAGGGCTATGAGTTGGTTATTTGAACAGCTTGCACCGCCTGAGGGCGTAGCCTAATCATGCGTCTAATTTGGTATTTACGGGTCAGAAAACTGTGGTAGCCGCCAAAGCCGGCCAACTCCCAGCAGAGAGTGAACGGAGTATTGTGGCAGAAACTTTTCTTGCCATACTTGCTGCAACATGCATAGTTATGGGCGGGCGGTGCATGTCCAAATAAAGCATGGAATGTATGTTACGAAAGCACAGGTGCTTGGGTGCTTGGGTGCATGGCGAGCGCACGGAAGCAAGGAAGCAGCGAGGTGAGGCAGGGTGAATGTGAAATATTGTGAATGTTACAAAGTTGCAATCAAAAACGCCACATCAGTCAAAATACGTATACGTGCCACTCGTAGATGTTCTAGTTTTTCCACGTCTTTCTTCGCGCTTTGCTGCTGACTGCACGTGTATGTATGTATGTGTGTATGTATGTGTATGTGTTCGTTCTGTGGCATGACAAGTGGCCCAACCCATATCCTGCAGGCATTCTGACTTTAATGTGGCGCAGCAGTGACGTGCCGCGCAGTGGCAGGCCACCAATAAGAAGTTGTTATGCTTACAACGTTAAAAGCACGCGCTCACCTACTTACCTATGTGCCCGCATTTGTTTAAGTATCTCTCTCACCCCCCTCAGCTAGTTGCAGTTGGGTCATATGTTGCATAAATGAAAGTCGAGCATTGCTTGCAACCAAATCAACTCTGTATAGCAATATTTGTGGTGCAGCGGTAATGCTTTCTTATATTTGCGTAACTAAATAAGAGTGGACTACATATAACGGGTGGTCCAAGTAGAGGTACTGTTCACGCATTGACTCATGCGCTGTCACGTTGTTTTTGTTCCGTATTGTTTGTAATTTCATCATGAGAAGACGTAAGTCTGAACAACACAACTTTTACAAATCGTTATTTTTTATTTCGAAAATTCATGTTCTGAAAAGAATGTGTTTCGAACACTTCGCTCAACTTCTTATCAACATAATCAGCCTACTGACCGTACTACAAGGTGCTTTCCAAAGTAAAGAGGACTTTTTCAATCTAGCGCCCCCTGCTGGCGCCATCTATATGTTAACTAGTGGCATACAATCTGCCATCTTTATCGATTGTCTAGTGAGAAGTTCATGACATTTCATCAACTGAAAGTGAAGTTCTTGTGTTTTAAGGGTCAGTATGTTTGTGTTAACGGTGCGAAAATAAGCTTCGGACAAAGAGCCAAAATGAAATTTTATTTTAAAATTGGTAAAACTTTTACCCAAACGCTTCAATTGATGAAACAAGTTTATGACGATGATTGAATATCCCGTAGCAGAGTGCACGAATGGTGTTAACGTTTTCAAAGTGTTCGTGAGGACACAAATGACGATCAACACCTGGGCCAATCAAAATCCGTGATCACCGGAAAATCCATCGAAACTGTGCGCGAATCCATCAAAAATTCGCAGAAATCATCATTGAAATTCATAGAAATGGAATTGAACATCTTCAAAGCATCGATTTATTGCATTTTGATCGAAAATTTGGGCTTACGAAAGGTGTGTGCACAGATTGTTCCGCATAAATTGACTGACGACCAAAAATTGCTCATCCGTCGACGTTAGTGACCGATTATTTGAACAAAAATCACTTTTTAACCATTAACCCCTCCCCGTATTCACCTGATATGTCACCGTGTGACTTCTTTCTTTTCGGTAAAATGCATTCGCCCATGAAAGGAAAGCGTTATGCAACCGTAGAGGCCACTCAAAAGGCTTGCACCGGCATACTGGAGGCCATACCGGCCAACGATCTAAAACACTCGTTCGACATGCTTTTGGACCTTGCAAAAAGCTGTATTGAAACAGAAGGGACTCTTTTGAATAAAATAAATTGATTTTGCCGAAAAAACCATTTGTTCTGTGTTTTTTGTTTTTTTTTGAAGTTCTGTCTAGTTTGGAACGCATCTTGTATTCACAACACATCACCCATCTTGAGTCCCAGCATTCCATTATTGAATAATATTCGACCGAACAGGCCATGACCAGCGAGCAGTGAAGAAAATATAGCAAACATGGAGCCATTCGTAGCAACTTGGGCTGATGTATAGAACGACTTTGCGCTTTTTTCGTCGAGTTTTTTAATTGAATGCGTACAAAATGCAGCTTGTGCAGGAACTGAAACCGCCTGACCTTCTTAAGCGACCTCACTTCGTTCTATGGTCTCTTGAATATTTACAAGAAGATCCTACTTCCTGCACATCGCCTAAATCAACGGATTTATTGAGAAAACACTTCTGTGAACTGATAATTTCACGTTTTAGGCCCTCGATTGGCCCACATTCACACCGTTAGACTTTTTCCTGTGGGGATATGTAAAGTTCATGCGGACAATTTTGCTTTTATCAGGTCTTGGAGCAAAACATAACGCGTGTCATTCGCCAATTACCAGTCTAAATGCTCGACCGAGTCATCGAAAATTGATTTCAACGGTGGGCGTAACTTCGGCCACATTTAAGGGGTTAGGGGTAGTCAGAGGCACGAAAAAATGAGAGTTTTCAGTATTTTTTTTTTGCGACTGAATCATGTTATTTTACAAAAGCAGTAATATGGCATTATTATAGGATGTGTTGACTTGAGGTCACGAAAATTAAAAAAAAAAACATAATAATTTCCGAAGTTATAGCTGTTTGTGTTGACCCAGTTCCAAAAAAGATACTTGCGGTGACAAGCATAAGTCCTTGGAGATTCATCTAAAAACCATCGGACAAAAACAAATGGTTTTATAAATAGATAATCCCGTGCCTGATCGAAGGATTTTATTTTGTTTTCAAAATTAACAAAATGGCGGCCTTAAGAACCTTTTTTCTAAATATTTGCGAAAAAATCAACAGTTAATTGGTCTTAAAAAATCAAAATTTTCAAAAAATAAAAATCTTTCGATCAGGCCCGAGTTTATTATGTATTCTAAAAGCTGTAGAAATTTCATTATAATCTATTGAACGGGTTTCGAGTTGCAGTTGTCACCGATTCAAAAAACATAGTTTTGAGAAAAACGAGTTTAAAGTTTCACACTAGCGCTTTGAAGTGACGGAGCTCTCTTTGTTATTTGTCGAATAACTCAAAAACTAATTATCGGATCAACGTGAAATTTTCAGAGAATATTTTTAAGATATTACACTTAACGAAAATGCCAAAAAAAAAATTTTTTTGAAAATTCTAACTATTCCTAACCCCTAACTACCCCTACATCCGGAATCTGCACGACCGATTACAATAAAATTTTATAAATAGGATTATTTTGCGGTTCCTTCATTGCATGGCGAAAATCGGTTTAAATCAACAATATAACGGTTATTTCACATTCAACATAATTTTAAATTTCATCTGATTCTTTCACTTTGCAGTATACAAATGCAAAATCAATCAATACGTAACTTTGAACGAATTATGTCTTTGAGGTGTGCTACCATAAGACAAAAAATTGTCGACGTCGGACTGAAACTATTCAAACACCTAGGTACCGAATATGTGGACGACGATTGCTATTGTGAACTTTTTACGGAAAATATCGGTCAATGTGTCTGATGTATTATTGAAATTCGTAAAGAGTTTGTTCCGGCTTTGATCCTTGAAGTTGCGGGAGCACCCGGCCTTTCTTACTTGTTAAAATAATTTTTGAATTTTTGTGCTTTAACCGCTTTACTAGCCTTTGTTTTATATACATTTACTCGTATTCGTTTTATTTCACGCTGAGAGTAGGCAAAAATTTGAATAATGAAATCTAAAATGTGAAAATATTAAGAATTTTACTTTGCCTACATTTGGGCGCATTTTTTAATATTCATTTTGTTGTCCTATTAGCAGAGAACGTATATTTAATATACGTATTAGTCTTTATTTTAAATTGAGCCGATACTACAATTCCACCCTAAAAATATGCAACATTTTACGCTGTTGTTTTTATGTGTGTAAATACCTATATTAATTGTTGCCTACCTTTGGGCAAAAGGAAAAGTTTGCGTACATCTTTCTTGTTTCTTTCATTCTAATTTGCAACGATAGCACATTACCATCCGTGCAGTAATATATATAAAAGTTTATATGCTGTTATGATTGCATTAAAAATCATAAAAATATTATTATTGTCTACATTCGGGCGTACTTGTGAAGCATATTTCATATTTAAGCCCGCCTTAACCGGAATCGCCTATCTAATATTGTCTTAAAAATATTTTGCAAGGCTCAAGGCTCTCACGCTGTTTAAATATCTTTAATAGATTTCTTCTATTAATGAGTTTTAGCATACAAATTTCAAGTACCTACTCTCTTCCCCTCTTTGTATCAATCGTAATTTTCCGTTCTTCTGCAATTTGTTGCAAAATCTTGACTCTTGGCAAAGTTGGAAACTTATTTGAGTGAATGTTATTCCCTACTGCCAACCTGTGTGAGTGCGTTTAAAAAGGTAAATATATATAGACTTCCAGGCGTAAGCTCACTTAGTCATGCGCCTAAGTACTTACTATGTGCTTGCCAGTTGAAAGTATGATTTTAGTGCACGAAGTTGTGGCAAATATTACAACTTTCGTTTCATTATGCATTTTTAGGTAGGTGGGCGTAACCGACTGCTATAACCTCGATTTGCGTACCGTGCGGGTTGTTTGCTGTTATTTTTGTAACTTTTGCAAATTGGTAGGAAAATGGCTTGCCGCTAATGCCACATCAAAAGCGATACAAGGAGTTTACTTTAACGCAAGCACGCAATTGCGCTACCCACACTGCATACATACATACGTTGCAACTAAGTGCTTTATAATTTATCTGCACACATACTCGTACACGATGAAGCATATATGTATATGTTTGTATTTGAGAGCCATTACATCTTTTTAGTTCATGGCAATTACTTTCCAATGAAAGTTGGCCTTAATAGTCTAAATACATACAATTTTGGTCGTGCAATTTTGTTTTACAGTTTTTATAAATAATTAATGGCATGTGACTAATTATATTTGCATTTGCAAACGACAAATTTTTAAGTTTACACCAGTTTTTTGCGTTAATTGTTTACCCATGCAGCATTTTGTACCGAGTATAGGTAGTTAGCACATTGCATTTAAGTAATAATTTGTAAAGATATTTATTTAAAAAAACCTCACGTAGATATCCATTTACAAGCCGAGTTCGAGGGTGGGTTTCTTTTTTCGAGATGCAAATTCCTCCAACCTCAAACTCTCAAGTGATATGTTAATTTCTCATGGTTTCGAATAGAAAATTAATGGAAATTTAATCTAATTTAATTCAAAAGAGTTGGGATCGACGTAGTTAGCGGAAAAATTGCCATACTTTCTCTCATCGCCAAAATAGTTCCATTGTGTGCTTTTTCTATTTCGATTCCAGCATTTTCTATGTATTTACATATCTTGATTTTTCTTTAAAAAGTATCTTTCCGAATTTCAAATTTCTTTCTACCGGAATTAAGGATTACAGATCTTCAAAATCAGCCGAAGAGTTCTTGAGTTGCATATAAATGGTGTAACTAACCCTACTTTGTGTTACTTATATATGGGGTATATACACATATATTGATGCGGTTCGCAAAGGGATGTCGTAACGTGATTATTATACCATTGTTGCAATATCCCGAAAATATGCTGGAAAGCTACTGATCTTAGGAGTCTTTCTCAGTTTATGCCATTTTTTGAAGCGAAAATAATTTTATATCTTTTCACTCAAATCTGTTGAAACGAGTCAAGATTACGCTTTACAACAGTGCCAAGTTTACTCACTCTTCTTTTTTGGCGACAATTGGAGATTCCAAGTGTAGCCAGGTACTTCGCCACCTTATCTTTCCGAGGGAGTGGAGGCCTTCCTCTTTTTCTGTTTTCTCAGACGGGTACTGCGTCGAATATTTTCACAGCTGCAGTGTTTTCATCCATTCGGACGACATTCGCTGAACTAACTCAATGTCGTCGTATATGTACATCCTACAGCACATCGTTCCATCGAATTCGGTATTCGCCGTTGTCAATGCGCAAAGGACCATACATTTTCCACAGAACCTTTCTCTCGAAAACTCGTAACAGCGACTCATCGGCCGTTGTCAGCGTCTATGTCTCTGCACCATATAGCAGGACGGGGATGATGAATGACTTGTGGAATTTGGTATTTTTTCGTTGAGAGAGGACTCTATTTCTCAATTGCCCACCCAGTCCGAAGTAACACCTGTTGGTAAGAGTTATACTGCATTGAATTTCGAGGCTAACGTTGTTGTTGGTATTAATACTAGTTCCAAGATGGACGAAATTATCAACAACTTCGAAGTTGTGACTGTCAACAGTGACGTGGTAGGCAAGCCCCGAGTGCGACGACTATTTGTTTGATGTCAGGAGATATTTCAACTTGCCCTCGTTCACTAACAGACTCATTTGCTTCTTTTACTTATCCAATCTGGATATCAATATCATCGGCGTACGCCAGCAACTGTACACTTTTATAGAAGATTGTGCCTTCGCTATTCAGATCTGCAGCTCGAACTATTTTCTTCAGGACTAGATTGAAATAGTCGCTCAATAGAGAGTCGTTTGCCATCCAACGGCTCGGAGAGATTCTTCCTGATCCTGAGGGATCTTTTGATATTGCTCAACGTCGGTTTACACAGCCGTATTAGTTTTGTGGGGATGGGATGACAAAATCAGACATAGTGGCATAAAAGCAGCTCCTTTTTATGCTCTCATAAGCAGCTTTGAAATCAACGAAGAGGTGCTGAGTGTCAATCTTTTTTTTACGTAGTGAACATCTGGTCAGTTGTTGATTGTTAGCATAAATTTAAGTTTGGCTGCATATACAGGCAAACAGACGGACATATAGACGGACATGGACCAATATTATGATTTGACTATATCTTCTTTGGTTATATCTTCTCCTTGGTAAGTTACTGTTTGATTGTGGAACGCTTTTTCTTGCCTAAACAATTATATAATTGTAGGATTTTAAATGTTAGGTCGTGGAATCACAGAATCAATACATACCAGGTTGTTCAATAATAATAAGGACGTCCAAAAAGCGCGTCAACACCAGAAATCAAAGCCAAAATACAGGATTTGGTTTTGGAAGATCGTTGACTGACTGAGAGAGATTTAGAGGTAGTAGGCTCTACACATCTCATCAGACAGTGTGAGCCATATTTGAAGTGAAATTTTGGGTTTTAGTAAGCTGTGTGTACTATGGGTGCCGCATTCGCGAACAATAGAACAAAAACGACTTTCTCAGCAACATTTGGAACGTTTCATTTTAAATAGGGTAAAGTGAGTTTAGTGTGTCGATTCATCACTATGGATGATACTTGATTCTGTCAACATGATCCTGAATCAAAAGCTAATGAGTGGTGTGAACCTGGTTGTTCAGCTTCGAAACGAGTTCGATGCCCGGAAATCGGCCAGGAAGGTTGGGACATCAGTTTTTTGGGATGCGAGAGTAGTTTTGTTTGTGGCAAGCGTTTTTCATCAAATGAAGAGTTCATAACGTCTGTTAAAGCGAATTTTGCAGACCTTCCGGATTCATTGAATGGAGGTTCGTTGGAGCAAGTGTATTGATGTTCAGGGAGATTATAATAATAAACAAAATATATTTTGAACTATAAAATTGTGTTTTTCTTATCAAACGACAAAACTTATTGGACAACACAATATCTATATATTTTTGTATTCCACCAAATTTATTGCCCATTCATCGAGTTCATATTTACTATATAACTACAGAATAGGTTTGCAACATACTTTACACACAAACATACATAGATTAAAAGAAGAAACCTTTTTAATCGAAAGTGTTCAGTATCGCTGGTGGACCTTTGTTAACGTCAACCTCGCATGCATTACTCCAAAGTTTTATGGGTCAGCAAAAGACGGCAACCAACAAGACCGACGCCCCTCAGTCGCAAATTGCGACGTTGCGTGTCCGCCGTCATTGTTATGCTTCGCAGTCGCTGTCGAGATTGTTGACAACGAATTGAAAAGAACGAAAGAAATAATAAATAATTTTATATATATATAATGGTATATTGTAAATACGGGCGTAATTAAGAATTTGTGGCAGGTCGCTTTCGGTGGCATGTGCGTTAATCAACAAAGTTGAAAAGGACGACCGCAGTCGGGGGATACAAAGGGATGAAAGCGATATTGGCTGCAATGTAACTAAGATTATAAGCGAAATATAATCATTGAATTTTGCATGAAATCGTCCAATTAACAGCAAGAGAGTAGAAGATGAATATTACCATTGCAAAAAGACTCTTTCAGGTTCCGTTCGCTTGTAAAAAATGCGCCGTTTTGGAGAAACTGGCTGACAGACACTTTATGAAGTTTAATTTTCTAGCGATAGTTCTGAAAGTAACTTGATTTGACCACAGAAATATTGTATCGGGTATTCCTGAAAGCTCTCTGAAAATATAGACTCATGAAATTTCAGATTAAAAATCTTAACGAAAAAACTGAAATTAATTTTAAATAATTAATAAAAAAAACAACAAATTATAATAAATGAATATTTTTTACTTCCTTTCACAGGCTGCACAACAACAGCTAACCGCTAGCAACAGCAATTTACGTTCACGCCAACCCGCCGCGATCGTGCGCCCACATTCGGCGGACTTTCTGGAATACGAAGCGCGTGCCGAATCAGCGGCAACAGCTGCAGCCGCCGCCGGCACCAGCAACCTATCGAGCGCCATAAAACCAGATGCTGTGCGCGCACCACGCCCCAAATCTTCGTTAGACATCAATCGTACACCGGACAGCTTCTACTACTCGGAGGCCAGCTATGCGGAGAAGATGCGCAAAAGCGCGCTTTACTTGCAACACCCCAAAGGCGCCACAAATGCACAGCCACAGCAGGCGGGCGGCTATCGCACCACTAGTGATTTCCTTAGTCCAGTGGGTAGCGGTATGCACACCATCGGCTATGAGAATCCCTACGAACGCGCCTACAAACGCGGCGAGCAATTGCATGACGGGCAAGGCGCCGCTAGCATGCCGCGCATGAGTCGCAGCAATACAACGACCGCCATGAATACGAGCAGTTTGGCGCATTTGCGCTCACAATCGATGCATCCGCAACCAACGCAGGCACTGCTCTCGCCACAGTCACAGTCACAACAGAAACAGCAGCAACCACCGCCGCCGCAAAAGCCTGTCTATACGCCAACCATGTCGACGCAGCAGATTATTCAGCAGAGCGAACAATTCCTACGCTCGGCAAGCGCACGCCTGCCCAAGCGCAGCGGCGGTTTCGATGATGACTACAACAGCGCGACTACCACTTCACCGCCACAACAACAGCAACAACAACAGCAACAGCAGCAACAGTCGTCATTGCAGTCATCACAGTCACAATCACAATCATCTTCACAATCACAACAACAACATCAGCAGCATCAACATCAGCCATCGGCACAGGATGGCGAACGCAAGCGTGAAGAGTCGATGAAACGTTTGCTGGAGTGGAAGCAGCGCATGTTGCAGTCACCGTTGACGCGCAAGGGCATGCAACAAGGTGGCAGCAATATGTCGGCCATGTCGAAACTTGGTAGCAATCCGAACATACTGCTCGCCTCGACGACGGTGGCGAGCGGCGCGCATTATCCCGCCACCAATACGAGCGGTGGCAACAGCAGCGGCGGCAATGCGGTTGGTGGTAGTGTTGTGGCTGGCACTGTTGGCGCGAGTAGTGGTGGCATCACAACGATGGCCGCTGGTGGCAGTCTGGTCGGCGGCGTAGGCGGTATACAGCGCAGTCGTTCGGATGCGCATGCGAATCTCGGACCAGCCGGTTACAATAGTTACTCATCGGACGATGAAGGTATGTGGCATCTTCTTATATACACACTATATATTGCATATGTTTTATGGCTTAACTTGCTTCTAACTGTCGCTGCCTTTTTATTGCTCAACAATGCGTATACGGATAGGGTTTTTATTATGGTCTTCACACAAGGAAGTAAGAGAAGTAAAAGAGATGATGAAGATATTTATAATATCACTCATAATATTTTTAGCGCTTTCTTTAGTCTAGAAGCATTATCAGAAAACCTTTATTAGTTAAGACCCAATGATATTTTTTTAGATTATTTTTGAATGTGTTAACTGATCTTGTAGAATTAGACAGTTGAAAACGGTATGAATGAGGGAAAGTGGCAGAAACCTAACAAAATATTATGAATTTTCTGAGATAGTATATATTTCGATCATTAGACAAAACAATATCTAGAAAGGGAGCTTATTTGTTTAAGATCTGTCGCTGAATCAACAAGGGTATTTGACGCTGACATTATACAGGAATGAGTCTATAATATATCTTTAAACGCACTCCGAATATCAAGTTCTCTTCCGCTTTCTCAAGGTCAACTCATCTTACATGGAGTTTATAAAAAATTAGAAATCATCCAATACTCAAATAAGGGTATTATTGTCTTCTGAGCATATTTTGGTATGTGCGAGATAAAATTATCTTCGAAAAGTTAAGTTATAATAGTAACGCGTGACGAACTGAGTCAACTTAGACATGTTCGCCTACCTCTCCGTCTGTATGTCTGCTTATATACAAGCGAACTAGTCTCACAGTTTCTGAGATATCGATCTGAAATTTTGCTTATGTGCTTTACTCTCGCAGAAGCTCATATACCGCAACTCAAAGATATCAGACTTCTAAAGCATAAATCTGTCGTACAAATTGAACGAACAAAATCAAGTTCTTGTATGAAATTTGTTTTATGTTTTAAGCTTTAAGTGGCTTCGTGAGCCTGTACTTACCCTGAAAACCCCGATGAGTAAGCTCCGAAGAAAATGCACTTGAATTATTCTCATTAGGTTATAATAGGATTAAGAATTAGTCACCAAAACATGCCTTTAAACAGAAAGCTGAAATTCGATAAGCCCACATAAACTTGAGATTAATTAGTGTAAAATATGTTGATTTAATATATAAAAGAACTAGTCTGATTTCGTACTCGTTAGGGTAGTAAATGTGTCTAGCCTTTAGAAGCTTGAAAGCAGCCAGTCTGATTTGGCAGCCTTAGGGTCTTCTTCAACGAACATGTTTGAAAAACACAGAAATTTGCTCCAAATAAATACATTATAAGTGTTACGGGTATGTGTTCCTTTGCGACTAGTCACTGACTACTCTCGGACCAATCGCATTTTTTGCGGCGTTATGCTATGTTCCTTGTGACTAATCGCGAACTACTCTCGCACTAGTTGTGTATTTTGCAGTCATCGAAACCTATATTCGAACTTTTTCTTAGCATAGCGCAGCAAAATGGAGTACACCGTCAAGAAACTTTCAGTTTTAATATTATTTTGTAGCCATTTAAGGTAGTAGTCTGGTAAATTATGCCTAGTTTTATGACTTCTTTCGAGGGTGGTTTTTTATAGGAAAATAAAAATTAATTATCTTGAATATTTAAAGCGTTTTTATTTACACATTGAAGATATAAAAAAAATGTATTTGAAAATTTTTTTTTTACTTTATTATTATTATTATTGTCACTCGAAGTTGAAACCTCAAAAAAAAAAGTACGTGGGGGGCCCGGGTGATTTTGGCTCTTGATGTTATTTGAAATCAAATATTCTTGTTTATTCTTAATCTATAGACATGTCATTCTGGTCGGAACTACTGAAGTTAGATTTCAAGGGTAAATAACAAAATGACGGACTTTGAAAAAAAAAATAGTCTTTTTATTTTGCAAAGAAAGGGTTGTAAAATAAAAAGTTAGGAGTGAAAAAAATTCTCATTAATTCGGACGAGAACTCTAAGTGTGTAGAATAGTCTGTTAAAATTTTAAAGCAATCGGTTCAGCAGAAAAAAAGTTAGGACCCGGGCCCACCAGAAAAAAAAAACGCGTTTAAAGTTCAACAACTCCGAGGCGCTCTAGGAAATTCGTTATAACTCCTGAAATATTTCGAATTTCTGTCTGAATTTTTCACAGTTTATTCTCAAGACATTGTACTTTCAAGTTAAGTAAAAAAAAAATGTTAAATTTTTTGAAGTCAAGTTACTAGACTACTACCTTAAGTCTAATTCGCATTTATAAAGTCTACAAAAAGCGTTCATTGTACCAAAGGTTACATCAGCACTTTAGAAATATTAATAAAATCAAAAGATAAACATTTCAACAGTGTGAAAACCATAATGGAACCCTTGCGCATGTCATTGTTGTTGCCTAATTTTTTATTTTTATTTTCTTATTTTGTATCATTGAAATTCACGAGATTCCCGTGCATTACTCGCTATCTATACAAACATATGTCAAATTATCCATTATATAATATACGAGCTCTATTATTGTATGTGTTTTATGTACTTAAGCCTCTCTTATGACACACAAACTCTTGCCTGTTATATGCCTCTTCATATCCCTCTTTACTTTGCATTTATTCTTTTTCCTTTCTCTTTTTGCCTACAATTTCATTTGCTTGCCTCCGCTATACTCTTCTTCTTCTTCACCGTTTTGTAAATCCTTTTTTATTTATCTCATTCTTTGCATTGTAGTTACTAATACTTTAGACGAAGAAAAACTCTGCTACATTAAATTCTTGCGTAAGCTTTTGTTATTTGTTTGTTTATTTATTTGTTTATCGTAGCTGTTGCATTTGCATATTATTTATACTTATTTATTATCTTCTTACGACTGCGTTCGCTGCCACAATAGATCTGTGATAACCCTTTCACGGCTGCTTGGCTTAACTGCTTAGTTACCACTACCTCTATTTATATATACATATATTTCTACACACACACACATAAAATATAAAAAATTGTGTATTCTATGTATAACGGTAAATGCTTAACTAGCACAGCTGTCACTTGAATACCGTTAGAATGCAGCGTTGTGCCATTGCTCTACTTTGCCATACACTCGTTACCCGCTAGCTGCGCTCCTCTCTCTCTGCCCCTTCCGACGCATCTGACTGACTGACTTTCAAAACATTTCACTGTTGCAATGCCATATTCTAGCGTGACTCATAACTTTGCCCTGCTGCCAACGCAATGCCTCAGCATCCTTATTATTATGGCTTTTCTCTTTTTCTTTATTTTCCATTTTGCTCATTTTAATAATTTTCTCTCGCGCATTGCTTGAAAATGTGATTTTTACCGCATTTACATTTTTTTACGACTCGACAGCGGCAAGGCAACGGCAATGTGACTGCTCGTCTGCACTCGACGCAGTGAATATGGCCGCGGCGGGTCGTCATCATTCACTCACCGCCAGCAGAGTCACCGGCTGACTGACCTTCTCGTGTTCATTTTTACTGCTATTGCCGCTCTTTAATCCTTTTGATGTGATTCCATGTGCTTTTTATGAGATTTTTAGGTCGCGGCACGCGCGTACATAACTCGCAGCTGTTGCAACGGCTGCTGCTGCTGCCGCCGTTTCCCCGGTGTGTGTCGCAGTCGCAGTTGGATATTTAATGAAGGTTAGCTTTTTAAGCAGTAAACTTATTTACCATTATTGCTGTGGGAGCAGCGCACTCGTTGACGTCGGGGAGCCGAACTTTGAAGTGTTCGCGAAAAGTTAAATGTTGGCACAACAGCCTCCGGGCAGGTTGCGTGGAGATTTAAGTAAATATTTAATAGATATTGTATAGCCTATAAATTTTGTTAGTAGTAGATTGAAAAAAGTAATCAATTTTCAGAGAATGGCATTTTTCTTAGTAAAATTTGTATACCAAAATGAATTTTTTAACACACAAAATTTAATATTCGTTATCGTTCTAAGTAAGTCTAGTCGCCGTAGGTTATGAATATACCTGTCATAGAAGCTCTCATCCATATTGGCAAAAAATAAAACGGTCTACTATAGTCTCTAGGTTTCCTTAAGGCGAATTCGTCACCAGAAAAATCATTCATCATAGACAGAAACAGTTAACATTCACTTGGTGCCTGGTCCGCATTATAAGGAAGATGCCTAAAAACTTCCTAACAAACCTCCCGCAGCTTCTAGAAAACCACTAACGATGTGAGTGGATTGGCGTTGTGCTGATGGAACACAATTCATATCCTATTGACCAAAGCCGACTGCTTCAGGGCCAATTGTTGACAGCATAAGTCCGAATTAGGAGCTTAGCCGTTATAATTGAATCCTACCTAATACCTACCAAATACCTAACAAAACCTTCCCAACCGTCAATTTTGGTTTAGTCACTGTTTGCGCCCGCTAATCGCGATTCAACCGTGATCATTGTGAATCGCGACATTGTCTTAAGTAACCCACTTAACAGCACCAGTAACACCAGTATCCGCTGCAGAGATTGTTGCGATTCTGCAATTTAACAGCAGTTTGCAGATGGTCCATTCGGTCCATGAGATTTTTAGGTGTTAGTCATCTCGTTGAAATTGAGCCCTTCAAGCTCTTTTTGTTTCCAAAACTATTTAAATAATTCCAAACAGTTTTTTAGCAATGTTTAGCTCCCTAGCGAAGTACACTGCGATAATGATTAACCTCTTGAGTTAAATCTTCACATATCAACTAAAGAAAAATCTGCTTGAGATATTAGGCAGATCATTAGGTTACCTTTTACATTTCACAGTTTGGCAACCCTAGTGTTGCTATCTTGCAGCCCGCAACTGGTCGTAAAGTTTGACATTCTTGATGTTATACACACTCACAATGTTTTTAGATGCGAGTGCTGCATGTGTTGTTTACAGTGACTAAAAATATTCATCTTGGACAAATAATACAATTTTTAAAGAATTACTTTACAACTTTCGGCGCCAACTAACTCAGCAACAATGCACCGATGAATTTGTTGTTCAAAATCAGTTGATATTTCAGAATCTTTTGACCCTGAGCGCACACACATATTTTGTTGATCGCTCAAAAAAAAGGTTCGTGTCATTTAATCTGTCGTAAAAAGGTGATGGAATGCAAACTGCATATTTTTTCAGCAAAACTGGACATATCGCAACCATACCTCCATAACAACACATAAAAGTTAGTTCTGAGTGGTGCAAAACCATTTGTTTGCCAATTGCTTTAAAAAAAAACAACTGCAATTCTTAGGATTCAAAGCATCGATTTAATGAGTCGTCCACCATCCCTTTTATCCCCGCACGTCAAAAATAAACTAATATGTCAAGGCTTTTCCAGACTTAAATACGCCGTTGATGCATTCAAAAGGCATGTTTTGCAAGCAAAGTGGCAAAAGTGCTCCGGAAATTAGTGCAAACCCATTCAAAAGTATAAAAGTTTATACAAGGTCTGTCGCAAAAGAAACAGAACTTTTTAAATATAACTGTTTCTGGTAGCGCCACCTTTTAGTGGGTATATGAAATAAAAAGTTTGATCTCTTGTTGACATTTCGTAAAAAATTTAAGACAATTGGATAACTACAATCGATGTTATCGATCAAAAAGTGACAGCAGCTTTTGGACATCGGTCGTAAAATGCATTTTGAACAAGGAGCAAATATTAAATTTTGTTTCAAACTTGGGAAAACGTTTACTGAAACATTTCAAATGATGAAAAATGTTTATGGTGATCAGTGCCTATCCCTTTGTAATGCATGAGTGGTTTAAGCGATTCCAAGAAGGTCGTGAGGACCTCTGTGACGATCAGAAATCACCGAAAAAAGTCGTCTTTAGAAGTCAAAAATAAAGACAATGCTGATTTGTTTTTACGATTCCGAGGGTATTGTACACCGAGAGTTCGACCCACCTGGCCAAACGATTAATGCTGTGTTTTAACTTGGTGTTATGAAGCGTCTTTTGTCACGCATTCGTCGTGCTCGACCACAATACCGTGAGGCAGGGTCCTGGCGCCTGTTGTACGATAATACGCCGTGTCATCGGTCGACGCTTGTCACTGATTTTTTGACAAAAAACTCCATGCTAACCATTAATCACTCACCCTACTCACCTGATCTAGCACTCTGTGAGTTTTACCTATTTGGAAAACTTCATTTGCCCATGAAAGGGTACTGGTTTCAGGACATTTCAGCTATCCAAAAGGCGTCGACCGATATTCTCAAGAGCATTCCGAAAAATAACCTTAAACACTCATTTGAAATTCTAATTGACCGCGCTAAACGCTGTATCGAAGCACAAGGAAACTGCTTAAAAAAAAAAACAGCTATAACTTTTGAAATATATTTATTTTTTGTTGTTTTTTTTTTTAACAGTCCTGTTTCTTTTGCGACAGACCTTGTAGGTCTTAAAGGAGATTATTAAAAAAAAAAGAAACAATACAGCAGTTTAGGATGATGAATATTTCTTTTTCTTGACTAATCACGAAATAAAATTAAAAGCATAAACTGTACTAAATTAATGCTTAAGCAAATTTCAGTCTCTTTATTTCAATTTAGTTTGAATTTTTTTTTCATTTGGTCTTATAAAGTTAGTTTTTACGATTTCAGTAATTTTAAAATATGATAAATGCATCTTTAGAAATATATGGTTGACCAATATTTGGAACTTTATTTACTGGTTTTTACTTTCAGTAGTTTCAAAACTAGTTCTTAAAACATATAAGTATGTTGATAAAAGACTCCAACCAATTTCGCCCAGCATTATTTCACTGACTTCTTCAATAATCAATGGTCCACACTATGCCATCTCTTTACCTTTTGTATACATATTTTATACTGTATATTTTGGAGTATGCCCTTATCATTAGCAATCAATTGGCTCTGAAACTTCAAAAGCAAGAAATATTCACTAGTTTTCAGCAAGTTAATTACATTGGAAATATTGTTAAGTATTACTGTTTGCCTAAGCCAAAAAATACATCACTGCTCCACCACAAAATTCATTCAAATAGCAATATCGCAAATGTTCAGCCCATTTCCACCACTTATTTCAATTGACATAAATAATGAATGTGATTTCTGATTTGGCGTGGGCGGAGTGGCTGATCTCTTCTATATTTACGTACTTATACACATAAATCTCTTTTGGCGCTACGAAGATTCGCTGAAAGACTCTATAAATGGCCCACCAGCATTGACCCGCAGCTACCGCCAACAACGTTGTAACCATAAATAAATACAATTCGAAGAAAATTGTAATGGACATGTACACCAAGACAGCTGCCACAAAATATTAATGAATGCTTTGCGAGCGTACGCGGCGTATGAGCAACTAAAACGTGTGGGTGTTGAGAAATCAGAGTGAGGGATAGGCAGCTAGCAAAAGTTTAATGCTGCGCGTGGGTGGTAATACACACAGATACAAATATATTAAATTGATTAAAGATGTATGAATTGTGTAAAAGCTAATTATCCAGTTGTGAGTAACGATTCAGTAAATTTGTGTGGAGGTTTAAAAATATTTTTTGGATAGCTTACGCATCATTTTTTTTTTTTTTGCATTTTATTTTTTATGCTTCGAACTTATGAAAAAAAATTTAAATTAAAAATTTTAACTTTTGCAGAAAATATTTGCAATTTGCACTTATAGTCCTTAAATTTGATTAGAAATATATATCCTTTTATTTATATAATTTTTATTTTATTTATATCAATTTAAAAAAATATATATTTTTAATTTTACTGTGTTAAAACAATCACATCAACTACCGAAGCGCCTTAAAATTCACAAACAGAAGCAACCAATTCACAAAACAATAAAATAAACGACGCCAAATGGCTTCCTCTCGAATCTTTATCCAATTTTTATGCACACTTATAAAACAACATAAATAGCTTACAAACTAGCTTCAAGTTAAGAAGAAAATATTTTTATTGCGTTTTTTTTTATTGATTTGCTACTGTGAAATTTAACTATTTCCTGCAACGAAAACGAAATTCTTTTTGCATAACCTCAAAAAGTTTCATGTAAAAAGCATAGGTGACATTCGACACACATTCACATGCATGTACAGATATGTAAATACATTCGTACTTTTACGAAACTTTTGCGCAACTTGTCTATGACATAATAAGGATGCGGTTGTAAAATAAATTCGCTTAATATATCCTTCTTGTTGAGTTGTTGACTGGCAAAATTTTGTATCATTTCCGTTTGTTGTACTTCGCTTGTACCCACTCATCGGGTGGCAATTGAGTGGGAGAGTAAAGAGTAAGTATTACACCCATTCTAACGCGGTCGTTTTCAAAACTTCGGCAATAATTATTATAGAATATTTGCTAATGTCTACTTGCTTAAGAAAAGACTAGGTTTCGAAATAAATTTAGAGCTTTTGATGAGAAACTGGTTTTTCAATTAGCTAATATCCTATAAGACGTTTCTTAAAGAACTGGCAGCAAATACAGTTATATTACAAAAAATAAGTTCATTCAGTATTGATTTATTCTAAGCTTAAAGAAAAAACGAGTACCATAAACCTAGGTCCAACTGCGCTGCAATTGTCATCTTTCTTCTTCATCTGCTTTGTGACTACAACCCTGGGTCGGTCTGGACTGAAAACATAAAACTTCGCTAGTTGCCTTTATTTTTTTCGAGTTAATGTCAGTTCTACATGAATAGTGCGGCCAGGTCCCTATGCACTTGGTCCTTCCATTGGTTGCCTGACCGCCATTGCTTCTGTTGTCCACTCAAGGGTATCGAATCGAAGGGGCTTTTCGCTGGGGTATCATCCTTCTGCAAACAACATGGCCTAACTAGCGCATTCGTTGAATTTTTTATGCGTGTAACTATATGTCACGGTAGAGCTCATACAGTTCGTGGTTTTTTCTTCTCCCTAATTCATCGCGCACACGCAGAACTATAAAGATTTTGCGAAGAACAGTTCAGTCGAATGCTCCAAGTGCTTCTTCATCTCGTTTCGTCATCGTCCATGTTTCTGCACCATTGAATAGTTAGCACTATTAACTATCAATGGGGAACTAGAAATTTGCAGGAAAATATATATATTAAAGCGAATCGAGCCAGCAATTTTTAAGGCGCCTTAAAACTCGCTGTGTCGCCTTTTGGCTTCTTATAAATCAACTAATATTTATTATAAGGTACAAAAAATGGAAAAATCACGTATGCAGGAAATGTTCTACGGATCATTCTAAACACATTTGCCTAAGAGTCTATAAGTCGGAAGCCAGTTTCGAGCCAGCGATTTTTAGCTTACGGGAATATGACAAACTGATTTATCTGTTGGTCAATGTCGTAATTTTTCAAAGGCAGCACTAGAAGTCATGCTGAAGGTCACAGCACGTGAACAGCCAATCTGTCTGCAACCGAGTGCAAATCATCTGGGTGCCAGGTTGCAAAGGGGTAACTGGAAACGAACTGGCTGACGAACTTGTACTGCAGGTGCTTCCAGTCCTCAAAACACTTTTCATAAGCACTTTTTGCGATGGTGTTCAGCTCCGCCCAGCGAATTTTGTTTTATCTCTTCCATCGACTGAAATCCATCCATGGAGCGGCAATTTCAGTTTGGGGAACAAGAAAAAGTCACACCAAGCCAAAACTGGTAAATTCTGTGGTTGATCGATGGTATTCATTGAGTTTTTGGATTAAAAATCATAAACCTATGTCTCATCGGCGGTTATAATGCTCTCCATGAATGTGGAATCGGAATTCGCACTATCAAGCATGTCCAAAGAGACCATTTACATTACAATTAAAAAGAAAAAAATCAGTTTCATCGAAACGAGTCGAACGCGTTTCATACCCTAAATATCCACAAAAATTTCATTCATAATAACTTTCAAACACCACCTTCTTGACTTTTTTAATATATTCATAAGTTGAAGAGGTCGACCAAAACGAGGCATGTTTTGAACGAACTCTCGACTTGGCTTGTGTTTTTGATAAAGCTAAATCACCGTAAGCCTTTTGCAACATTCGCAATTATTCTGCACACAAAATTTGATAAGAAATAAACAATTTGAGACAAATCCTTTGTTCGATATTTTTATCTATTGTAGAAAACCAAAAAAAGGGGTGCCGACTTAAGCAGATGCTGTTAACAAATTGATTGACATATCGCGCTCATATTTGGTGCAGTAATTAAGGACAGTCCGACTAACTTAGCAAAATACATCTTTTTAAATATTATTTACTTTAGGAATTTAAATTACAATTGTACTTTTTTGTCACAATCGGATTACTTTGACAGATGGTTAGACTGCTATCCCTGTAGATATCTGTATATTAAATATTGGGTTGTCAAAAAAGTCTTGCGGTATTTTTATTGAATGATTTATTGAAATGGTTTATAACGGTTTGATGACTCATGCCCAGCTCTTGACCGATGCTGCGGCTGCTACTATGCCGGTCTCTTTCGACCAATTCAGCGATTTTATCGCAATTTTCGACGACAGGCCTTCCGGAGCGTGACGCATCTTCGACCACCTATACACCTGAATGAAAACGTTGAAACCATCGTTTTGCGGTGGAAATGGAAACTGTATCGGGTCCATAAATTGCACAAATTTTATTGGCGGCTGGAGATGCATTTTTGCCTTTATCGTAGTAGTACTGTAAAATATGCCGTATTTTCTCTTTATTTTGCGACGCTATAACTTACGAACGACTTAACAGAAACGACAATCAATCAAACACGTGTTAGCGCGTGAAATGAACTTTCCAAAAAGGTATAGCATGACCCGATGCAACGAATAAAACTAGAACTACGCGCTTTCAGCGGCTACAAGCGAAAATACCGCAAGACTTTTTTGACAATCTAATATTAACATTTTTGCAAGGAGTCGTTATCAATTAAGTATATTAAAAAATGTCTAGCGATTCCTTTAATGACAACTCTTTTAGAGCAAATTCATTAGCTCTCTTTCAGCGTACCTTGAATGTAAAGAGCTTTAAGGTTTCATTAGTATTTCACCATTAACCTCAAACTTTTACAAGCGTATTCGGCTAGACTGGCATATGTCGGAGAAAATATTGTTTTTTTTTTCTCTTGAAAACACAATGTTGTATACACATTTACATACACATATAAAAAGCATAAATTTATCCAAAGCGCCATATGTTGCAACAACCAACATTGGACTAACATGAATTCCTGTATTTTAACAACCGAAAGACATGTGAATATAGACAATGAGAACAGCACGGAATTCAACATCGATAACGACAACGACTTTGTATATATATGTATGTTGGATATAAATATAGCAGATATACACTAGCATATATCTGATATGTGTAACTACGTAGAACTGGCAGTTAAATATAAAGGCAAAGCGACCAGCATAGCCCGAAGCGAAAATCAAGTCACTGGCATTTAGCACAGTGGCTTTATTGTGGCACTCAAGTATCGTTGTAGAGTACATATGGGGTATTCCATACCAAATCGACCACTTTTGAACCCGACCTCTTTAGATTTTGCTGAAATTTATCCATCCTTTTCTACACTTTGAAAAACATTTTTGAGAAATTTTGCAAAATTTTTTGTCCTATTTCAAAAAAGTTATGAATTAAAAAAAAATGGCTTTTTTACTTTCAAATAGCCATAACTTTTGTAGAAATTGACTTTTGGGGACCTTTTTTTTTTTTTTTTAATTTTTGTTTTTAAACGAACTTTTCGAAAAAATACACGAAAAAAATTTAACACGATCAATTATATAAAATAATCGGCTTTTTTTTATGTAAAATCGTAATTTTTTGGAAGTTCATACATATGGGGTAGCATGAAATTTTCGGCTTCTACTGAAAGGTATAACCAATCATTTTTTGGAAGTTCGCCATTTTTTTTTTTGTTTTTTTCCTCAAAAACAAAAACTTCAATTAATTTGACAACTATCCCTGCTTATCCCGGAGTGGGCCGATTTTTTTATATTTTTTTATTTGTTTAAAAAAAAATTCAAATTTTCAAAAATGAAAAAAAAAATTTTCCGTAAACTTTATTTCTAAGTGGTCGATTTGGTATGGAATACCCCATATGTAAGTATGTATTTAGACCGAAAACATGTACCTGCGTGCTTTCCTCACTGTCGTTGTTGCAGTGGCGAGTAGCTGCGCTCCTGTCGTTCAGGATATTAAACAGTAAGGCATGCAAGGATTATTTTTAAACCTGAATAAGGTATATCGAAGTCAATACCAAGAAGAAAACGTCGCATACCATATAAGGTGGGCAAAAAAATAGTAAGATTAATTTAAATTTCGAGCGAAAAACCAACCGAAATATTTTTTTCTATGTTAGTATGACTGTCAGTGACATCTTTGCCAAAAATCACATCAAAATAATCATTAGTGTGTAGTATACGGTTAGCTTTCTGAAGTACATAAAGTGCTTTCAGCGATTTTTTACGATGAGTGAAGTTATTCAACAAAGAAATTCCATTAAACCATTTTGAAAGATCACTTGGGCCTAAGAAAAGTAAAAGCAAGATTGGTTCTGAAATCACACAAAGATCGTCGCATTAACGTCTGTAAAATAATGCTTTCCGAGTACCAGCATGCCATGAAACGTATTATTACTGGCGATGAGTTTTGGATCTATGCTTCCGACCCGGAAACAGACGATCAATCGACCAAATATAGTGAGAAAGTTGATCCGAAGGCGAAAAAATTAAGTCAAAGCCGGTCAAAAATCAAGGTTATGATAACATTTTTCTTCGGTTCTCGACGTGCGGTGCACTCCGAATCCCTTCCGACCGGCCAAACTGTCAAAAGAGAATACTGTTTGAGTGTTATGCTTTCTTTGCGCGGCTGTTCCTAAAAACAGACCGGAACATTTATTTAAAAGGCCCTTCAGGCCTTATGGCAGCTACAGCAGCTTGAATCTCGTACTTTAGATCTTGAATTGTTTCTGGATGGTTGGCGTAACATTTGTCTTTAACAGCTTCCCGCAGAAAATAGTCCAACGGAGTTAAATCGCAGCTTCTGGGAGGTCAATTCACATCACCTCTTTTGCTGATTATGCGATTTT
>CM050327.1:49705628-49888684 GCA_027475135.1 Bactrocera correcta | reverse complement strand
TTAATATGAAACCTTCTTTTGTTGCTATAGTGTATAAGTTAACACAACAAATATTTATTTCAACATAACAACATTCATTGCAACAATGTCGTTGTTAAAGTTCAACAACATACAGAAATTTGTTAAAACAAACATTCGCTGCAACTCCCAGAATTGATCGACATTATTGCTGATCAATAAATAATAATGAAAATAAACAATCAACCACTTCAATATATTGCAAATTCTGCTGACCATTCGACATCCGCTAAACTCTAATAAAGCAAAACTGAAGTTATACGAGGTGTGTTCAAAAAGTATCACGAATTTTGTGTTTTTTCAAAAATTATTTATTTATTCATGAATTTTCTATTTTGTCCCCTTCAAAGTAATCCCCATGAGATATTATACACTTGTGCCAACGGTTTTTCCAATCTTCGAAGCACTTCAAAAAATCATTTTTTTTATCTTCTTCAGCTCCTCCTTCGATGCCGTCTTTATCACGTCAAGAGAAGCGTAACGTCGTCCTTTCATGGACCTCTTCAGTTTAGGAAACAAGAAAAAGTCACAGGGGGCCAGATCTGGGCAATACGGGAGCTGCGGCATCATTAGTGTGTTGTTTTTGGCCAAAAAGTCGCGCACAAGCAATGATGTGTGTGAGCAGGGCCGTTATCGTGGTGCAAAAGCCAATTTTTGTTCTTCCACAAATCCGGGCGTTTCTGGCGGATTGTTTCGCGCAAATTGCGCATAACTTGCAGGGGAATATTCCTTATTGACCGTTCTTCCCTGTGGCAAGAACTCATGATGCACCACGCCCCTGAAATCGAAGAAAACTGTCAGTTACGAATCGCGATACTTTTTGAACACGTCTCGTATATGTATCTGCACAGTAAAATTTCGTAATTTTCCATTTTCTCCTTTACTGTTGTGCTTTCCAGTTGCAAGGACAAGCGAGGCGGTGACAATCGGCGATCGTTCGTGTTCGTGTTGCGTTTTTCGGCACAGCTCGGATTTTCTACCAACAATTATGCTGTGATTGTGTCGCTTTATGGTCGCGGAAATTGTTTTCTTGAATAGTTGTTTTAAATGTCTGTGGAACTCTATTTTTGGGTCTCTTCGGGAGATAATGTTAATTCTGCGGTATATTTCTATTGAAGTTTTTCGGTATTTTCTTTGCGTGAAAAGAAATGAAAACGATATGGCAAACTCAAATTTTTTTTCAGTGGAATGGGTCCTAGAAAAAATTCAAAATCGTTTTTATTATCCCGACAAATTTTTTTACAACAATAGGAAACTCATTTCTAATTGAATGTTGTACTTAATGCATTAAATGTACGCATTTTGGGAAAACTGAAACAACCAGATGCGTTTAAGTAAATGTCCCAATGCAATACTCGAAATAAATAGGTACAAATGTTTTGAGTTAGTTTCTACCGAAAAAACTGGTGCAATTATATGACGTTATATTTTTCAAAGAGAACTCGAAGGACCAACTAATAATACAATACCTACTTCAATCTAACAAACTTTATATCTTCCAAAAAGGGAAGATACTGAACTTCGTTAGACATCGTGTTTCAATCTAACATGCCGCTACTTATGCACTACAATTCGTTCGCGATTTCTATTGCCATGGGAGAAAACTTCGGACAACCAATTCATCCTCGGAGAAGTGGATTCTCCCGTACGTTGCCAAACCATAGATAACATTACAATTTAATTACTTTTTTAGAACATATAAAACTTTTTTTTTTGGCTATCTCAAGAATTTTTATTTAATTTAAACAAAATTTTTATTACGCCTCAGCCACCTACAACAAGGAAGCGTTTCTAATTAGCTCTCAACGCTGTATGTATGTAAAGTAAGATAAAGCTAAATTTATAAATAATACAAAAACAAAAAATTAAAGAAATTAATAAGAAGTTCAGAAATCACATGGCATAAATAGAACTCATTCCTCTGTTGGTCTACAATATTGCCTGGTTGATAATGTTAACAAAACTGTAATTCTACAGAACCGCTTCTGCTAAAATAAAAGTAATGTTAACATTTCACGGAGTGAATTCCATGGTCGTGAGGTGAATTCCCTGGTGCAAATTTTACAAATGCTCGCTGTCGAACCTGCACCTTCTCAGTTTTTTTTATTTTTTTATTTTTTTTTTTTGTTCTCCGGTTCAATATATTTTCAATTAGGTTTGATGTTTGCCAAATGGCATGATACCAAAGTAATCGTTGTAAGCAATTGTCATTCATCTGAAACTTCGACTATAGAATAAAAGCTAGAAAGCGGTCATAAAGCTAATGTAAACTGCCCTGATATGACAAAATTTTGCAGACAGATAATAGGAGGCTCGAGCTGATCAAATCGCAGGCCAATACGTATTGGACCGGAAGTCTACCAAATGGTGGAAAAAAGTGTTTTATAAACTACTACTGATGTCTGTTTGAAATTCTTGGGTATTCAGTTCTCAACTGGGACAAAGACAAAACCGTTCAATGATATTTTGATAGTTTTGGCTGAAAACACTATTGAAGAGGGAAAGAAGAAGGCAGCTGTTCGTCGTCAGTGGTACAAATTCGCAACCGGAGGCGTTGTGCTAGTTGCGCAGAACGAAAGAAGGGAGGCGTACAAAAACAATGTGCGAAGAATGTCAGATTCCTTTCTGCAGGGATTGTTTTACACCTTAACATAAATAACTACTAATTTTCACATATTTTCATTCATTTCAAATTTATTTTATTTTATAGTCTAAGATGGGACGTGAATTTAAATAATTTTTGTCTATATTATGTAAACAGATATAATTGTGTGTGTTTTAATTAATTATACAGGAAAATTGATAAAATAGTTACTTGAAATATAATAAATGGGATTGAAGAGTATGTGCGACCACCACAGCTTGGTTGCCAAGATTGTCACTAACATTCTTTTAGTAGCAACATTTTGAATAACTTCTTGTGTCACAGAAGAATCGGAAGATTTCAGTAAGTAACTGCAATTAAATGTAATATATTTGTATTTTCATAAATATAATATGTATTTGTGATAAATCTTACCATTCTGCAAGCAATTGCTTTACCAAAAACCAACTGTGACAAATTTAAACAAATTCGTCACGCAATGTATTCATCTCAACTTGCCGTTTAACATACATTCTGCCGTTAATTTTTAGCATATCGGAATTCCTCTCTATACCCACTTTATGTGGCATAGCGTAGAGTAATTTGTCCCAAAATCTGACATCTTGCCAATCCAGATATGTATTCATAGCCAAATATGCCCTAAGTTCTCTATCCAATAACTCACTTTTTGAGATTTTACCATATTTAATCATTATTATGCGTGCACGACCCTCGTTCAATGAGCACTGATGCGCTGTGCGAAACTCCATGCGCGCCCAATCCGACTCGATGAAGTGCTGCGAGAGCACAATGATCGTCCGACGCGACTGTTCCACCGATTCGATGATTTGTTTAGGTATATAAGCGCCAGCCAGCCAATTGCGTTCGTGTGTACATACACGAAATGGTGGTTGGGACTGTTCAAGTTGCGGCAGTAATGTATGGTTGACGAAGTCTGCATCCTGGTGTGCATATGAAATAAACGCATCGAATGTTTTATGCTTATCCAGCTCACATTCGTGAATGCAAAATCTCAATATGTTGTGGTTATATAACCAGACTTTCACTTCTAATTTATATTTATAGAAGAGTGCGATAATGCAAATTAAAATAATAATGGTTAATGCTACACTAATCACTGTTACAATCAAGTGGTGATAATATTCAACATTAACGGGAGTTGGACACAATTCTTGCATACTTGCTATTAGGAGTGTATCGTTCGGCTGATTAACACAGTGTAACTGGTCGGCATCGGGTATGCGTTTCCGATGTGTACGTATGGTGTAAAGCAGTTGCTGCGAGGTACAGTCGCAAATCCAAGGATTGTCACTAAGATAGAGAGATTGTAGTTGTTTGCTGTCATTGAGGTATGCACGCAAAAATTCATCATTTAAAGATTTCAAGCGATTATTTCGTAGATCCAAAACCGTCAAATTGGTTGGCAGTTGACTGAGATTTATGCTCGTGATTTTATTGTTCGACGCGTTGAGTTGCGAAACGTTAGCATAGCCGGTGGCATAGGTGGTGTTTAGTGGCAATACAATGAAATTGTTATTGCTAATATCGAGTACCGAACTCTCGAGTCCAACTTGTTCGGGGCGTGGGAGCTGTTCGATATGTTGCGCACCCCTGCAATTGATGTGCAGGAATTCAAATTGTGTGTAACAATTGCATTTTCTGGGGCACATTACCGGTGCCCAAGCACACAGGTCATTACGTTCCAGCTGCGCGACATCTTTTACCAGTTTGGTTGACGTCTGAACGCACTGTGAACCATTGAATAGTGAACGATAGCTTTCACTGTAAATCCAAGCAAACTTACAATCGCACAAGATCGGATTGCCGGTCATTTTGATTTCGCGCGAACAATCGTCAGTCGTAGTGAAGAAATTTTGTAAAGCAAAAATGTGTTTTATAAAATTGTGCTCTAGGTTTATTTCAAAACGGCATGTAATGTTCGCTGCTACAAGCCAATCCAAATTGAATTCGCGCAAACGATTGCCACTTAAATTGATTACTTTTGAGTTAAAGTTGCAACCTTTGTAATTTTCTGGTTGCAGTTTGATAATATAATTAATACCGTCGGCTAAAGCCCTACTCATGTACTTATAGTTGTATCCGAAATTTGTCAGTAACCTTGTTCTATTGACTGAAGTCTCTGTGCTCCAAAATGTTTGCAGTTGGTTCTTGCTTACGTCTAGCCTATGTAGATAATGCAGCGGTTTGAGATTTTCCATGAGATTTGTTATGTCGTGCAGGTGATTGCCAGCAAGTTTCAATTGCCATAGCCAAGGAGTTTGATCGAAAAGGTGTGGCGTTAAATGTGTCAAAAAATTGTGACTTAGATCCAGTATGAAAAGTTGACGCTGATATGCAAACAGACTTTCGGGCAATTCTCGGATTTCATTACGGCTCAAATTCAGACAATTCAATTGCGTTAGCGCTGCAAAGATATTTGCATCCAACAATTTCATATTATTTCCGGCTAAGTCAAGCTGTCTGAGCGCAGTGAAGTCTCTAAAGTATTTTTGCGTCAAGTTTTGGAGTGATAAGTACTGGTTTGTTAGACCTTGTAATTTAATCGAATGTGTTTCCAGTTGGTTGTGCTTAAAAAATGGGCCAGCTGGTATGTTCATAATATCTGCGCCCCGGATTACATTACTATTTGATTTAATAATCAATTGTAGGTGAAGCACATCGTTGCCATAATTAATATATGACGTTGGTCCTGGAGCAACGTCAGTGTTATAGATTAGTGTTACTTTATTCAGCTCATACATTTCTAGTAGAATTTGCCGCACTTTGTCATTCATTAAGATTTCGTGTGAAAAATTCTTGCAATTTATTACTTGGAAATTATGAGTTTTAAGTAAAGTTGACTGAAATTTGCGCTCGAGTAGGAAATTGATATTAGTTTCTGTGGCGGTTTTACACATTATGAACAGATTTAGAAAGTATGGAGAAAAACTGATTTGAATAATATTGCCTCCATCGTTAACCTCACAATCAAAAAAGCTATCGTCATCACAATCACAAGTAGTCATCTCATCCTCATAGCAATTGGAGGGCCAAGTGGACACTGGTTCAACAGTACTTTTGATTAACTTCATTTCGGTAGTATGCGCCAGCAGAAATTTGTTGTTTATGAGCAGTTGACTTAGTATGTAGGCGAATATTATATTGCGTATTTTAACATTGTTTTTAGTTATTAATTTGCTATTATTGTTTTTATACATATTTGCTCCACAATAATTTAAAATTAAATATTAATTAATGCTTGCAGACCAACTCACTTACATTTACTGAAATACTAAAATATAATATCGAATTTGTACGCTTTAAGAAACACAAAACGTATTTTAATTCCTTATCAAGAAAAATATTTGTGAAAACCACAAACTCTCTTAGCACTCGCCCTTGTGCAATAATTTGTTTGTTGCTCTAGTAATATTAGAAAAAACAAACTTTTTCCAAAAGAATTTACTCCTTCGTAGGCTGCTTAAATTATAGCAACGCCACTGAGAGTCATAAGCGAAGTATAGCGACGTAGTGCCTCACAAAATTGGGAATTTGTGGTTAAAACTTTGCTCACCGCGTTAAAGCTACATTAACCAGCGGTAAAATCGCTAAAAATTAAAATAGAGTTTTTAGTTAGAATATTTTCCATATAAAATATTTGAGATATAAACAAGAATGTTATAAGTTAACTTGCAGACGTTGTTTTTCAATAAATCTTATTTTTAGCAAATATTTATTTTTAAAATCAAAATTTTTAAAGATCAGCTTTATGCGCTTTGCAATTTGTTCTCTATTTTTATAATGTTTGTACACTCTCGCACCTAACGGTTGTACGTATCACTAAAACTAAGCGAGATAGGTGTAGAGTTATACATATATAATATGTCCGTAAACAGCTTGCAGATTCGCGCGAATTTGCTTAAATTCGAAATCAACTACGAAACAGCTGACTGAGTATTGACAAATAAATTTTTTAAAAAGAATTTAACAAAATGAGAGTATTTTCTATTGCTGCATATTTATTGACCAAAAATGAGTGGAAAGGACATAAAAAAAAAAAAATTGGATCATTCCAATCCTTTGGATATCCCAGATTCCGTGTAAGTATATATACAGTGGCGGACAAAAGTCTAGGCTTTCTTTGATGTGAGAGTACAAGAACTTTTTAGAAAAATGTGTTGATACAACTTTATTCTAATCTTCTTTCTTATAACAACAACCTTAAAAAATCCATTAATAAATATAAAACTACAAATTTATGGAATAAAAACTCAAAAATTGTGTTGGCAAAAGTCTACATACAGTACAAAAATATCTTAATTCAGTGCGAAAACTTTACAAAATGCTAATTATTAAGACGTCTTAGTATTTAGTTGGGCCCCCATTGGCATCTATAACTGCTTAAAGATGCCGTGGCATTGATTTTGCTGAATTTGTAAGGGGCTGCCCCAAAGGGTTTCCCTAAATGCTCTCTTAGAGTATAGCAGAGCTAAAAATTTGGTGCTTTCTAATTCTACGCTCCAAAATCTCCCAGACATGTTCAATAATATTAAAATTTGGACTTTGAGGTGGTGTATTTAATTGCCTTGGAGTATAATAAAGCAACCAGTTCTTAACAATTTGCGCCACATTCATCGGATCGTTATCTTGTTGAAATATTCAACCGGAACCGAGCCCAAAGATTATCCACCAAAGGCTTCAAATTATGTTCCGACAGAGTCTTATACTTACAACCGTCCATTTCAACTTCAATAAAGTCCAACTTTTCAACTCCAGAGGCCGCAACAGCTCCCCAAAAAATTACGCTGCTGCCACCGAACTTCACAATTGATACTAAGATCTTTTAAGCGTAGCGTTAGTTTTCCTCCAAATTTTAGCCCTTTCGTCACTACCAAAAATAGTGAAATTAGAATCATTTATAAATAAAAAACTTTTTTCCAAAAATCCATTTCCTTTTCTTTGTGTTTTTTGGCGAACTTTACTCGAAGTTTCCGGTTTTTCAGAAATAAAAGGTTTCTTCCGTGGTGTTTTACTATGGAATCTGTTATCGTTTAGAGTTTTTTTTTATTTTTCTTGGATGGATACCCTTTTGTGACGTACTCGCTATGCGTTCGGCTAAATTTGGAGCATTTACTTTTGGATTTTTGTCTACTTTTTTGAGAATCAGGCTGACGTCTCTACGAGATAGTTTTTTTAGGCGTTCACTGCGTGGTTTATTTTCGTTGGAACCATTATTTTTAAAGTTTTTTACAATTGTCTGTACTGTTGCTCGACTCAAGTTTAAATTTTAGAAATTTTACCATATGACTTTTTTTCTTTTCTTTGTTTTATCACCAAATTTCTTACATCAGTTGATATTTCATTTCGCGGAGCCATTATAGCTATTGAAGTGTTTAAACCGCAACTAAATTCAATAAATGTCAAACAATAAACATACTGAAATAAAACAAAAAGGCTAACGGTACCTTACTGTTAATATAACAATGTACAAAGTATTAGATTCGAACTGTATGTAGACTTTTGTCAAAGCAATTTTTTAGTTTTTCTTCCATAAATTTGTTGTTTTATGTTAAATAACGGATTTTTTTAGTTAATTGTTAT
The DNA here is from genome assembly GCA_027475135.1 of Bactrocera correcta. Lineage (NCBI taxonomy): Eukaryota > Metazoa > Arthropoda > Insecta > Diptera > Tephritidae > Bactrocera > Bactrocera correcta. Next base: position 49,880,460 of record CM050327.1, on the reverse strand, counting down.
TATAATAAATGTTAGAATAAAACTGTATAAATACATTTTTCCAAAAACTTTTTGTATTCTCATATCAATGAAAAAAAAAATAAAGAAGCGTTTCAGGGAATTGCTCGTGATGTTCAACCATTAATAAATCCGCCATCATAATCATCTGTAATGGTTAAAATAAAGCTTGCTACTGCTTTGAGGTACCTTGCAGAGGGACGATTTCAGCGCTCGGTAGGAAAAGACACCGACATATTCCTTGCAATAAGTACCGTGTGTAAAGTTTTTAATAAATGTTTTTTGTTTTTATCCAAAATGGATTATATTAGAAATGAGTTAAGAAGGAATTTAAATGTCGAAAGCACATTTCTTCAGCAATTTCAGTATTCCCGGAATAATCGGTTGTGTAGACGGGACACACATAAAAATTACGAAGCCCCACCAAAATGAACATTTGAACGATGATTGTGAGTTACATATATGAAATTTATTGGTGATATTACTTTACTTCTTTTACAGATTTGCGATTACCAGAATGCGTATAGCGGCTGTGGATGAATGCCACCCAGGCTCCAGTCACGACGCCTTTATATTTTCATTAAGTGATGCCAAACAATATATTTCATCCAAGTATGCGGCGGAGACCATAAATCTTGGCTACTAGGAGATTAAGTATAAGGCTTGGAACTTATACTTACTAAACTATATTTACTTACCCTGTATCGTGATGCAAACGCTGGGACACCTTCAGCACAAATTCAATTTCCAACACTCCAAGACAAGAAATATCGTTGAGAGAGTAATCAGATTCCTTAAGAGCCGCTTTAAATGTCTTCAAACAACTATGCCATATGTCTCAGAGAAAGTTGTAAGTATTATAAATGTATGCAGTGCTTCACACAACATTTTTCGCCATTATAACCTAGATACCGTTGTTATAGATGTAGTGGACGAGTATCTGGACGAAGAAGTTGCTGATTATAGCAGTCATCTACAAACTACCGCTGTATCCATTTGAGATGAAATTGCAAATAACTTAACGCGTTTAGTTACATTTTCATATTTTTCTATTCAAAAAAAATCATCACATTTAAGTTAAACTTTTTGACTATGAGATCATTTAATTTAAAAAGTAAAATTAATTACTCGATATCTTTTGTATTTGGTTTGAAATAAATATCCCTTTGGTCCCTAATTTCTTCGGTTTATAGCATCTTCTGCTTAATTACATTTTCAGTGATCAAGCTTTCCTGCTTTTGGCTAGATAATAGTTGCGACGATCTTGATTTTGTTCGGCAATGAGCTCGTTTTGTTGCGCCACTAATTTGGTCAATTTATCCATATTTGCAAAACGAAGCTGCAAGGTATCAGATATCTTTTCAACTGCACCTGCCTCTGTTGCCATGTGTTTTTTGAGGCAATCTTGCACTGTGTCTTCATGCCGTCGTTTTCCTGGCGTGGACTTTGGTCCGCCGCTGGCAATTTCATCAGTACTTGAAAGCATGGCATCCAAAGAATCGCTGGCGACATCAACAGTATTAATTTTAACCCCAAATGAAGAGCTATTCGCGATGCCTTCCACGGCCGTATAATTCGAATTTAGCTAGTTCTTCCTCTAACCTATTACAAAATGTTAGTGCAGTTCACATATACTATCGCGTGGTATTTTGCTCTCTCCGCAGCAACGCGATCCCCTTTCAGGAAATTTTTCGCCAAGTTTGGATTTTTGCCCATAAAATTAAAAAAAAAAAATGTTTTCTTGAATTTGGCTTTTATGTTTTCCTCTAAAATTAGAAAAGGTAAGTATTAATTTTTGTGAAGAAATCCAAATAACTGGCTCAAATACTTACATTTTGAGCTTTAAAAGCAAATTCAATAATTTCGCGCACTTCTTTTTGACCGATATCAAAATGTTAAACAATTTGCGAAGTCGATTTCTTAGAACCCCCTTTTTGAAAAAATTTCGCCAAAGTGGTATTCAGAACACCGTCTCACGATTTCATTATCATTTTCATGCGAAAACGAGTTCTAGAACATGCCTGATTAGACTATAATCTGGAACAGGGGATCGCAGTAGCAATTGGCACCTGTGGGCAAAATGTTTTGAAAAAGTGGGCTTGGCCCCGCGCTCTAAAAAATTTAATACACATATCTGCTAAACAAAATTTAGTACCTGACATTCTTATGTCACATTGAGAAAATGGACGAAATCGGAAAGCAACCACGCCTACTAGCCGCATTAAATTGTTCCACTTGATTCGTTCAGTTTCCAGTATACAAATCAAGAAGCAATTAATGAAAGGGAATTCAACTTTGCACAAATAAAGTCTTTAGGGTGTGCCACCTTAAGACCAAAAATTGTTGAAATCCAATAAAAATATTTATTTCAAGCGTTTAGGTACCGAATATGTAGACCCAGTAAATATCGGTCAATGTGTGATATATACAAATGAAATTCAGACCGAAACCTTTCCAGGCAATAGTATTTCTGTATGTAAAAAATGAGTTGAATCGGCTCAATACTTCCCATATGGCTAATATAAAGATTTTCGAACTTCCAGGTGACCAGGTATACGTAGATACATATATCGGCCCATATCTGAGTTATCTCAATGAAAATTACAGGACATATGTATTTTGCTCATAACAGTATATATTTGTGCCTAACATAGATACAATTAGGCGAAAACTTGATCTAGTCCCCATATAGCTAATAACTAATATCGCTATTTTCGAACAGTCAGTTCACTTTGCTCCATCTGGTTGGCGATTGTATGTCAGGTGTCTTAATAAAACCCAGGGAACATTTTTTTGGTATGTGACATGATAATACTTAATACATAAAATCGGATGAATACTACCCCAACTTATATATGTACTATATAATGATTTTCGTTTTCTGAAAAATTGTATGCGGAATTCGTGGATCAGTGTTTGAGTTATAGCATATATAAAATTGCTTAGATTTCGATCTTCTGGTTGACATATTACATTTCAAGGTATTTCCCTGGCTTTGATTCCTGCAAGTTGCAAAAGTATGCACAGTTGTACCCGACCTTAGCCCTTTTTACTTGTCTCTTAATATTTTTCCTTATTAAACGCAGTAATGTTCACCTACGACTGCTCGGTAGCAATTAAAATTTTTTTGACAGTTTGAGTTGAAAACCATAATCCAGAATTTGGAAACTTCAAGTAAAATGCAGTTGAAGGCCTTGAATAATAATGGACTCAAAAAGATTCTTAAAGAAAGTGAAATCACCTTGTCAGGCTAAATAATTAATATGGTTTAAAAGACATACCAAATCACAGTAATCAAAAAAATTAAAACTAATTCTTAATATAAATTGACAGTAATATTGGTGGAAATATATTTTTGTGTTATTGTGAGCAAAATGTGACGTGGGACTTTGTGCCATTTTTTAAATATATTTATTATTATATCAGGAAAGTGCAGATATTAATAATCCACGATATACCATATTTAACACAATCTGACCTAAATTAACCGAGTCACTGAAGACAGGAGTCAAAAATTGTTACATAGGATCAGAATTGCGAATTTTCGAATTGAACCTCTAATTCTTAACCCAAGTTAAGATAGATAAAATTTGAAAGTTTTCTTTTTGAATAGCAGGCTAGAGTAGAACACTATAACTGTGTTTTCTATTGAAAAAAGATTCAGTATACCAGTATCAACACCAACAATAATGTCATTCGAAATCCAACGCATAATAACTCTTGCAAACAGCAGATGCTACTTCGGATTGAGTAGGCAATTGAGAAGTACAGTTCTTTCTCGATGAACAAAAACAAAACTCTATAAGTCACTCATTATTCCCATCCTGATATATGGTGCAGAGGCAAGGATGATGAAAACATCTGATGAGTCGACGATACGAGTTTTTGAAAGAAAGGTACTGCGGAACATTTATGGTCCTTTGCGCATCGATGAAGCAATGCCTTATACGAGATATATGACGACATAGACATAGTTCAACAAATTAAGAGGTAGGCCATGTCGTACGAATGGGCGAAAACACTCTAGCTCTGAAAGTATTCGACGCATTACCCTCCGGGGGAAGCAGAGGAAAATGAAGACCTCCACTTGGTTAGGAAGACCATGTAGAGAAGTACCTGCCTGGATTCGCTTAGAATCTCTAATTGGCGCCACTTTGCCTAAAGAAGAAACGACTGACGCGCTGTTGTTAACTCGGTTATAACCGCAAGCGGTTTCTACGCCAGTAAAAAAGAACAAAAAAGGAAAATGTAAAATTTACTAAAAAAATATTCTGTTTTATTACTTACTACTTAATAGCGAATAAACATGAGTATTTGATTTTATTATTCTGCGTGATACTTAACATATTGTTTGTTGACGTCATAATAGCGAGCACCTTGCAAATCTGTCTATTGTCTCTGAAATTATACATTAAAATGCATGAAATATTGTTTGCGCAGGAAAGCGCTTAGCAATCTCATCTCAATTCTCAACCTAGAAGAGTTAGACATCCTGATCATTTCATAAGTTATGATTGATAGAATTCTTCATGAATTTTTTCTTAACCACACGAAATGCCTTGCAAAGGATGGCGGCGAATGAATTTGTATTCGATGACGGACGAAGAGTCTCTTTTGCTAGTAGAGATTATGTGAAAAACTATATGCATACCACAAGCTCGTTGGTATTTTCATTTGTATATCACTTTTTTGAGGTTTACTTTCCCTCGTGTGGCCAGCTGGTCGCCTGCCAACCATATGGATGCCAATTTGCGGTGTTAAAATATATTTGCGGACTGCTTAGCACTGGCCAGTCATACTGTTGCTTCCTTACTTGGTGCACCAACTGTCCACTGTATTGTTGAAGCTGTTGTGCTTGGATCTGTTGATATTGTGGAAGGTATTGTGCTGATGGTGCTCTTTGAACTTGTTGTCCTATGAACTGCTGGGGAGGTGGTGATCCACTACCTCCCACTCTTTGCAATTGTTGCTCATGGAAATTGGGAGGTACTTGTTGCCCTTGGAGTTGCTGCCAAGGAGATACACCGCCTCTGTATGATCCTCCGATCTGTTGGAACCGACTTACACCAACTTGTTGAGATGGTGGTCTACCTAATCCCACTCTTTGTTGCCCTCCGAACTGTACACCTACTTTTTGGAGTTGTGGTCCTCTCTCCGGTTGCAATTGTGTTCCGCCAGCTGGTTGTCCAAACTGCTGAAGTGGTGGCACACCTACTTGTTGTGGTCCAGTCACAAGTTGGAGTTGTGGTCCTCTTTCCGGTTGCAATTGTGTTCCGCCAGCTCGTTGTCCACCCACCTGCTGACCACCAACCACCTGGCGTTGCGCTATACGCCTTCCTTGCGCATCTCGTGTTGCCGGCAATGGTGTAGCCAACGCCACCGTACTCACCGCGTTTAATCGCCCATTGGCTCGCACAGATATCTGATTAACCTTTAGTGCCGGATAGAAAATCTGCTGGGCGCTCGACAGGGTGATACAAGCTGTCACAAGGGTGAAAAAAGCGTGCAAGTTGTCCCTGAAGAGCTGTAAAGTTTATGACAATGTTGGAAGGGTGAGTCGAATATATAAAAACAGGAAAGTCAATATTCTTGCCTGCATTCCGGTGCAGTTTGTGAGTTCCGTTCTTCTGGAGTGTTTGGTGTGCTTTAATTGGACGGGCGGTCATTGGATTGAATTTATATTTAAATATATGCACGGACTTGCAAATAACTGGATCTGTGCTGATGTGAGAGTGTAACCTTTGTTGCACCTTGCTCGACGCAGCGCGTGTCGTTATGTTATACTTTTTAGTTTCCATCAGTGTTTGATAATTAGCATTTTTATTGCAAGCTTCACTTTTATTTTACTCATTTTTGATTTTCATGTAACAAGCAAAGTCACAGAGCTCAAATGTTAATGAAGATAACTAAGCGAAATTTGTGAGCTCAATCACCGGTTAACGGGGTGTGCTTGACTCGTCTGCTCCGACAAGTGACGATGCGACGAGGTGAGGTCATTAAAAATCAAATGAAACCGCTTCCAGCGGAACGGTTATGCAAAGTAAGAAAGCAGCTTTTGACCTACCCACATGAGCATTGGCCGTTATTGAGTTTTTTCTGAAAGGAGATTAAAAAAATTATTATTTATTAATTACATATGCGCGTTGATTATCGATTTGTTTGGCGGAGGCATTATAAGTCATGACACGTAGAGGAAGTCATATCACTCTCACTCTTTCTCTTTCAAGAATGAAATCACTGTCTATACAAATTATAATTATTTTTCTTTTCTGTTCATTGTTTCATTGAAGAGAATAACGATAATTTTATAAGTTAAAATAAAACATATACAAAAACGGTTGTTTCACAAAATAAATTCTCTCAGCAGAAACTTGTAACTCCTCTCAATAAATTAAAGACATTTCAGTCTCTCTCTCTACAAGTTTTTTTTACAAGTATAATTGTTGACAGTGCAGGTCCAACATTATGACGAGTAATCATCTTCCTTCTTCTTTACTGGCGTAGACACCACTTTCGCCGTTATAGCTGAGTTAGAGGATGGGGTCATGTGTAGAAGTTCACGCAAGTGAGGAAAGTTCTCTGATCGCCATTCACTTGAGAGTGGCCAGAAACGATTCTTTTACATATGACTCAAGCAGCTCAGGCCTTCCGGTCTTTGACCAAGTATCCTCTGGGTAGCCTGAGAACATCCGGTTGAAGACGAGCTAAAGTGAGAAGACGAAATATTTCCTACTTAGGGTTGTGCGCTGGGTAAAAAACCACCCCCAATGAAAGGAAACAACAAGCCTCGGATAAGTGACCCCTATTTTGATGACGACCATGGTAAACGAATTAAGGACTATGATTTGAGGGCATGCACATGGAATGTCCGGTCCCTTAATTGGGAAGGGGCCGCTGCCCATCTGGTTGATGTCCTCGTGAAAATAAAGGCTGACATCACCGCCGTCCAAGAAATGCGATGGACGGGACAAGGACAGAGACAAGTAGGTCCTTGTGGCATTTACTACAGTGGCCATATAAAAGAGCGCAAGTTTGGTGTTGGCTTCGTGGTGGGAGAGATTCCGTCGCCGAGTACTATCATTCACTCCCATGAATGAACGTCTAGCCACAATCCGCATCAAAGCGAGGTTCTTCAACATATCGCTGATTTGCGCCCACGCCCCGACGGAAGATCAGGACGATGTGACCAAAGATGCCTTTTATGAGTGTTTGGAGCGCACTTATGAGAGATGCCCCAAAATCGTGCTTGGCGACTTTAACGCCAGGGTGGGCAAAGAAGGTATCTTTGGCACTACGGTCGGTAAATTCAGCCTCTACGAGGAAACATTCCCAAATGGGTTGAGGCTGATCGACTTCGTCGGGGCCCGAAATATGGTTATTTGTAGTACTAGATTCCAGCATAAGAAGAATCATCAAGCTACCAGGCTGTCTCCAGATCGATCATGTTGTGATAGACAGAAGACACGTCTCCAGTGTTTTGGATGTGCGTGCGCTCCGAGGTCCTAACATCGACTCGGACCACTATATTGTTGCAGCCAAGATTCGCACCCGCCTCTGTGCAGCAAAAAACGCGCGCCAACAAACACAAGGAAGGTTCGACGTCGAGAAGCTGCAATCACAATAGACAGCTGAACGATTTTCTACTCGGCTTGCACTCCTGCTCTCTGAGAGCACTCGTCAACAACTCGGTATAAGGGAACTTTGGGACGGCATTTCAAACTCCTTACGTACAGCTGCAACCGAAACCATTGGTTTTCGGAAAGTGCAAAAGAATAGCTGGTACGACGAGGAGTGCCGTGTCAGCGGATTATTGATATCATCGGCCTCAACAACCGCGCCGTTAGTTCTGATTTCTCCAGACTGAACAAGGAAGCCACGCAAATGGGTCTAGCAGTGAACGAGGGCAGGACGAAATATCTCCTGTCATCAAACAAACAGTCGTCGCACTCGCGACTTGGCTCTCACGTCACTATTGACAGTCATAACTTTGAAGTTGAAGATAATTTCGTCTATTTAGGAATCAGCATTAACACCAATAACAATGTCAGCCTGGAAATCCAACGCTGGATTACTCTTGCCAACAGGTGCTACTTCGGACTGAGTAGGCAATTGAAAAGTAAAGTCCTCTCTCGACGAACAAAAGCCAAACTCTATAAGTCGCTCATAATTCCAGGCTTGCTAGGGTTCCCACGTTACGGCCAAGGATTTCAGGCAGCAGGTGAAGTGTTCTATGAAGGCTTTATGTGGTGGAGAGCTTTAGAAAAGACCACATTTCCAAAAAAAACCTAGGAGCGTTCCACGGGCTGCGTCCGTTATTCTCGTGGACATCACTGGAAGGCATATGACCGCGAAAGTGACTATTAGGCTCAGAAGATCTGAATTCTTAAAAGGACGCATATCTGAACACTCGGATTTCCCCACACACCATCTGGATTATGAAGTCGGCAGACCGATCTCTGGCAACTCCTTCTCTGCCCATGTACCAATGAGGAAGCTATGGGTGGGAAGAAGCCGTTAGAGGAGAGGGGCTGTGAGCTTCTTTACGGATGGGTCAAAGCTTGGGGGGGAAGGTTGGTGGAGGGGTTTACCGCCTCTACCAAATCCACTTTCAGACTTCCTGACTATTGCAGTGTCTTCCAAGCTGAGGTTGCAGCTTTAAGGTAGCAGTAGATTTGCTGCTCCAGAGTGTGGACTGCTTTAGAGAGGTAAGCACTCATTCAGATAGCAGAGCCTACTATCGCAGCTTTGAACTTAATTACAGTGCCTTCAGGGTTGGTCGAAGAGTGCCTAACCTCGCTATCAATAACAGCGAGTGTCTTTGTGATAAGACTGGTATGGGTGCCGAGCCCTAGCGGAATCGCAGATAATTGCAAAGCTGATGGGCTAGCACGGAAAGGAACCCTAGAACCATTATCAGTAAAATGGGAGCGAGTCGGTGCTCCCGCATCCTTTTATGTTCTACTATTGGATAGTTGGACTGGTGGTTAATGTAGCTTTAACACGGTGACGGCAACTTTTTAAAAAGTTTTTAACCACAAATACCACAATTTATTGTGAAATACTACGTCGCTATAACTTCGCCTACGACTTTCAGTGGCGTTGCTATAGATTTAATCAGCCTACGGAAGAGTAAATTCTTTTGGAAAAAGTTTGTATTTCTAATTTTACTAGAGCAACAAACAAATTATCGCACAAGGGCGAGTGCTAAGAGAGTTTGCGGTTTTCAAAAATATTTTTCTTGATAAGCAATTAAAATACGTTTTAAGTTTCTTTCTCACAGCAATTTCAAGAAGCTACTTATAGTATATACCTCTGCGTTTCAACATAAGTAAGCAGTCACTTACTACATTTTTCAACAAACTGGGCAGTAGATTTATAGCTGGTGGTGATTTCAATGCCAAACATCCATGGAGGGGGTCTCGTCCTAATAATCTCAAAGGCCGCGAACTATACAAATGCATTATGGAAAAAAATTGAAATGTTCTTCTACTGGTTGTCCCACTTACTGGCCCACAGACCCTAGCAAGACTGGTGATTTGTTTGATTTTGCTGTTTATTTTGGAATTGATGCTAACCTAGTTGAAATAATAAATAATTATGATCTTAGTTCAGATTATGCCGGTTTAATTATTCATTTTAATTTGCCTGTTTTACTTACTGTTCTGAAACAACATATATTAAATAAGAGATCCGATATTAAACATTTTCAACTATTGTAATAAAACTCGAACTGGAACTAAAAATCGAACACATAAAAGCAGACAACCATATACTGATTAAATATCTAAATTGGTTAAGAACAAGAGGCGACTTCGAAGGAAATTGCACAACATCAGAAATATGAATGACAAAAACTTCCTCCATAAAACAACTAAGGAGCTTAAAACTAAGTTAGCTGAACTCAAAGAAGAATTGATTGGAGAATATCTCAAAAAACTTGATCCAAACAACAACAACGAGTATAACCTTAAAAGGGCCAACCATTAGACAGGTTCCGGCTCAAGATATTAACAATACTTAATGCAGAGCAAAGCACACGCTTTTGCCAACCATCTTAGAGATATATTTAAGACATTTAACCTCAATAGCACCAGCGATCGTGAGGATAAGCCTCTTAAATACGTAAGACTCTCAGCGATCCAATCTCAAATATCGCGTCCGCCTAGACAATAGAAAACCTTTCCAAGAAATGTCTATTATTTTTGGTCTTGCTTTTTAATAGCAGCTTCAAATTGAGCCATTTCCCAACGCAGTGGAAATGTGCTGAAATTATAATGATACCAAAGACAAAGAAGCCGGAAAATTAATTATCTTCATATACACCAATAAGCCTACTGACAATATTCTCGAAAATACTCGAAACAATATTTCTTCGAAGACTACTACCAGAGCTGGAAAAGCAATCAATTATTCCAGATCATCAGTTTGGTTTCAGACATATGCACGGCACATCGGAACAAGATCATCGCGTTGTGAAAACTATACTTGGTAGCTTGGAGGAGAAGAAGTATTGTTGTGCAATTTTCCTAGATATTCATTTGACAGAGTCTGGCACTCGGGCTTACTGTATAAAATCAAAAAGATACTATCTACTCCACTCCATTTCTTTCTCATACCTTATCTGAGTCAAAGACATGGCTATGTTAAAATTCAAGATGAAATCTCAGACATACACACTTTATTAAATTTCCAGAAATGTTAAAATATAATAGTATAAACTGAAAATAACCCTAAATATAGTATGTAGTATTCGGTATATGAAAGATCCGGAAAAGGTTTAAGAATAAAATTTTACTTTATTTTACTTGAATATGTACATAGAAAATATGTGTTTAGATATTATTCTCTACACCAAAAACAATTCAAAACCAAGAGTGGGCAAGCAAAAATTGATCACTGCAAATAAATGTTAACTTAATTAAATTTGAGTAAAGATAAAAGATAATATAGGCACACACCCATAGACACCACACTTTAAAAATTTTTTAGACTAAGCCAGAAGTGACAATTGAACTTCTTTGTACCGCAAACAAGATATATTTCCTTACAATTCTCATAAGCGAAAATTTGCTATAAATTGCTAATTCTGAACTTTGAATGTCATTCGTTCAGTATCAGCTGTTAACAAAGCAAAAACAAACCACAACAAAATGAAAGTAAGCAATACACACATCCTTCTAATATATCTATATATAATATAATTATAACACTTCATAATTCTTTTACCTTTCCTTATCTGCTTGGCTCTTCTCTTCGCCGTCGCCCAGGCCAACCCCGGTATCGTAGCACCTTTGACCTACTCGACTGTGCCCACCGAGGCCACCTATGCTGTATCCCCATATGCCTACAGCGCTTATGCCGCACCTGCCGTTGCCACCTACTCACACGCCGCTTACTCCGCCCCAGCACTGGCCACTTACTCTCATGTTGCTGCCCCAGCTGTGTACAGCGCTCCAGTCGCTCGTGTTGCCGCGGTCGCCCCCATTGCTTACTCTGCTCCAGTCGTCTCAACTCTGTTGAAGAAATAGATGATTTGGTTTTTTTGGATTTTTATAAATAATGCTTTTTGTTGATAGATCGGTTAATGAATGTTTATTAAGTTGTTAATTTATGTAAACGTGTATTTTTATTACTCGCTGATAACTATATGTCTCAAGTCATATATAAATATATCAACTAAACTTTTTGACAAAATTGTGTTTTTTTAATTCAGCATAGCTGCCTTCATGAGTCGTACTCTGATTACAGCGACTCTCCAACTTGTAGATACCTTTTTTATACTCTTGCAACATGTTGCTACAGACTATAATAATTTTGTCTACTCATCTAAAAATCTTCGAGTTAGATATAGCTCTGTTCACCTGTCAAAAGAAAAAAGGAAAGACAAAGTTCATAGACGCTCACACAACGCCAATAAATGAAATTCCACAAAGTGCCATAACTAAAAAACTTAAATCAAAATAAGATATGGGACTTTAATTTAGCACAGGCGGTCGCAAACTATTTGGGTTAATGTGCCTATCTCCTATATACGTTAAGCCAAAATAACCAAATTCGCTCATGTTAAAACCTAAAGGAACCGCTATCGACATTGTAAAATGAATGAAGTCGGATCATAATCCCGTTCAAACCCCATATAACGCTACTGCTAAAAAAGCGTGATTTCGACTAAATTTTGTACATCTCACATTTAAAAAGGAAGCGAGACACATTTGCAGACAGAAAAATAGAGAGCCCGAAATGTGTGAGTATGAAAAGCTTGACAAGTTGGCCAACAAGGGTAATGCTCGAAAATTCTACGAAAAAATGCGGCAACTCTTGTAGAACCCTACGAGGTGATCTAGTAAGCGATGCCCAGAGCATACTAAAATTATGAAAGGCGTCTCCAGCCTGATGAATGACAGTGAAATCATAACGACAGGAGAAGGCGAACCCGATTCCCCAATCGATCACGCTGGAGCAGAGATATATAATTTATGTGGAAATATTTCGGAAATCTTTCTTTTTCTTTTTTTACAGTCAGTTCAGTAATGAATAAGGAAGTTTCGGTTGCTCCAACATGACAGCCGATACTCAGGTTATGAGCTCCAAATTCACACAAAGAGAATGAAGCAACTTAGAGTAAGTACCTTCTAGTCACATTAATAAAATGAAACTTTTTCCTTTTACTTTTTACCTTCAATCGCTAAATAAAAGATTCTGAGATCTCATTTTTAACAAAGCATTAATTTATTTTACACATATATACAGATCCTTCAACTATTTCTCAAAATTTTTATATTGTTTCTAATAAAACTTATTTCTTCAAGAGTGTGGAGATAATTTATTTTACACATATATACAGATCCTTCAACTATTCCTCAAAATTTTTATATTATTTCTAATAGAACTTATTTCTTCAAGAGTGTGGAGATGACTGGAGCGGAGTAGGCGACAGGAGCGACCGCAGCTACACGGGCCACCGGAGCGCTGTACACAGCTGGCGCAGCAATGTGTGAGTAGGTGGCAACGGCAGGGGCGGCATAAGCGCTGTAGGCATATGGGGATGCAGCGTAGGCAGCCACGGAGGGCACAGCAGAGTAAGTCAAAGGAGCCACGATGCCGGGGTTAGCCTGGGCGACGGCGAAGAGGAGAGCCAAGCAGATGAGGAACTAGAAGTAGATCGAGGCGGAAATATGGTAAATCAACTTTAAATAAATAGAAAACTATATTCTTTATTTTTTTTGATGAAACCACTTATACGTATTTCAAAAATTGTAATATCCTGCCACTTACTTTCATTTTTAAAAGTTTTTTTTTTGTTGTTTATTGCTCAACGACAAATGTTTGCAAACTGATGCTGATTAGCGCAATTCAAACGCTTTTTATAGTTGAAGTTTTTGGAGCAAACCAATTGGCCAACAATCACCTACGCAGCAAAATGGTTTTGTAATGACATGCGCACATACTTAACTACATACGTACATGAACGGCAAAAACACAAAATATCTTAGAGATTTTTAAAGAACAATTAATGCTTTGTAAACCGGTACACGTAAAAGCCCATTTACTTATTTTTATTTCCTGCTTCTGTAATTACGTGTGTCAAAAGCATGAGCAGACCTGTTTATGTGTGTGTTGTTGTATTTGTATTTGAACTTTATTGAAATGTGAATTATCATGTCACCATTTAACTATCAAACCATTCAAAGCAAGAAGTGACAATTTACCTTAATTATCGCTCCATTTATTGACGTAATTTCATAGCAATGCATAACCAGGTACACATACTATACAGATACAAGTATGTACATATGTACGTAAATATCTGTGATACACTTCCGGAACTAGAATGTTCCCATTCCTTATATAACTACCTTTATATGACTACTTTTAGAATAGTTGAATGTGTAAATGAATATGTTTATACTTTTTTTTTACTTTTTTTAATTGATTGTGTTGAAAAGCTTGTTCATTTGAGCTACGTTGTTCAAAAAATCTTATTTTATTCTGCTGACGATTTAAAGTAATAACTTAGCAATCTCTGGCAACTATGACGCATTAAGCACATAAGTATTGTCCTTAATATAATATCTTAAAAACGTGAGAACAAAAGTTTCTAATGGCAGTTTCCTTTGGAGAAAAAAAACGCGCAAAATTTTAAGTTCGATACCTCAAAAACCACGGAGCTTCCTCACGTAAATACAAACGTGTAGAGTTAAATCGATTTAGCTCATCATGTTGATCATCTAAAGAGCGATCCATTTTGTGGGTTTCTACTTATTTTTAAAGAAATAACACAGAAACTTAAAATTGATTGGGACATATTTATTATAATTTGAAAGTACAATCTTTGACATTTATTTTGTGAAGATTATTTCTTTCACATGTTGGCCGCGGCTACGTCTCAGATGATCCATCCGTTAAGTCCAATTCCCCATCACTCTTTCGAGCACTTAGACTGGTAACTGGCAAATGACACGCGCAATATTTTGCTCCAAATTGAAGCGAGATTGCTTCCATATGCTTTAGACTTGCCATATTTTCACAGAAAAAAGTACAACGGTGTGATATCACACGATATTGGTGGCAAGTCCACCAAGTCGTCAAAATTACGAGCTTCAATTTCAGACATCAAATAGTCGGTTATCAGGGCGCGATATCGGTCGCCATTGACGGTGACGTTCTCACCCGCATCATTTTTGAAGAAATATGGACCGATGGTTTCACCGGCCCACAAACCATTGTTTTTTCTGGACGAAATTACAGATCTTGAATTTCTTTAGGTTGCCCTTCGTCCCAAATGCAGAAATTTTGCTGTTTTAATACCCATTGAGCAAAAAATGGGTCTCATCGCTGAACAAATTTAGCTCGAAAACGTCAGGTTTTTAAGAAACTCATAGAGGAAAGCTACAAGTATTTCGCTTGAGAAGTTCGAGCGGCTTCATTTTTTGCAAAAGCTGTATTTTGTCTGCTATCAATTCAATACCTCGATGTAAAATGTTTCAAATCCTTCCATACGTCAGTCCGAGTTGCTACGAAAGGCACCGAATAGACTATCCACAGTCTTCGTGTACACTCTCAGCTACGGCTGCTATATTATATTTTCTTCACTGCGTGCTGGACGTGCTATATTTGGTCGAACACTAACCAACAATGAATGCTGGATCTCAGGGTAGGTAAAGATATCCGAAGGCTATGAAAAAATACTTACGAAATTGGGAAAGTGGCTAAAATGATATAATTAAATTATTTCCCAATCCAATCCGCGTGCTTCACCTGTAAGAGTAATATCAAACCCAAAAATTATGTAGGAAAAAGGCAAATTATAAATTATTTTATTAAAGGGTGTTCCTTGTAGGATGATGCATAATATATATATGCTGGATCAAGCAAAGATTTAAAGATACTTCAGTAAAAAACATCCATTTCATTTTCCGCTTTTCGCCAACTCCAATGAAATTATACATATATATTTTTTTATTGCAAGGATCTAACACATATGATTTTGTTTTATAATATTTCTAAATGTAATCAAATCATCATAACGATTTTTAATAATTAAAATTAATTCACCAGAATATTAGTAATAAACATCAGTCATCAGCTGTATGCTACAGGAGTCTGATCTGTACAGAATATTCGGGGATTTTATCATTGTTTTTGCCAATAACCTAAACCGATTCGGAGAAGCACCTCATCACATAAAGAAAATTTTTTATACATGGACTTGAGTATTATAAAAATATTTTTTTCCAATTCCTTCGATTATTTAGTACCTATACACATCTTCTAAACGAAAAAAATTGATTTCTTAATTTTAGATAAATCCAATTATTTTTTATGCTCACAATCATTCGGCGAAAGTTTTAACGTAAAATTCACAAAATATTATCAAAATGTCGCTCTGTTTACTGATTTATTATATAAAAATAAATTGTTGCAATTGGCATTTTTTGGCCTTCAAAGTAGCTAGTTTCGATTTTAAACGAATTGCTTCAAAATCCGCAGTACATCTCATTTTATTTTTTAAGGTTTTTGGGCTTTACAAGCTGGCTCAGATCTAATCTGTGATACATATCCGTGAGTATTTTCCAACGCAAATAATAAAAAATATATTTTTCTACAAATATACATATCACTTAATCAACATTTATTCACAGGTCCATCAACAAAAAGCATTATTTATAAAAAACCAAAAAGTAAGATCATCTATTTCTTCAACAGAGTTGAGACGACTGGAGCAGAGTAAGCAACGGGGGCGACCGCGGCAACACGAGCGACTGGAGCGCTGTACACAGCTGGGGCAGCGACGTGCGAGTAGGTGGCAACGGCAGGTGCGGCATAAGCGCTGTAGGCATATGGGGATGCAGCATAGGTGGCCACGGTGGGCACAGCCGAGTAAGTCAAAGGTGCCACGATGCCAGGGTTAGCCTGGGCGACGGCGAAGAGAAGAGCCAAGCAGATAAGGAACTGTAAAAAAATTATGAAGTGTTAAAAATATAAGTAGATTTGTAGATTTGAATTAATTAGAAGGATGTGTGAATTGCTTACTTTCATTTTGTTGTAGTTTGTTTGTGCTTTGCTAACAGCTGATACTGAACTAATGACATTCAAAGCTCAGAACGAGCAATTTATAGCAAAATTTGCTGCTGAGAGTTGTAAATAAATAAATCATGTTTGTGGTACAAGAAGTTCAATTGTCAGTTATGGCTTAGCCTAAATATTAAATTTAAGTGTGGTATCTGTAAGTGTGTGTAATAAGTATGTGTGTGTGTGAGAGTATTAGATTTATTATAAGCAAACCTAATAAACCCAATAATGATACTTTGTGGTGGCTATTTATTACTTGTTTTCTCATGATTTTGAATTATGAATGGTAAATAAAAGAATTCAAACATTGTCAATGTGTCAACATATTTTTTAAGCTTTCCAAAGTGTTCAAACTATTTCCGTAACTACTACTTTCGTAATGAAAGAGCATTGTACAATATTGTTTTAATATCTATTTTATGCCTGTGTAAATCTTTCATCACATTTTTTTTTAATTTTCGGGCTCTTTTTTAATTTTTTTGTTCATTTTGCTCAAAAATATTTTAGTCGAGATAAACAATTAAACACAGAATATTTTTGATCTTTAACAGGAATAAAAAAATATACTCTTAGTGGACAAATATTATAAGGGTGTTTTTTGATCGTGTGGTTTTCAGTGAATCAAAAATCTCTTCTAGAAGTTTGCGGTTTTGACAGTTTTTACTTGATTTATTCGGAAAAACATTTGTAAATCGAGCCAATATTATATATATTATATTTATTACAATTATAATAGTTCCGTTTTCCCAACCACGTTTTGTTCAACAATGAATCCCACTCAGGCAAGGATTGACACGAAGTCAGTCCATTTTTGAAACACAGAGATGCTATTATGAGGAAAATATTCTCTATGAGTTTCAATTGGATATTACATACATTGACCGATATTTTTTAGAACTTAGAGGCTTGAACAGTTTTGGTTCGGTTTAAACAATTTTTGGTCGTAAGCTGGCATAATCTAAAGACATTATTCGCACAAAGTTTTGTCCCGTTATATTAATTGCTTCTTGATTTGTGTACTGGAAAGTTGAGGAATCAAATGGAATTTAAAATTGTGCTGTTCTAGTCCGATTTCGTCAATATTCACATAGGAATGTAGAAATACGTTGAGAATATCATGGACAAAGTTTAGTCGAAATCGGTCTAGCGGGTGATTTCAATGGGTGGTACCTCCTTCATCCTCGAAGTTTTTCCCCGACTCTCATAAAGCCCTCTCATACCATAATTGAGTTAAAATTTTATGTCTCTGGAATATTTAGTCTTTGATTTATCGCACTTCTAGTAGTTTTTAGAGTAGGGTTATCTTCCGATTTCATCCATTTTTACAGTGTCGATGAGGGCTTAAACCTCTCTCTCCCTCAATCTGTATTTCTTTTCCCTTTCTATCTTTCTCTCCTTCTCTTTGTCTTTCTCTCACCCTGTCTGAACATTGCCAATATATAGTATTCCTTTTTAAAAGTATTTGGCATAAACAGAGCCCAAAAGTAATTAAATCCCTGATAGCTAAATATGTAATTTGGTAATGGCTTTTCCAATAACTGCTTGAAAATATTAGTTTTTGACCCAGTTTATGGCCATGAAGCAAATAGAATGAATTATCAACTGAATAAAATCATATCCCCTTAAGGTTAATGAGGGTCGGTATTTTAAGAACAAAGGCTACCATAATTTTAGGAAGCATAAATTGGACTCAAATGCATATCAAAATGGAGAAAGCTACAAAAAGGAGTAATTAAACTTAAAGTTGCTTTGAGAATTTAAGAACTACAATAATTGATTTTATAAAATTATTTTAAGGGAAACAACATAATTACATTGTTTCAAGCGCGATGCCAATAGCCCTGCTCTATTGTTTGATAGATTAAAATGCTCTTATAAACTCTGAATAAGACCTTTTATTTTTGGTTCTGATTACAGAACAAAGGCCGACATTATATGAGTAAAAACAAGAAAATATTTGACGTATGTAATTTTAGCCTTAGAAAGATGTAAATATTTTATACCACTAGAAAGATAACGATGCGTCGAATTAAATTTTCATAAAATTTTTTAAGAATGTTACAAATTTTAAAATTTTATGTTTTTGGACAGAGATCATTTATTTAGAACATTTTCAGTCTTTTAAGATACATACAAGGCGATGTATTTCGAGGTTCCCTACTTTTTGAAAGGAAGTACACAGACTCTTCAAATTTCGTGGGGAATGTTTGTTATTATTTGAAAGAACATTCTTCGGCATTCATTTTGTAAAGATTATCTCTTCCATCCGTTGAGTCCAATTTTTGATGACTCGTTTGAGCATTTTGACCGCTAACTGGCGAATGACACGCGTGATGATTTGCTCCAAGGCCAGAATCGAAGCATAGACTTTACAGAAAAAAGACTGACTGTATAATATCACACGATCTTCGTGACCAATCGATGCACCCAAAACTTGAAATTATCTGTTCATCTAAATAAGTCCATTTCCCATTCTAACGAGACTAAATGCTTCAATTTTAGGCATCAAATGGTCGGTTATCATGGTACGATAATGGTCGCCATTAACGGTTACGTTCTCACCGGCATAATTTTTGAAGAAATTTCGACCAATGATTCCACTGGCCTAAAAAGCACACCAAACCGTTATTTTTTTTAGATGTCTGCTATTTTTTTAGGGTCAATTGTTTATGCAATAATGAATATATGCTAGTCCCTCTAATGGCCATAGTTACCTCTATATATAAGTTTATGCACAGCATCAATAGTTTCTGGAACAACAACTAATTTTGGATTCGCGAAAGCCGCCATCAAGTGATATACGACTTCGATTGAATTCAACATACCATCGATAAACACTGACTATAGGTGGACCTTCATCGTCACAAATTAAGTTTGTCTACGCACTCTTGTCGTCACGTCCCCGTCGAAAGTTTTAAAAAATATGCGCACGAGAATGTTCGCGATTTGATCACATTTTTGACCGCGATGAATATTTCAAGTTACCGTTAACAACGCAAATAGCGGTCGTATATCAAAACATTTTGAGTAAATACAAGTAAGAATTTCATGACTTTTCATAGATTGGAAGTGAAGTTGTTGCGTTTTGAGTTTCAGTATGTTTGTGTTATGGTTGCGAAAATGAGCTTCGAACAAAAAGACAACATTAAATTTTGTTTTAAAATTGGTAAAACTTTTACCGAAACGTTTTAATTGATGAAAGAAGTTTATAGCGATGATTTTATACCCCGTATGAAACGAGTGGTTTCAACGTTTTCAAAGTGGTCGTGAGGACATAAATGACGTTTAACATGTGGGCCAATCAATATCCGTGATCACCGGAAATTCCATCGAATAGAGAATTCATCAAAAATCAGCTGAAATCATCATTGAAATTCATGGAAATGAGACTGAACATTTTGACCGAACATTTGAGCTTACGAAAATTGCTAACGCGCCGTCTCATCGATCGACGCTAGTGACCGATTATTTGATCAAAAATTCACCTGATATTTCACTGTGCGACTTCTTCCTTTTCGGAAAAATGTATTTGCCCATGAAAGAAAAGCATTATGCAGACGTAGAGGCCATTCAAAAGGCTTGCACTGGCATACTGGCCGCCATACCGGCCAACGAGCTAAAAGACTCTTTCGACGTGCTTTTGGACCGTGCAAAAAGCTATATTGAAGCAGAAGGAGACTATTTTGAATAAAATAAATTGATTTTGCCGAAAAAACCATTTGTTCTGTTTTTTTAAGCCCTGTTTACTAATTGAATGCACCTTGTATAATATCAAAATTATTAAAATTTACGATCAATTTGTGATTTGCCAGATTGCAACACTAGGGTTGCCAGATCTCGAAATATAAAAAGCTATGCTAGGAGTATTTGAAAAAATTAAAACTGTTTAAAATACAAGTAGATTTTTTTTTTAATTTGTGGAAATGTCAATTGTGCGTGAATATACCAGAAAGTTTCTATTAACTTACTTAAATAATTTGTAGAAGTGGATTGCTTACTATTCGAATAGTCGGAGAGTCGTAAATGAACAGTTAACCGAATATTTGACGACTTATCGCTATCCGGATACTGCAACTCGAATATTATTATTCGAATGTCCTACCTGGTTAATAGATTATTCTAATACCAAGAGCTCTACTACCGCGTATAAATTCTTTAGTGTTTTTCGCATTACCTTCGCGTGTCTTAAATTATCTTGAGAGTCGACCTTTAATGCCACATAACGAAAGTTTTTTGGTATTACCTAATATATATTAGGTTGTCAAAAAAGTCTTGCGCTATTTTGATTGAATTTTCAATTGTTCATAAAATTGGTTACAATAATGCGATTCAAGTCAAATATGCGCCGTTTTGTTCGATGACGCGTTCCCAACGAGATGCCACCTTCATAATGCCCCTCTCATAGAAGCTCGCTTCCCTATTGGCAAAAAACTCGGAGAGCCAATTTTCACAAGACTTTCTTGTGGCCAACTTCAGACTACCAAGCGCGTTCGCCATGGACAGAAACAGGTGGTAATCACTTGGTGCGAGATCCGGACTATACAGTGGATGCAAAAGAACCTCCCATCCGAGCTCCCGGAGCTTCTGGCGCGTCACTAAAGATGTGTGTGGCCTGGCGTTGTCCTGATGGAAGACAATTCGGCCTCTGTTGATCAAAGATGGCCTCTTCTGCATGAGTGCTGCCTTCAAACGGTCCAGTTGTTGGCAGTACAGGTCCGAATTGAGCGTTTGGCCATAGGGGAGCAGCTCATAGTGGATTATTCACTGCCAATCCCACCAAACACACAAAAGAACCTTCCTGGCTGTCAATCCAGGCTTGTCCACCGTCTTGGCCGCTTCACCGCTTTTCGACCACGACCGTTTGCGCCTTACGTTATCGTAAGTGACCCACTTTTCATCGCCAGTCACCATACGTTTCAAAAACGAGTCGATTTTGTTGCGATTCAGAAGCGATTCGCATGCGTAGATACGGTCAAAGATGTTTTTGCGCATCTTCGACCACCTCTACACCAGAACGAAAACGTTGAAACCATCGTTGTGCGGTGGAAATGGAAACTGTATCGGGTCCATAAACTGCATAAATTTTAATGGCGGCTTGAGATGCATTTTTGCCTTTATCGTAGTATTACTGTGAAATATGCCGTATTTTCTCTTTATTTTGCTCCATGTTTGCGACCTATAACTCACGAATGACTTAAAAAGAAACGACAATCAATCAAAGACATGTTAGCGCGAGAAATGGGCTTTCCAAGGTATAGCATGACCCGATGCGACGAATAAAACTAGAACTACGCGCTTTCAGCGCCAACTAGCGAAAATACCGCAAGACTTTTTTGACAACCTATTATATACATATGTATTAATTTCAAATACTTTCAAGAAATTTTTCAAAATGCTCTTTTTGCTATCTTCATACAGTTGTAATGGGATTATTTGTCTCCTGCAGCATATTATAAAAACATTGTTTCGAATAAAAGGCGTTTAAGAGTTTACTGATGGAACTGATTGAACTGAACGGCTACACGTTAGAAGGCTGTAACTCAAAAACAATTTGAGATATCGATTTAAAATTAGAGTATGTACTTTTAAAGGTATAACCTATCGATGTCATTTTGTAATTTCTCACTCTGTTTGGTCCTTAAAAAGCATTAATTATAAGAAAAGGTTGATACAATTGAAAAATCAACCCAAAAATGTAGATTTGTGCAACTCATTCTAATTTAAAAAACTGCACAATATTATTATAAAAAATAGATCGCATTCATGCATTCAATGGAGTCCATAATGGTTATCGGAAAGATTATGTATATATGTAAACATATATATACATATTACATATATGTCATTAGCGAATAAAGAAGAAGTCGTGTCTAGTTATAATCAAATTGTTAAAGGTATGACTAAGCATTTATTAATAAATAGCAAAAATTCCTATGCAATTTGAAATGCTTGATTAGATGTGTTTGCAATTCACATTAATAACAATATTGCGATTATATGCAAGTGTATATGTGCCTTAATTACGAGTATATATTTGTAGTAGTCTAATGCGGCTGCGGAAATCAAACTTATAAAGAACACATTTTTAATTTAAAAAAATAAATGGATGCAATTTTAAAATTGCAAAGAGTAGCAGTTTTGCTATAAATTTCCAACTCTCAAATTCAATTGCTATCAGTTCCAAACCATTTGTGAACCAAACAAATCAAGCTACACGCACTCCAACAAAATGAAAGTAAGTATGACATATTACTCTCAACGTTGAAAATGTGTTTATATCCTATGTATGTACTTATTTGCAGTTCCTCATCTGCTTGGCTCTCCTCTTCGCCGTCGCCCAGGCTAACCCTGGCATCGTCGCTCCATTGACTTACACGGCTGTGCCCAGAGTTGCCACCTACGCTGCATCTCCATACACTGCTTACTCATCTTATGCAGCTCCTGCTGTCAGCGTATACCGCGCTCCAATTGCACGCGTCGCTGCCGTAGCTCCCGTTGCACGAGTCGCCTATAGCGCTCCAGTTGTTTCTACGCTTTTGAAATAGAATTGCTGTTTATGATTTTTATTTTGTTGCTGAAACTGCTTTGTTCTAGGATCGGAATTATTTTAATAAATTTATATTTTTAAAGCATTTAAATTATATGTTTAGGCTTGGTATATATAGGGCCCTATATTACAAAATCCCAAGTGGGTGCTGATTTTGCAAGCATTCTTTTGATGTTTTTGTTAATCATCGAAATTGACGCTTTTGAGGTCTTGAGAACCCATATGTGATTGTCGAAAAACAATTGCACCACTGTTGTAGTCGGCATTTCATAGCACAATTGTGCCCTCTCACTTCACACGTATTCTTACGCTCTATCGTTTAGTCGTTGGCGAGACAGAAACGAATCAACATCGTGCTTGACTGTTGTGCTTTGTTTCTTAAATGCAAAGATGCCTTGCGAGAAATTCTTTATGCTTGAAAATGCTTTTGGTGACATGCAATGCATTTTGTGTTTTAAGACATTAAAAAGACAAACCAGAAATTATGCTTTGAAAAGACATTTCGAATATTTTCACAACGATTTAAAAAAACGGAATGAAGAAGAAAAACAATGTCTTTTTAATGAAGAAAGAAATTTTTTTTTGCAAAGAATTAAAGGGTGGTTAACGGAAACCGAGGGTTTGGAGGATTTGGATGAATCATTTTATCCGACTTAAAGTTCGTTTGCTCAAAGCAACGCAACAAACTGACCTCAGCGCATTTAAAATACATTCTTTTAATAAGAAACTGCCCTAAAAATATTATTATTGATAATTTTATCACAGAAATATCATAACGTGTACATATATTTTCGCAATTTGAAGCAGGCAAATGCAATTTATTTTTATAATGTTTATTATATTTTTATGTATGTAACTATGTTGTTTTATTTAAGTTTGTATCTATGCACGTATATACACTCTATATGCAATACCTTTTTTTATGTTCTCATTGAAACGCAATAAGTGATAACTTTTTTTTCAATTTACGCAATTTCCGACTGGGATGCTCATGCGGAGCAGTTCGCTTGTGCTCACCAACACAGTCACAGTTTAACTTTTGCCGACCACTGATCTACAACAAGTCACTGTTTGGTGCGTATTTTGGACTGGCGGCATAATTAGGCCCTACTATTTTGAAAATCAGGCTGGTTAAGCAGTGATTGTAACTAATGCTCGATATCGCCACAAAAAACTCAGATCCTCTTGCCGAAACTGGATGATATTGATGTGGTCAGTATGTCGGTATGTCAACAAGACGGATCCATACGTATGTCATACAGCCCGTTAAACACTTTAATTACTGCATGCGACATTTCCAGGACGTGTATTCTCTCGTTTTGGAGATCAGAATTGGCCCCCTGGATCGTGTTATTTAACACCATTGAAATAATTTTTATGGGGTTATTTAAAATCACAGATCTAAAGCAGAACCACCACCCACAACCACGCCTTATTTCAAGGAGGATATCCAACATTGTATCAATGACACCACACATTTTATATACTTACATAGGGACGTACAATCAATTGTGCCGAACAAGTCTAAATTCTTTTTTGCTGAACTATTTATAAGAGTAGAGAAAGATTAAATTTTTCCACAAAAATTTTTGAAGTATAGTATGTTAATGTTTTGTGTATCCTTGTGTATCTTTCGAACTACCTCAGCTCCCATGTAAATGATCAAGATGACGACACGAGTTGAACTCCCAGTGACCCCGCCTCCTAATAGGTTTAATGCACATGTCTCTCAAGCCATTTTAGCTATATTATCTAAATTTGCACACCTAAAGTCACTTCGACAATATTTAGGACTGAACTACAATCCGATTATTTATAATTGATTAGACATTATAAATTGAAATTATAATGCTCTATCATCAATTTAATAAGCACATTTCATTTTGTGTATTAAGGGATCAGTAGGGTAATCTTTTTTCAAATTTTTTTTTTTTTTGCATTTTCCGTTCCCTTATACCCTTAGAATTAATGTAGAAACACACTTTAAAATTGGAAGGTTTCGAGAAAGGCCCAAAAATAATAATACCGCTCGACGTTCCGAGCGCTCGGAGTGCACACATCAAACTTTAAACGTGTTTTTCTCAAAACACACTTTTTTAAACTGGCGGACATGATTCCGGTCGAACTACTCAACCTATATTGCTTATTTTTGTTTTAATGTTCACAAAACGCCTGGCTATCGTCCCTATATACATATTATATTTTAATGACAATGTTATGACAAAATTTATATAAAAAGTGTAAAAAAGAACATGGGAAAAATTAACAAAAAAAAAAAAAAACGTTTATTAATTTTTGATTTATAATCATTTTCTCATAATTCTTGTAGGGACGATAATCCTTCACGTACTATTTAAGAATAAATAAAAAAAACGCACCTCATTCCCCCAGCCATTTCTCTGACAGATGTCATCAAAAAATTCCGAAAAAAAAGTTTTATATACTCCACGATATACCGCACGATATGTGATTTATGGTAGAATAAAAAACTATGAAAACAAATGTCAAAAATACAGGCCATATTATCCTACTGATCCCTTCAAAATTTTTAAATTTTTTAATTTTCTTATGAAAGCGATTCAAATTAGGTCCAGTATTCTAAAATGTGGCGCGACTGCACTGAAAAAATATTAGCTTTGATGGAAACTACGTGCTTTGAACATAAAAATAAAACCTATGAGTTGAAAGCTAAGTTGTTTTACCAACTATGGCAAAAGTGTAGGGAAGAACAACAAAATTATGTAATTTCTTTTCGCTTTATAATTTATTGCAACAATATCCTTTACAATGCACGTTCGTCAACTGTTTACTTCTTCTTCAACAAAGTGGACACCAAGGGAGCGGAGTAGGTGACTGGAGCAACTGGTGCCACTGAAGCTACTGAGGCGACTGGAGCACTATAGACAGCGGGAGCAGCAACATGAGAGTAAGTGGCCACAGCGGGGGCGGAGTAAGCGGCGTGTGAGTAGGTGGCGACGGCAGGAGCAGCATAGGTGGAGTAAGCGGCATAAGGAGCCGCGGCATAGGCGGTGTAGGCGGGCACAGCAGCGGCGGAGTAAGTCAAAGGAGCCACCAAACCGGGATTGGCCTGAGCGACGGCGAAGAGAAGAGCCAAGCAGATGAGGAACTGTAAGGAAAGAAGAAAAGGTATTAGAAATTGTTTGCACTTCAACTTCAATTCGATTGAAATAAATTAGCAAAATTCTTGTTAACTACACTTACTTTCATTGTGCGTGAATTTGTGGTTAATTGACTGCTGTGAGTTAACTGATATCAATTAAGATTCTGCGCGCATATTTTATAGCAAAATTTTTGCCACGCCAGAACCCAACTTTTGGTGCTATAGCATTAAATTCGGACAGAATGGTTAATAAGAGCACACGCCTACAATATTTCCAAGCCATAAGCTCTGATTTACACATTTCTATGACACATACATACGTACGTACATACATAGTATTACACGTATGTATTCGTAGGTAGTTCTGTGCTTGCTTAAGGCAATAGTAGCTTTATGTGTATATGTATGTCTTGTTAGAATTTGACATAAACATTCCGGTTTCAATTGTTGCAAAATTTCTCAATACATACAAATACATATACGAAAGTTCAATGGAAAGTTATGTTGTTCAATTTTTCACAGTGTCATTATTACCTACATATCTTCATGGCATGATGATATTACAAAATGATTGCATATTTGAGTTTGTATGTGTTGTGTTCGCAATAATTCTCAAAAATTTATAAATAATAGTATATTTCTCCAAATACATTTCGATAATAAAGACAATTTATTGCTTTTCTCTTTGATTTAATTTTTTATATTATTACACGTTGACAAACAATATTTTCGGTTTTCCCAGTCGGAATAAATTTTATAAAATCCGGTATGCAAAATATGTTATGTCGTTGGTTGCCTTTTTTTATTTCGCATTTTGGAAACCCTAGAGTTGTAATCTACCAACTTACAACTTTTGACATTTTTTGTGTTGTACAAACTCAGAAAGTATTGATATACGAGCGCTGTTTGTATTGCTTACAGTAACTTAAAATATTCTTCTTGGCTAAAAAATGAAATCAAATCAAACGATAAATTCATAAAGAGTGCATAGATATATTTAATTAAATTTATGACAATGAATCTCCATGAAGGATCAGTTCTTGTCAATAGTGTGGTGAATTCAATAGAGGTAGTAGATCACTCCCAGGCGACTTTGAGTAGGTCGTTCATAAGCAGTTATTGTTCCAGAAACTGTTTATGCTGTGCGCAAACGAATTGTTGAAAAAGTCTTTTCATATTTTGTCAATAGATGACGTAACAGCCGTATATCTCCAGTGCTACCAATCACATTGATGCACGCCATATAATGTTCGAAAGGTGGTATTTTAAACTTTATTTAACCAAAACAAATTAAAGTCGGGGAGTAGAACAAATGTTAAAAAGGGAAGAATGCCACGAAAAATACCAATAAAATTTGTGAAGTTTACGGATTCAATGTTGTATCAGTTCGTGTAGTACAAAAATGGCTCACTCGCTTCCGTTCTGGAAATTTCGAAATCACATTTTACACTAATGGGGTAATGTCTCTGGCGGAAAAACGGCAAAAAGTGTTCGAAAAAATTGTATATATTTGGTTCATTAATGTTCATTAAAGATAAAAAAAAGTTGAAGTTTGATTAGAAATACGAAAAGACTTTTTCAATTACCAATAAAATTAACTACTACCATATATATATATATATTCTCATTCCAGTCAATGGTCAGACGATTTCTGAGCTTGACTTTTTGAAACGAAATAAGTTAAGAACTAATAAAAAAATATGTCCGAAAATTTACAAAAACCTGATGAAATATTTATACAGGCATAAAATAGCTATTAAAACAACAATATACAATGCTCTTTAATCACAAAAATAGTTTGCTTTGAAAACTCGAAAAAAGTGTTGACATACTGATAATGTTAGAATTCTTCTATTTACCATGCATAATTCAAAATCATAAGTAAACAATTAAGACGTAGCCACAACAAACTATCATTATTGAGCTTATTAAGTTTGCTTATAAAAAAATCTAATACACACGTATACACTTATTACACATACTTACAGAAACCACACTTAAATTTAATGTTTAGGCTAAGCCATAAGTGACAATTGAACTTCTTGTACCGCAAACATTTTCAGCAACGAAATTTGCTATAAATTGCTCATTCTGAGCTTTGAATGTCATTAGTTCAGTATCAGCTGTTAACAAAGCACAAACAAACTACAACAAAATGAAAGTAAGCAATTCACACATCCTTCTAATATATCTATATATATTTATAACACTTTATCATTTTTTCCAGTTCCTTATCTGCTTGGCTCTCCTCTTCGCCGTCGCCCAGGCTAATCCCGGCATCGTGGCTCCTTTGACCTACTCCGCCGTGCCCACCGTGGCCACCTATGCTGCATCCCCATATGCCTACAGCGCTTATGCCGCACCTGCCGTTGCCACCTACTCACACGCCGCTTACTCCGCCCCAGCTGTGGCCACTTACTCTCATGTTGCTGCCCCAGCTGTGTACAGCGCTCCAGTCGCTCGTGTTGCTGCTGTCGCCCCCGTTGCTTACTCTGCTCCAGTCGTCTCAACATTGTTGAAGAAATAGATGATTTTGTTTTTTGTGGATTTTTATAAATAATGCTTTTTGTTGATGGACCTGTGAATAAATGTTGATTAAGTGATATATTTATGGAAAAATATATTTTTATTATCTGCGTAATACTTACGGATATATACGATATATAGATCTGTTAGTACTTGTATAAGAATGGACATTAAGTTTTCTGATATTTTCATAGTTAATATATAATGTTTATGTAGTTATACATGGACATTTACATATATTAAAAATATTATGATTCCGTAGAAGTTACGAGTTCAAATACGGAGGCAGCTTATAAAGCCTAAAATTTTAAGTTTACGTGTCAGGGCAGGGGCAGTGATGTACTATAAAATCTCTTAACATCTTATAAAAATTGCTTTAAGAAAATGCGCCTTAAATTTAAAAGTACAATGAATTATCGACCCTATAAACAATACACAAACCTCAACAGGGCTAAACTTACAAAGAGGTCCTCAATATCATTCGAGGAGTGGATACTAAGTGAAATCTATCATAAGAGAAACTTAGATGACCTAACGCAATGCGTCAGGATTTCTACAATTCTAATAAGCCGGCCATGATGCCGCCAATTGACATTTAGAGGGTCGAATATCCAGCGGTTAGAGCCTACATGTGAAGAAATGAGAGAATCAGGAGTTTCACAATGTGGTAGGAACGGAGGCAAACCTTAACCAAAAGCTGATGGACCCACTCATGTGTTTAGGGTTAGACATACGTCGTGCGCAACTGAATTTTTACCCAACCTAAATACTGAGTGGGTATGGATGTTTTAGAAGATATCTGTTCCAACTTTTACAGCACATATGTGTCCTGATAAATAGAAAGCTATCAGCGAAGCGTCAGCTCTAATTACGATGAAGCTAAGATACTTAAAAGACTAAGAGACTCAAATATTTTTTTCTGTACCATGAAGTAATTCTTAATCCAGTTGTTCCGTGACAGAAACATGAGTTAGGAATAGGTTGGGTCTCACACTCCGGTTTTCGATGCTTTTCCCTCGTAAAGACAACCGATTATCCTACTGTGAATTATAACATTTTCAAAGTTTGGCCAAGGTTTGGTTAGATTAAATTTATTGAGACTCTGCACCTGGAAAATCAACCACAAAGGATTGGTATGCTAAGTTTAGACCTCCAAAAGAAGGTTTTGCCGACAAAGACATCAAAAAATACCAAAAAATAATTTTGTATGACCGTAAAGTGAAGTTGGTTGAGATAACAGATACTCTAAAGAAAACCTCAAAAGTCGGCTGGAAAGGTTATGACGTAAGGAATGCGCATGGAATAATTTTTATTGACTACCTTGAAAAAGGAAGGACCATCAAAAACGATTATTACTATCATTATTGGAACGCTTGAAGGATGAAATCGTTGAAAAACACTTTCATTTGAAGAAAAATATGCTGTTTCAACATGAAATTGTACCGTGCCACAAATCAGTGAGAACGAAGACAAAAATTCGAAATGAATTGGGATTCGAACTGCTTCCGAATTCATCGTATGCTCCAGATATGACCCCCGCGACTATATCCCGTTCGAAATAATTTTTCAAATGAAGAGGTGATCGGCGAAATTGAGGCCCATTTTGAAGCAAATGATAAATCGTCCTACAAAAATGTTATCCAAAGTAGTAATACGTTAATTAGTATATCACC
This sequence comes from Bactrocera correcta, assembly GCA_027475135.1. NCBI lineage: Eukaryota > Metazoa > Arthropoda > Insecta > Diptera > Tephritidae > Bactrocera > Bactrocera correcta. Next base: position 49,850,024 of record CM050327.1, on the reverse strand, counting down.
TTTGAAAGGAATTATGTTGAATAGAAAACAAGAGTTTTGGAAACAAAAAAATATTTTTTACCATGGTGGACAGGGGACTTTTCAATTGACCTGTTATAACCTTACGTAAACCAGTTAAAGAACATAATGATCTTAGATACATATATGGCTTGAGATATAGTATAGTATGAAAAATATTTTTGCTCACAAAATTAATAAAAGTACACGTTTATTTTAATTTATAACTTAATCAACATTTATTCACAGGTCCATCAACAAAAAGCATTATTTATAAAAATCCAAAAAACAAAATCATCTATTTCTTCAACAGAGTTGAGACGACTGGAGCAGAGTATGCAACGGGGGCGACCGCGGCAACACGAGCGACTGGAGCGCTGTACACAGTTGGGGCAGCAACATGAGAGTAAGTGGCCACAGCTGGGGCGGAGTAAGCGGTGTGGGAGTAGGTGGCAACGGCCGGTGCGGCATAAGCGCTGTAGGCATATGGGGATGCAGCATAGGTGGCCACGGTGGGCACAGCCGAGTAAGTCAAAGGAGCCACAATACCAGGGTTAGCCTGGGCGACGGCGAAGAGGAGAGCCAAGCAGATAAGGAACTGAAAGAAATGATAAAGTGTTATAAATATATATATATAGATATATTAGAAGGATGTGTGGATTGCTTACTTTCATTTTGTTGTAGTTTGTTTGAGCTTTGTTAACAGCTGATACTGAACTAATGACATTCAAAGCTGAGAATGAGCAATTTATAGCAAATTTTCGCTGCTGAGCATCGTAAGGAAATAAATCTTGTTTGTGTTACAAGAAGTTCAAGCATTTTTAGTGTGGTGTGTGTGTGTGTCTACGTACTCGTTTTTCTTTGCTGAATCATAATAAAGTTAACAATTGTTCACTGTGGCCAGTTCTTGCTTGCCCATTAATGGTTTCGAATTGTTTTTGGAAAATAGAAGAATGCCTAAGCACAAACATATGTTTGCGGTACTCACAACCTGCCATAAAGCATCATGAAGTCATAAAATTTTAAATTTTTGCACTTGTTTAAAAAAATGTTTGGTGGAGTACACAATTAAAATTTTCAATGCTATGTTTTCGAATCGTTATAACTTTTAACTTTATGAGACTATATAAAACGTCTACCTGTATGTATATCATCAAGTAAAATAAAGTAAAATTTTATTCTTAAACCTTTTCCGGACTTTTCTGCTATCTTCAAGAAATATAGGTGCATCTTCTTGGTAAATGGGCTCATATTCAAATACATTTTTCTTTCATATCGTGAATTCTACATATATATGCACGAATTTTTATATTTGTTTCAAAACACGACTATATTCCACAGAGGCAGCTGTGTGATTTCAAAAAGTTATTTATTATGCTATTTGGAAGAGCATTATACTACTATTTTCTAACATATTTCTGGAAATATAATCAATAATATTCAAAAATGTGAGACGAGCTCGCGGCTTACAACTTTAATTATTTAATGAATCATAAAATACTTCAAGTATATTTTAAAAAGCATCGAAAAATTAACATTTAAATTTAAAATCGTATAAGATTATCCTCCACCAATTCTCGGTTACTTCGATTTATAAGTTGTTATTATATATTATATATATTATTGGCTCCCACATAATTTTTTTTTTAATATTTTCAAAGTTTAACTGTTCAAGAATATGTGTACAAGAGGATTTTCAAAATTCAAATTACTTTCGGAGATATAGGCATTTTTCTGACCCGGCATCCAAACTGATTCGGCCGGAACGCGAAACCTTAAACGCGTTTTTCTCAAAACTGACTTTTTCGGAACAATACCCACGATTTCTCAGGTTCTACTGGACCGATTTATTTGAAATTTTTATAGAGTATTTTTTATAGGCTTGTCTATAGTATGAACTAGCCCCATCCCCAAATTTTTATTTTTATTATTTTTTAAAAATTCGAAAAAATCAGAAAAAGTGATCAAAAAAAAACTTTTTTTTAGGCAGTCGCCGTTTTGTGACAATTTTTTCCCACTTTTCCGTAGTTCCAGCCATTGCGATATTATTCTAGATTAATAATCGTTTTTTCTTTTTGGTTTCAGATAACTAGGAGGGTTGAAATCATGGGTATGGTCACGTGGAAATTTTTAGCGACCCCCCACTTCGTCAGCCCATAATTTTTGAAATTCTTTACTTTTTTTAGTTTTTAATTTTTTTCTCTACTCTTCTAAAATTAAGAAATAACTAATAAAAAATGGATAGTAAAAATATTAATTGCCTTTTTTACGACACTTTAAAAATTACCTAAAATTCATGCTTTTAGACTAGAATACCCCTTAAATAAACTACGTAATTCAATTGTACGTGTTTTATCTTGAAGATATGTGCTTATTAAATGTTATACAGAAATAAATGAAAAGTAATCTTTAAATCACCGTACCCCAAGAGGGTTAGGAGGGTGCAAATAAATATATAAAATATATGAAGCAAATATATATGAAAGAAATCTTTAAAAAGTTGGCGTGGACTCGCTCCTAAAAGGTATATTATACTTATTTCTCAAAACCATTCAAGCTGTATCACTCAAATTTGTTCAGGGCAAGTCTGTTTGACACCTCTTACGACAGTATGAAAATAGGTGAAATAACCGGAACTCATGAATTTTGTAACGACAGATCTTCATGCAAAAATAAGTAGATTCAGAACAATAAATACCTTAGATCCCATTTATACATCTAATATAAAATTTTTGGATTCCTGGTTGGCTTTATACAACATATTAGGTAGCCGAAAAAGTCTTTTCGTATTTTCACTTTGCAGTCGTATATCTCCAGTGCTACCAATCACATTGTGTCTTACAATATAGTATTGGAAAAGCGAGATTTTAAGCTTCGTTTGACAAAAAAAAAAATAAATTCGGGGAAGTTGAAAAAAGGTACAGCTGCTCAAAAATAAGTTAAAATAAGGAATTAATTCGCTATATTTTGAAATTTTCGTATAAAAAAAGGTAAGAATTCAAAGCAAGCCACCAATAAAATATGTGAAGTTTACGGAAATGATGATGTAACAGTTCGTGTAGCACAACAATGCTTCGCTCGCTTCCGTTCCGGAAATTTCGACTTACACTGATGAAAGTTTTACACTGAAACATAGGTCTGTCAGTATTATTATATATAAAACTGCTTCAAAATATATTATAGAGTATATCTAAGCAATGTCAAAATTAATTCAATCAGCCCATCCCTTTCTTTGCCCGAAATATACCCGTTTTAAATCTTTCAAGTTGGTCAGAATGGGTGAAATTTTATTGAGACTAAATGGAGATGTTTTTTTTTTAAAGAGTTGCCATATCTTTTCATGAGTTTTCAATTCTTGAAAATAATGAAAAATTAAAAAAAGAGAAATAATCATTGCTGCGACCTATTGCAGCTCATAAATAGTCATGTGTGTAATATCAACGGCATATGGAAAAATATCCATATTAAAAGAGTTATTAACCTAAAAGAAATGAACTCACGTGACCAATTTAAATATTAATTTTTTTTTAATTTCCAATTTATTAAAAATTATTAGCTGATTACTTCTATAAATTTTTTCATGATTACAACAACAATTGATAATAATCTACACAATTAGCTTTTACCCTTGAATTGCTTAGTGCCGTTCAAATGAGTATTTGTGCTGGAAGCCAGTTATCAATTAAATCGCATTAATTTGTTTATACCACAACAACAACAACAGCAAGAATAGTAAAAAGTCATTTACCTGATTATTTACCAGCTACATTCGAGATTCATAAACGATTTATTGACAATCGAAGAAATCAAAGAATCATACGCACATACATACAAACATACAAGTATTGATATATATTTTCACAACAGTACAGCGATGCGGGCAATGCGCCTGCGCACACATTACGCGCTTTATGCTTGTCATTATTTTGATAGGCGTATTCGCGCCGTCAGCGCTCTAAGCACTCAATAAAAAACTTTTATACTTTCGTGCACGTATGTGTGTGTATGTGGTCGTAAATACATGCGCATGCGCATTGTTTAGCCCTAATCGAGAGCATGTCGGTAAGCACAAGCATTTGATACGTTCGAGGGATTATCAGACCGGTTGGGTTCTTGTGTGGGTGACAAAACATTGTCACAAAGATATTTGTTAGAAGAATTTTCAATTGTTCGAAATCACAAACGGACCGGCACCACACATCCGCGTTGGCTATCCGGATCATTGGCGTGGACACACACAAACACACGATGCTATTTGTGGCTGCAAAAACCCAAATCCGCGACACATGTAGGGAAATACTAAGCTAAGCTCTTACGATATAATCACAAAAAACCGATTTAAATAAATGAAATAACAACAACAACAATAGCAATATGTCGCGTTGCAAAGAACCTTTGAAGCTGATCGACGTGTATGATAGAAGTTGACAAATAACGAGTGATCAAGTACCGGTGCGCAAATGCCTTTTTCTGTGGAATATTCGTCCAACTTCCCGCCGTTTTTGCTTTGCGTTGACGCAGAGAATTATTGTAAATTTTCGTATAAATAATTGCCGTTGAGTGGTAGTTGCTATCAGTTAACTCACCGCAGTCGATTAACAACAAACTTTAACAAAATGAAAGTAAGTTCAACAACGCTTTTCATATTTGTTTACCATTTGATAACATCAATTTATTATTTGCAGTTCCTCATTTGCTTGGCTCTCCTCTTCGCCGTCGCTCAGGCCAATCCCGGTTTGGTGGCTCCTTTGACTTACTCCGCCGCTGCTGTGCCCGCCTACACCACCTATGCCGCCGCTCCTTATGCCGCTTACTCCACCTATGCTGCTCCTGCCGTCGCCACCTACTCACATGCCGCTTACGCCGCCCCCGCTGTGGCTACTTACTCCCAAGTTGCTGCTCCTGCTGTCTACAGCGCTCCAGTTGCCCGTGTCGCTGCGGTAGCTCCAGTTGCTCCAGTCACTTACTCCGCTCCCTTGGTGTCCACTTTGTTGAAGAAGAAGTAAACTGTTGATAAAAAGATTAATAAATGACATATAACCGAAACTAATGTAAATGTTTTTCTTATTATAAGAACAAAATTTATAAGGCATATAAAAGTGATAAATCCGATTACATAGGTGTATACTTGTTTCCTACTATAACATAAAATACTTATTTTACAAAAAGATTTTTTCATAGTTATATCAAATGCAAATCATGCACCTCCTGACTGAACATTATTGAAGCGCTCTCCAAATAAAAGTCTAATTCTTTCTAAAAGTAGTAGTTACGACTGCTATAGTTACACTTTCTAGATTGATCTTGATTCTATAAATTATTTTCCATTTATCCATTAACCATTTGCTTTTGTGAAAATGGAACAATAATTTTGAATGGGAAAGTATAAAATAAAATATTCAAAGTATTGACCACTGCTTCCTACACATTTCGACCACTTTCTGTTATATGCCTGTGGTAATGTTCGTCTTTTGAAGCAAACCAATCAGACACCCAATTTACGACTTCTGCGTAGGAATCGAAGTGCTACTTACCCAATGCGTGTCCCCTCGATAAAAACAATTGGTAATCGGAAGGAGGTTCACCAGGCCTGGGAACACCACGTTCTTCATTTCTCACATCAAAATCATTACCTCCCAACCGTTGAAACCATCTCTTACACGTCGCTTCTGATAAAGCATGATTACCATATGCCTCGACCAGCATTCGATGATCTCTGCAGCACATTTCTTTAAATGGACTTAATACTTTCCGCAAATTATCACTTTTTGGTATACAAATTTTACATTATCAACACAATGAAAAAATATGATGTTCGTTGTTCAATGATTGTAAGGTTATTAAATATGTTTGACAGATGTCAGGCCAACTAAACAGAAAAAAATAAGATTTGTCCACAACAAATGTTCCCAACAAACACATTTACATCTTAACGCTCACTTCATACCTGGTACAGTTATGAAAACACTCATATTTTTCAAACTGTTAATGAATAAGTAGAACCACTTTAGCTTAAACGTATGCAATGTGAGCAATCGATCGAAAGAGGGACGCTTCCTGCAAGTCCCCAGCAATTCTGAATCGAATCTAACAGTTCCTTCCCGTTTAATTTAGGAAAGTCCTACCTTTTAGTCTGTTTTGTAAGAAATATATACCAATATACCAGCTAGAAAGTATGCAAGCATGTCTGTAACAGCTGCTTACAGGAATTAATAATGGACACTGCATCGTTTCAGCTGTTGAATTCTTATGAAACTGGGCAGCAAATAGAGGAATCTTAATTAAACGCGATGCATGATCATAATTAGCTATTTTGGCCAACATTTAGTAAATATTGCGAAAATTACTTAATAGTTCGCGATTAACTTTGGGAGCTATTTTAAAAATTTAAACTTCTGTTTTTAGAGACTTCTTTCGGAAGAATCACTAAGTTTGGAAATTATGTTATAAGAAATAATGGATAAAATCATTGATTTTCTATTCTTATTCTTATTATTGTTTACAGTTACTTAAAATATTCATTTTGGCTACAATATCGAATTAAATATCGAAAATTTTCGCGCGATTATATTTTACATTGCAATGATGATCGTAAATCGTCGTGGATTACTCCAAGATAAATTTCGTGAAGGTTGTTCAGAACGAGTTGTTGTCCCGGAAACTATTGTTGCTGTGCGCAAAATATTATTGCAAGATCGTCATGTGACCTATTCTGAGATTGAAACAACATTAAGCACTAGTGGGACCAGCACTCATTCAATATTACAAGAACATTTGACTACAAAATACTTTAATTAACATTGGATCCCACACAATTTGTCAATTGCTCCAAAAAAATCTGATGTTGATTGGTCTAAAGAAATGTAAAAAAAAATATATATTAGCGGTGCCTCAAAATACTTCTAAGACATCGTGGTAGATAATGAATCGTGGATTTATTTGTATGCGCTCAAATGTAAATAGGAGTCGACTGTAAGGGTGTTTCAAAATAAACCGAATCCTTCAAAAGTTACTTCCAAGCAAATGGTTTGCTGTATTTCTGAACAAATGGATATATTACAACCATACCACTAGAATAATTATTCCTAGTATGTTTTAGAGATATCTTAATCTGAGTGATAAACAGGCCTTGACAATTGGTTCAAAATCTCTCAAAAGTACATAGATCTTAATTGAGAATATGTCGTAAAATAATTAAGCGGTTTTCGATGATTAAAATTTGTTTTTGTTCTCCAATCTAGAAAAAGACGTGGGTTACGTAATTAGGATATGTTTATAAAACTTAGTACACGTGTTCGTTGGCACTCAAGAAGCAGGTTGGTATTGCATATGGACAGAGTCGCTCCTTTACCGCTATTACAAAGCTCCATTAAGAGCAAATTAACTAATTTATCGATTGCAATTAAATTTTGAACTTAACATACAAAGTATAGTCAAGGTATGAGAATTAAATACATCAGATGGTTTCCGACTCTCTAGTGAAGTGTAAACCGTAATGTTGGCCAATATATGTTTTCATAAACATATCGAGCTTTAGCTCTGAAAATGTGTTCAATCAGTCCGTGGTCTAAACCACTTATTCCTTATAAAATGATTTCCGTTTTGATGTTTTATTCCTCATATACCTAACATATTAAATTTAGATTGAAGTTAATAAGAGACCAAATATGATTGTTATCATATATCATATTTATATAAATAATCAGCGTGACGAGCTGAGTCGATTTCAGCATGCCCGTCCGTCGGATCTTCTGTCCGCCCATATTAAAATATGCGAAATAGTCGATCAGTTTTGAGATATCTATCAGAAATTTTGCACCCACCTTTTTCTCACTAAGTTACAATATAAAGTTGCCATACAAACAGACCGATCAAAGTTTTAAAGGGAATATTTTGTATTTGCTAAGGGTATTATAGATCCGGCGCAACTGAAGTTAATGTTTTTCTTGTTTAAGTGGTTATATACAGTTAGGATTTTCAAAAAAAATCGATTTTTTTGCATTTTCTTAATATATACATATATATATCTGAGTATACACACACAAAATTTTAAGTCGATCCGACGAATATTTTCGAAGTTATAGACACATTAGTGAAGGCGCACCGACTACATGTAAAGTGCTTTCAAAACTTTAAACTTCTTTTTTCTCGAAACGGTGTTTTCAAAGTCGGTGAGCAAGATTTCTCAGAAACGGTTGAACCGATCAGTTTGAAATTTTTATATTATTCTGCTTCTTAACTTTATTTTTTAGTAATTAGTCGAAGGATTTCCCCATCAGATGAAAATGTCTTATTTTATAAACAATTAAAGATCCGCATTTTGGTCGAAAATCGAACCTTTTGCTTTGAGTGGCCGCCATTTTGTCAAATTTTTTTTTTTGCTAATTCCTTCGATCAATTGCATTTTAAATGATCCAGTCCAGAGATATCGTGCTTACCGCAAGAAGCCTTTTTTTTGCGGACTTCTGAAAAATTGGCGTTATCAACGTTCCCGACAATTATTTTTAGCAATAAAAAATATGTGAATATAGTTTAAGGTTGTCATAATATACCTGCCAAGTTTCAAATCAATAAACCAAATAGTTGGCTTAGAAAAAATTCTTGAAAAATGCCTTTTTTTTCGACCTCCTAACTGTATATAACCCCCTAATATTAAGCTTGCTAACAATGGAAAGTATAACTATTCGGTTACACCCGAAATTAGTTCTGTGTTCCGTGTTTATGTTAATGTTTATGTTGTGTTATTTTGAGTGCAAATGCTTCATTGTTTTTAAGAAAGTTTTGGGGGAAAATAAATCAGCGATATTTTAGTGGTCAACAGTCACTCAACCAATAAGAGAGCGATTTAATACCTATAGAAAGCGATGAAGTCAACTGAATTCGGTCTTACATTATATTACATCTCTAGAACAAAGCTAGGCTGTTTGAAAGGCGGCAATGCTAATTGGGTCAGACTTGAATAAACAATAAAAGAGAAGTCTAAAAATAGTTTGGGTTTTTTCAACATTACGCTAACATTTTTGGGTTTTCCCGTTTTCGTATAACTTAGGATATGGTTAATAAATTTCACTTCACTACCCAATTAAAAGAAGGAACAAAAAAGCAGCCCTCCTGTTTCGGATTATCAATTACATCTTTTTTTTAGCAATTTTTGTCAATTATTTTTAAGATTTGCTGTCTCATTCTACGCAATCAATTCAAGAATTCCCTTTGATCAAATTCAAGCATAATCATATATAAAGCATAACAGACAGACCAAAACGGACAAGCATTAATACCTATTGTCATATTATTATCACTTTGTATGTGTGTGTTTGTATGTGCTCGTATATGCGGGTCTTTGTGGGTACTTGCGGCTGTGAACATACAGACCAACATATGAGAAAATGTACTTAGAAGTAAATGAACGAGTATGAATAACAAAGTGTAGGCGGCGGATTCTTGTATATGATATAAATATAATACATATATTCGTACATACAAATATATACCACAGAATTATGATTTTCTGATTTCGAAAAATTTTGCTATAAATTATGCGCGCAGAATCGTAATTGACATCAGTTAACTCGCAGCAGCCAATTAACAGCAAACTCTAACAAAATGAAAGTAAGTGTACCCTACAAGAAGTCAGCCAATTTATTTCAAACGAATTGAATTTGAAGTGTAAACAATTTATAATTCCTTTTCTTTTTTCTCTGCAGTTCCTCATCTGTTTCGCACTCCTCTTCGCCGTCGCTCAGGCCAATCCCGGTTTGGTGGCTCCTTTGACTTACTCCGCCGCTGCTGTGCCCGCCTACACTGCCTATGCCGCTGCTCCTTATGCCGCTTACTCCACCTATGCTGCTCCTGCCGTCGCCACCTACTCACACTCCGCTTACTCCGCCCCCGCTGTGGCCACTTACTCTCACGTTGCTGCTCCTGCTGTCTACAGCGCTCCAGTTGCCCGTGTCGCTGCGGTAGCTCCAGTTGCTCCGGTCACCTACTCCGCTCCTTTGGTGTCCACTTTGTTGAAGAAGAAGTAAATCGCTGATTTCTTCGAAAATGTGAATGGAAAGAAATGTTGAATGACCAAATAAAAAATTTGATGCAATATAAGCTGACTGTTGTTTAATTTGCAAATTTCAGTAAAAGGTTTCAAACGTTACACCAAATTTAGTTTTGTCCAGGCAATACAACAATGTCATATAAAAGAACGAATCATCGTATAGATCTCATTTTACACTTAATACGTTCCCATTGTGTCCCCATTCGAGTAGAAACTTTACTTACTTCGGAATTATATTAAACACTGGAAACCATAACATTTCGTGATACTTCCACCTTCATCCCAGATTTAATGGAGATTTAAATAATGTATGAGCTACCACCAATCTCGAATAAGGCGATACTTTCTTAATAAAAATTAGATTAAATTATTTAAACTATTTATAACTACCAGCAGAAAAAACGGAGAATTTTTGGAAACGTTCCTTCATCTCATTTATGAATTTAATGAAGATTACTTATGTCTTCACAAACATTATTTGAAAGCCATTTAATTGTCAAAACTTTCTTAAGGTAGTACTCTGGTAACTTGGGTTCAAAAAATCTAAAAAAATTTTTTACTTAATTTGAAAGTACAGTGTCTTGAGAATATACTGTAAAATTTGTGACAGAAATTCGAAATATTTCGGGAGTTATAACGAGTTTCCTAGAACGCCTCGGAGTCCTCTCTCTCGGAGTTATTGAACATTAAACGCGTTTTTCTCAAAACATTGTTTTTCTGATCCGCCCAGGTCCTAACTTTTTTTCTACTGAACCGATTGCTTTAAATTTTAGCGGGCTGTTCTACACACTTATAGTTCTCGTCGGAACTAACGAGAATTTTTTAACCCCTAACTTTTTATTTTCCAACCCTTTCTTTGCTAAAAATAAAATGACTTTTTTCAAAATCCGCCATTTTGTTATTTACCCTTGAAATTTAACTTCAGTAGTTCCGACCAGAATGACATGTCTATAAATTAAGACTAAACAAGAATATTTGCTTTCAGATAATATCAAGAGCCAAAATCACCCAAGCCACCCAAGTGAATTTTTTTTTGAGGTTCCAACTTCGAGTGACAATAACAATAGTAATAAAGTATTAAATTTTTTCAAATAATTTTTTTTTTTAATTTTCAATATGTAAATAAAACACTCTACATATTCAAGATAATTCATTTTTATTTTCCTATAAAAAACCTCCCTCAAAGAAGTCATGAAAATTGGCATAAGTTACCAGACCTTACCTTAAGAAGTACCAATGAAATTGAGTAATCACGAAAGCTTTTTCCCACATCAGGTTTGACCCAAGCATGTTTAAGGGTGATCCTTATTATTTATTATCATTCGAAAGAAGATTCTTAGGCATTTATGTTTTGAGGATTATCTCTTTCAAATGTTTACCGCGGCTATGTCTCAGATGGTCCATCCGTTGAGTCAAATTTCATTGACTTATTCGAGTATTTTGACTGGTAACTCACTTATCTACTCACCAAAATGTTCTCTCAACAAATCCATTGATAGATGCGAGGTGTGGGAAGTGAAACCAAATGTCGTCGAGATCACGCGCTTCAATTCCAAATATCAAATCGTCAACTATTGTGGTGCGATAACGGTCGCCATTGATGGTTACGTTCTCACTGGCATCATTTTCGAAAAATAGGGGCCGATGATTCCACAAACTAACCCAACTATTGTTTTTTTTTTTTTTTTTGATTAAATGACAGCTCTTGAATCTCTTTAGCTTGATCTTCGTCTCAAATGCGGCAATTTTTCTGTTTAAATACCCATTGAGCCAGAAATGGGCCTCATCGCTGAACAAAACTTGGCTCGAAAGCATCAGAATTTCTTGGAACTTTTCAAGAGCCCATAGAGGGAAGCAATCTTAATTGGGAAGGGCGAGCGGCTTCAGTTCTTGCACAAGCTGTATTTTGTACACCAAGTCGTTCCAAGCGTCAGTTTTTCCATGACAAAATCCCAAACAATTGTGAATAAAAATAACACGACAGCTTGACACGACTCGTACGTGATCAGTCAAAAAAAGGTTTTTGAAAAAATACCTCCCCCGAATCAACCGTTATAAATCAAAACTAATGTCCGTTTTCATGAGCAATAACTGAATTGAATTTCTTTGATTTTTCGTTTACAAATTTGTAGCTGATTTATTATTTATCAAATCTTCATTTTCTAGACTGTCATTTCCAATGAAACTTCGACTGAGAATAGTTTAAGTTCCTAATACTAAAAAGAGTGTGATTGATACGAAGTTGAGTTGCCTTGTGGTCGCTGATAATGCGTTCGAGCTAAGTGAAGGAATGACTGTTAGCGTTCGTTGGGAACTCTTAGATGAGCAACAGAGAGATCTTTCTGCTTGAAGGAATAACCTAGGAGTACTTGTTTTACTTGCTATTAGCAAGATTCACTTTAGCCGGCTGTTAGGAGTTCTAAGTGGTCACCGTCTTATTGATACTTCCGCGGTGAGTCTAAAGATTGGAGTGGAGCAAATTACACCAGTCAACAGCATTTTGCTTTTTTGTTGCTTTTATACACAAATAAGTATATTATATACAAATAAGTGAACGAACTAAAAATAGTTTTGAATTTCCTTTTATGTTTAAAAAATGGAAACATTTTAGTTAATAAAAATGCAAACATTGCGTACATATATATAATTCATTAGAAGATACCGTTCATCCATTTAGTTTTAATTTTTACTAAGAACAAAAAGTCACCAAATATTTAAAAATTAACACTTTTACTTTTCCTCTCATATTCCATTTCTCTTATTAACAACCAAATAAATATTAGTCTCCCATCATCATTTCATTATACTGGCCTTAGTAGTATATCTCCAATTCAATTAAATCTTGATTGAAGAATTCTCCTTGTTCTTACGAATAAATTTATCTAAATGAGAATGTAACCTTTAGAGGCATTCTACATCCGATGATGGGGAAATTTGTAATCAGTCAGTGATCAGCTCGTCAGTCGGTTTCCAAGATAACCCGCACTCCTGCCTTAAACTGTTCCAGGCTTTTTTCTCCTCAGTAACTAAATTTCTCCTCCTAAGTAACTTCGACTTTTCTAAAACTGATCGAAAGACAGAGCTTCGTCTTCCATCAGGACAACGCAGGACCACACAAATCTTTGATGACTCGCAAAAACGAGGAGAGCTGTACTGGGGAGTTTGGATGCATCCCTTGACTGTAAACTATCGGACTACAATTTGTTTCTAGCAATGCAGAACTGCCTTAATGGAATGAAGATGGCTTCAATGAAAGCCTGTGAAAATTACTTGTTTCAGTTTTTCGCCGAGAAACCAGAAAAGTTTTTCACTGATGGAATTGTGTTTCTAGCGGAAAAATGGCAAAAAAATGGTCTACAAAAAGGTACATATTTGGTTCATAAAAAATAGGCTGAATTTTGATTAGAAATACGAAAATACTTTTAAACTCTATATTTTCGCTTTGTGATCGTCCTTTTCTATATGCTACTATGAGCAAAAAATAGTAAAACCTCGTTCATATTTTAAAAAATTTAATTTAGTCTCAAATCTATGTCGTCCCCCTCAATATCGTCTCCTTTCGCCCAGATACACTTGTGTCGACGATTTCTCCAATTCTCGAAACAGTTGTAAAAGCGATTCACGTCTAATGTCTTCAATTGACTGAAAACAATTTCCCAGGGAAAGGTCGTTTGAGTTTGCTTAATTGCCAGAAATCACACGCACTTAAACCAGGGCAATACGGTGCTTGCGGAAGGATATTGATTGAAAATTTTGTAAAAAATTCACGAAGAATCAGTGGAGTATGCGATGCTACATTCTTGTCATACAAAAACCAAGATTTGTCGTTAAATAATTCCGGTCTTTTTTTACGAAAAGCCTCGTACATACAACGCTTAATACTTAAATAGTATACTCTGTAAATAGTTTGGCCGACCGAAAGGAATTCGGAGTGTACCACACTTCGAGAAAGTATTGTTTCACAGACGTCAACGCGACTCTGTTTTTTGAAAAATTTAGTGATTTCGGAACCAATCGTACTTTTACGTTTCAAATATTCTTTCAAACTGGTTTTGACTCAAGAATGATAGAGAAAGAGATTACGCAATGCGCATGTTTGCTTTCTGTCAGCTGTTTTTGCTGACGTCACGATTGACTTGTCGTTTTTCGCCCGCGCTTTTAAATTGTGTTTTCAATTCAGGTTTTGAATTTGATTGTGACATTGTGAATTTTTAAAAATGCGATGCGCTGTGTTCGGTTGTGACAATAACAATAGTAAAAATAGTGCTACGAAGTGGAGATTTTTCCATTTCCCTAAGGATAAAACTTTATTAAAAAAATGGGTTCATTTTTGTCGTCGAACGGACGAAATCAACATTAAAAATGCGTGCATATGTGAAATGCACTTCGTGCCAGAAGACTTCGAAAGGAATTTGCAGTTTGAAATGGGTAATAATAGCATTTTGATTAAAATTTACTTTTATAAACCAAACACTTGTAGGTTTATGTTCGCGGAATCCAACCAAGTTGCTACCTAGCGCTTTTCCCGCATTAACCACAGTTCCTGCAAAGTCTAATGAACGGCAGAAAAGGATGGGGTCTCGTTCCAGAAAAGAGTTGTTGAATACACTCTTGAAAGATGCTGCGCTGCTGACATAGTTCAAGCCGACGAGGTTGGAGAGGCACCTCAAAACGCAGAGGTCGTCATCGATGAGAAAGACGAAAAAATACTGCGTTTGGAAGCAAAAATGTAATTCCTAATTGATATCGATGAAGTATAAATTTACTTACATAAGTATGTGTATTTCCTATTCTTTTTAGACAAAGACTGAATAATGTTGTTAGCACTTTGAATAAGTGCAACAATGAGCAGTTGGCAGAAATTAAACGCCTTAAGATTTCAATTAAGACTGCGGAATTTCACCGGAGTAATTTGTAGCAAAAACTTAGTTGCATTTTCACCATCGGCCAGGTAAGTGCCTCCATTCTAAGATGTATGTTACAAGATATACTAAAGATCCTTACATGTAGATTGAAAAATTAAGAGATGGAAACAAAAGGCGAAACTGGAAAGAAGAAGACATTGCTAAGTCTATCACACTGTACTCAACGAGTCCGAAGGCGTATAAACTCTTGAGAAGAAACAACTTTCCTCTACCAGGTGTGCGCAGTCTCCAATGGTGGTCAAAAAAAATTGATGTTGCTCCAGATGTGATAGAGCCAGTAATGAAATTGTTGACGGCAACAACTGAGCTAACACAGGCGCAAAAAGTTTGTGTACTCAGTTTTGATGAGATGAAAATACGAAGGACTTATTGCTACGACAGATCAACAGACTCCACATTGCCTCCTGTTAACTACGTGCAGGTGGCAATGATAAGAGGTAACTCCACTCGTTAATTTACATGAAATAAATTTATTTCTACAATATTTGTTTTTTTTTTTTATGTTTGATAAGTAAATGGAAACAGCCTGTATTCTACGAATACGACTGCAAAATGACAAAAGAGATATTGTTCGAAATTTTGTCAAACGTGAAGAAATGCGGATACAGTGTTGTTGCTATTGTAAGCGATTTGGGTGGAACAAATAGAGCGTTATATAGTGATTTAGAGATAAATGTGGAAAAGCCTTGGTACATTCATTAAACAATTAAAAAAATTACGATAAAATAATTTTAATTATGTTATTATTCTTTTTTCTGTTTTAAGTTCTCACACATCGGAGACAGGATTGTGGTTTTTGCTGATGTCGCCCACCTAATAAAACTTCAAAGCAATTCATTTCATTTTATTGATAATGGCTTCACTATTAATGGAACAGTTGTCAGAAAGGATATAATTCGGAAGCTACTTTCACTTACATCCAACGAGCTTTCCATCACCCATAAAATTTCGCAAAAACATTTGAGTGTAACAGGAGCGGAGAGACAGAAGATTAAACTAGCCACAAAATTGTTTTCCCACACAATTGCTCAAGCTATAACTCGAGCGGCTAGTTTAGGCTTACTAAGCGACGAGAATTGGGAAGAATGTTATCGGATTTTTAAAATTGTAAGTACAATGTAAAATGTTAAATGTTCATATTTAATAAATATTTATTTTGTAGACAAATGACTGGTTCGACATAATGAATGTCAGGGTGCCCAAAGATGGAGTGAGGGAACGATTGCACGCCTATGGTTTGGCATTGAACACCCAAAATAATACTTTGGATCGGATAACGGAGTTGATGTCATCAATGAGGGTAATTGGCAAAACTGGATTGCTTCCATTCCAAAAAGGTCTTGTAGTATAACACTTTAGCTGTATATTTAATAAGTTCTTTTCTTTGACGTTTGATTTTACTTTTGATTTACAGGTATACTCCAAAGCAACAATGCTTTGAAATTGCTGCTGGATGATTTACGCCAGCAGTACAAAATCGACTACGTTTTAACCTACCGCCTAAACCAGGACGTTTTGGAGAATTTCTTCGGGAGAATAAGGTCAAAAGGCGGCCTTCACGATCACCCTGACAGACAGGAGTTTAAGTATAGACTGCGTTCGTATATACTTGGTCACAACGAAGGAGCAATAACAGAAGCAGGAAACGTAGAAATCGATAATACCCCGGATTTAGAGGGGAATTATCTATCTCTTACCGGTAATTATCAAAATATTTAAAAGTACATAGTATTATAATCGTAAATTAAAGACAAAATTTTAGTATAAAATTGTAATGTATAAAATTAACTAAACATGTATTCCATTTATTTATACGCATATACATATGTATGTTTATTATATATTTGCAGGTAATATTTTTCAGCGTGTGTCAGTTGATCTAAATACCACTGACCCAACTGAAAAAAATGAGGACTTGGAGACGCTGAACAACGATGGTCTTGAAAATTTGGCAGGGTATATCTGCCACAAACTTAGGAAAGATATCCCCGAAATTTGTGTCAACTCCGAGAATAGTTCGTCGTTCACTTGGGTGGATCACCTTTCGGAAGGAGGGCTCTCAAGGCCAACAGATATGTTGATGGAGCACATGAGAGCCTTACAAGCAATATTTGACGAAGTTAATAGCAGCGAATTGTATATTTGTACAAATTATATTAAGAACCAATTAGATTTAAGTAATTCTGTAAATTGTAGCACTAAGGTAAAAGAACTGTTTTTTAGAGCTATAATGTATTTCAGAATTCGTTCCTTAAACAAAAATATAATTCAAAATATGTACAGCAAAAAAAGAAAATTAAACAAGACAATAAAATTAAATATAAAACTTTCAGACTTTTTATTTGTATTAATGTATATGTAGGTATGTAAGTGCCAATTAAAAATATTTGGTTCTTTTATTAAAATTCCATTTTATTGATATTAACTTTTGATGATATTTACATGTTTGCACGCCTGCAATACAAAATTGCTTCTTGTTGCTAAGAAAAAAAAAACAAAATAAAATCAGCTGATAGCACGTTGGTCAATCGTGACGTAGATGCCCAGAACGAAGCAAAATTGAACTCGTCTTTGCGCAATCTTTGTCTCTGTGATTTGTGGTTTTGACTGATTCTTTCGATATTCCAACTATGCCAGTAGGATCTCTGACTATTAGTCGTCGATTCTCAAGCACCAAATCCTTTATTTTATTGACGTGTCATCAGTTAATGTTAATGGCCGTCCTGGACGTGGTTCGTCGTCAACGCGTTCTGGATCCTCTTTGAATAATTTGTACCAATCAAAAGCACTTTCTCGCGGTAAACAATTATCGCCGAAGGTCATTTCCGGTATTCTGGATAATTTCTGAAACTAGAAATTAGATTTCGCACACAGAATTTAATGGCACTTCTCTGTTGAATAATTTTGCTCTTCGTAAGAATCGCCGAATGCACTTTATGTTCTTCAGAAGCATAAGCTTATGCTAAATACTAATGACTCGTTTGATGTAACATTTGGCACAGATGTCACTGACCATCAACCTAGTGAAAAAATATTTCTACTTTTCGAAGTTTTACTATTTTTCACACACAGTATTAGGTAAACCCATGCGCAATTGTTTTTTGTTGACCTGTGTTATTAGTAAAAAGTTGTTACAAGTTTTATAATATTTCAAAATTTATTTACTTTTCTTGTTAACACTAAAAATTGTTGTACAAAGCCAACTCAAAACTTTTGATTAAAGCTTTTACAGAATTCCAGTACACATCGGGAAGGAGAGTTAATAAACCGCTACCACTTAGTGGTGACCAGGTTGGTTGTTATGGTGGCTGTCTTTCTGATCATCGTGCTGATCGACATGACCATGTTCGTCGCCATGACCCTGGCTTTGGCCTTTATGTTCATTGTGCTGATCATTCTTTTGGTCATGTTGGTTTAACTTATGGTCATCATGGTCATCCTGGTGGCCGTGTTCATCATTACGACTGGCATAGGAGTTGCAGTGTGCGACGGCAACCATAAGGAAGAGAGCAAATATAACGGCGTACTACAAGGATAAAGGTAAGGAGAGATTTACGCGATATTTAAAAACTTTGTCAGTTAAAGTTTAAACGCTTACCTTCATTTTGTTGTTGTTGTTATGGGGTATGAATACTGTAGCTGTAGCCTAGTGTGTGAGAGCTGTCAATAGGCAATTGATGCTACTCCATTGCAACTCACTCGTTTTTATACTAAGGGAAGATGGGAACTCCAACAAAGCCATGGTGTGTCATTCAATTTTCGCACTTCATTTTATTTACTTTCTTTTGGCATTTCTCAGAATATTTAAAACGTTTGCGCTTTCAATTATCATTAATTTGTTAAAAATATTATAAAACAACTTGTGTTTTGATTACATTTGCAATTTGTTATATTAGACTTACAAACATATACTTGAAAACCTATATTTAGCATAAACAAACAAATATATGAAGACTTTTGGCTTGAGCTAAGGTGCTTTCCCAAAATTTAATCAGGGTATATGCTAATAGTTTTGTATACTTAACGGTTTGTTGAAAAACATAACATAATCTTATCAAGATGGGTAAATAGTTTATGTCATAATGATCAGAATGAAGCGATGAATTGATCTTATGACTGCCCGTCTGTCCAAACTAACAATAAATTTCATAGAAGTTTAGATGCATTGATAGAAGTTGGTTCCTATATACACAACTGTGGGCAAAAAATAGTAAGAATTTTTAATCTAAGTTTCGCATGATACCCGTTGGTCGAAATATTTTTTTAGGTTGGTATGACCGTCAGTGACATCTGTCTCGAATGTTACATCAAAAGAATCATTAGTGCTTAGCATGTGCTTCTGAAGTACATAAAGTGCATTCGGCGATTTTTACGATGAATGCAAATATTCAAAAAGAAATTCCATCAAATTTTGTGTGCAGAATCAGATTTTTGGTGACGAAATGTTCAAGTTGTTTGTCCCGAGCAAGTGTCTTTGATTGATTGGGTACAAATTATTCAACGTCAACTAATGATTAACACGTCAATAAAAATCGGAAGGATCAATGACAACAATTTTGAAAGATTATTTGGGCCTAAGAAAAGTGAACGCACTGATTGGTACCAAAATCACATTTTCGAAAAAAAGTTTGTGAATCTATGCTTGCCGACTACCCAGATGTTATGAAACGTATTATTACTGTCGATCAGTATTGGATCTATGCTCACGACCCGGAAACAAACTACCAGTCGGCAGAATATCGTGACAAAGGTGAGACAACGCCGAAAAAACCACATCAAAGCCGTTCGAAAATCAAAGTTCGGTTGACAGTTTTCTTCGATTATCGAGGAGTGGTGCACTACGAATTTTGCACTACGTATTTTTCGAAATTAAGGGCCGTCAAGTGTTGGTTTTTGCACTATGATAATGCACCGTCGCACACTGAATTGATTCTTCGTGAGTTTTTCCCCAAATTTTTTACCAATACGAGTATTGTGCCGCAAGCCACCGTAATCGCCTGATTAAGCTCCGTGTTTCCTTTGGCTATTCATCAAAATTAAACGACCGCTCCGGGGAAACCGAGTCTTAACCCAACTGAACCTCAAACTAACTTTAAGCCATTAATGTTGGTCAATACTGGTTTAGGTAAGGTTAGGTTAGGTTAAGAGGTCGTTCCTAAGAGGGATTTCGCTTGGAAAGCTTAGAACGTCGGTCCGTTGTGGTCCCAAAAATGGGGGAATATTGATAATTTTTTATCCATTTTGTACATACGGATTTAATCCAAAAAATTTTCTGTCCAGATATCACGCATTGACCGAAAACTTCGGTATCTGGTATACTTAACACTTTAGCTCGATTTTGACAAATTTTAGACTTGGGATGGCATACTTTACAGGCACCATTTTTGCAAAGTATTATCCCGTTACTTTCATTGGCGCTTGGCGTAAAGTTAAATAATGATTGAGATTTAAAATTATGCTCTATTTGAAACAGGCATGGTTGTGGAAATATTGATATGTCAAGGTTATGTTACTTACCAAATTTATTTTAAATTTGTCGATCAGGCTGTGACTACGGATATAATAATATGGTAGAAATACATCTTGAAAAGTTGAATAATAGGCGTAACACTGGCTG
Organism: Bactrocera correcta; assembly: GCA_027475135.1. Classification (NCBI taxonomy): domain Eukaryota; kingdom Metazoa; phylum Arthropoda; class Insecta; order Diptera; family Tephritidae; genus Bactrocera; species Bactrocera correcta. The sequence continues at coordinate 49,829,437 of CM050327.1, read as the reverse complement.
ATCTTAAGGGGGGAGCCTGCTTTAGAAGCTTCAAAAAAGCGATTGTTTTTTTGCTTAAATCGCTTTAAAAAGAATCTAAGAATATGCCCCCAAAGTTATAGATAGGAATACGAAATATTTTATATTTTTTTTTTAGTTTAACTAGAAGATAAATTATTAAAAAATATGAATCTCTTTTAATTTTTGGTTTTTGATAGAAATTGCGGCCTGCATCCTGCCCGCCGTCCGACAAATGCACATGCGAGATGCATCGGGCAATGGCTTCCCAAAGGCAGAATATCAAAGATTTCGCATCCAAAAAATGTTGAAATGATGCTTAAATATATAACTATAATCCTTACAAATTTCACTTTAATCAATTATTTCTTTCACTACTAAATCAATCCTCAAAAAAGTCGATTTTTTAAGCCTCTTAGGCAGGCTCCCCTTTAAGAGAAATTTTATTTCCAAACCTTTTTCTGGCTCAATATACAACACTGCATACATTGACATATTAGTTTTTTGGTTTCTAGTTAATTAAATAATATTATATGATTAAGAATCGTACAACCTATTGTATAAGGCCACTACGGTTAATAGTTTGATTATTTCACTGTAACAATGTGTTTTCGTTTTTTTAAGGTCAATTTGGATAACTTATTCTGTTAAAAACGTTTGTAAATAATTGAAAAATAAGGAGAACATACTTTTTAAGTTTATTTAAATTATTCAAATTCCAAAACTTAAAAAATAGCGTAGACCACTGCTTAAGCTCAGTTTCCTGATTTCAGCAATTCTACATACTATAACAAGGGCTGATAGTAATCGATAATGTAAAAATGACCGCTACCGACTCAATTGCTTACGGTGTGTAGCGGATCGCCACTCGTAATGTATATTTTAGTTTATAGTTGTGGAACAACAACTATACTCGCGCTTTTAAAGATAAGGATGAGTATACTCCATCGCCAGTAAAGAAGAAAAGTAGTGGTGTTAGAAATATACCAGTTGAAAGAAAATAGAAAATAAGATATATTCAAAAAAAATTAATTTAAATAATAAGTCAAATCTGTCATTACCATTTTTTGTTGGCCAAGTAGAGTAAAACAAATAAAATAACATCGGACACTGATAATTTATTTTCACATTTCACTGTTTGTTTATAAAATATTTAGCAGACATCTGGCAATTTTTAACACACCTTCAATTCTTGCTAAAAGCGAGAGAATATAATGTTCGGCTGAACCAAGATTCACACTGCCATACCTAATAATAAAATATTTGTTTGTATGTGTACATGAACAGAACGAGCCTACAAAGTCTTTTAATAAAATTAGCAACAATATAATTGACCAAAATTTTTTTTTACATTTTCGCCTTTGTTTTTTGTTTATTATTAACGCGGTACGTCAGCTGTTGAAGGGAAAACAGGTTTGCTCGTTCACATTTGACTTGTTAATGAGATGGTCAGAAAAAAGAGAGTAAAAAACATTTTTTGTCTTTTTTTAGAATGTCTATTGCTGCCTGCTAGCATTACAGTGAGTCTGAAAATCTATCACTAATTAATAATTTGGTGTTTAGTATCTAATAACATTAAAAACAAGTAAAGAAGGGCTAAGTTCGGGTGCAACTGAATATTTTATGCTGTTGTAACCTGCAGGTATCAAGCCCAAGGAAATGCTTAAAGGCAAGTGAAGTATACTTAAAATATATGTATAAATGTATAACTCATAAACATAAATTTTGTCAGAAAAAAGGAATAGGCGCGTATCGATCAGATTTTATCTATTTTTCCCAATACCGCATACTCTTAACATGCCGATTCTAAAAAACCTATCATATGAAGTAAAATCTGTTCAAAAATTCTGATATTAGTTATTTGGGGGCTGGGCCATGTTCTCGCTCAAATTTATCTATTTTATACACAAAGATGCACTGTTATGATTAAAACACGCTCTCTCATTTTAATTGCGCATTACAAAGTCATCGGAAGTTGGAAAATCTTTATGTTAGGTATATGGGAGCTAAGAGAAGTATTGGACCGATTCAATGAAAATAATTCATAAGGTATCATACTTCAAAAGAAATAATACTAAAAAATTGTATACCGCAATATTGTATACTTTTTGATTTGAACACGGAAATATGAAAGAATTAAAGGGAATGTTAAATTACGTTACATTGGAAGTAGGCGCGTTGTAGCTCGATTTCAACCATTTTCACACTGTGACATAGAAAAATGCCACGTGCTAAGTTTAATCAAATTTGGAAGATTTCACAAAAAGTGAATGGTGCCACGTCCATAGTTCAATTTTCATCCATTTGCACAATATCGGTAAGAGTTCTTATAGCATTTGATCTGAATCAATTTGGCAATTGCAGTTGTCTTGGTTTAGGAGATATGTACGTTAAACTTATTAAAGTGCGGGGACACGCCCAGTTTCACAAAACTTTCTGCCCACAAATGCCCCTTGCTCCAGCAGTCCTATGTGCCAAATTATATATCTTATTTCAGTGCTTAGTTATGGAACTTTATAGGGTTTCGGTTAATGGTGATTTGTGAGTGTGGCAGTGATCCAATTATGTCCATTCACGAACTTTTTTTGTACTAAGAAACGGGCATACCATCATCATGTTATCTCAGTTTTTACTCAAGTTACAGCTTGCACGGAAAGAGGGACGAATGGACCGACAGGCGAAAAGTGGATTTCAACTTTTCTCGTCATCCTGATCATTTATATATAATGGGTAAACGGTTTGATGACTACTATGCCGGTCTCTTTTGACCAATTTAGCGATTTTATCGCAATTTTTGACGACAGGCCTTCCGAAGCGTGGCGTATCTTCGACCACCTCTACACCAGAACAAAAACGTTGAAACCATCGTTGTGCGGTGGAAATGGAAACTGTATCGGGTCCACAAACTGCACGAATTTTATTGGCGGCTTGAGATGCATTTTTACCTTTATCGTGGTAGTACTGTAAAATATGCCGTATTTTCTCTTTATTTTGCTCCATGTTTGCGACGCTATAACTCACGAACGACTTAAAAGAAACGACAATCAATCAAACACGTGTTAACGCGTGAAATGAGCTTTCCAAAAAGGTATAGCATGCCCGGATGCGACGAATAAAACTACTACGCGCTTTCAGCGCCAACCAGCAAAAATACCGCAAGACTCTTTTGACAACCTAATACTTGTATATAACAAACAACCGTTAGGTGAACAAAACTATTAGACTCTGTAGCAACAAGTTGCAAAAGTGTAAAAATTCAAGGCAATTGCTTTCAGCTTTGTTATAATCAAACATATTTTTCATAGAAAATAAATAGAATGAGCAATTTCTAGCTTATTAAGAATTCTGAAGCAGTGTTAGAGCTACCTAGTACCTACTAATAAAACATCATTTCTTCTCCGACTTGACTTTAAATTTTAAAGTGTTCTAGTGTACTTTTAAATATTTTCAAAACGTGCCTTTATTATGTTCTTCGGCCATTTCGAAAATATTTTGGTTATTGTCTTCATTTCAAGAATTTTTTGGCAAACTTCCAGGCGAATAAGCGAATCTAGAGGGTTTTGTCGACTTGTTTTTTGAAATTTGCACAGAAACAGATTTAAGTTATCTAATATTATTCGCTGTAATGATCTTATACTAACACCAAGTTACGCGTCGAAGCTTTTGGCTTTGCCTGAATTGACGATGCAAAAGCCGCAATTATTTCTTGAACTCGAACATTCGGATCTCGATGTTACGGCTTTCTTGCGATACTCCAGATTCGTCCATCTACTCGGGGAATTTTCGCATTAATTTTATATTTTTAATGAACCAAATATAATGTTGCTAGACCCCTTTTTGTAATTTTTCCGCTAAATACACTATTCCATCAGTGTAAAACTCTGGTTTCTCGTCGAAAAACTGCGACAAGTAATTTTCACAGGCTACTCTTGAAGCCACCTTTACTCCATTATGGGAGTGTACGGTGTTCACCATAACTCTTCTAGAAATTATTCGAAAATTAAAACCCAGAAAAATTCGTTCTCTGATATTTTTATACCCTGAACAGGGCATAGTAATTTTGTCACGAAGTTTGTAATACCCAGAAGGAAGCTTCGGAGACCCTATAAAGTATATATATAAATGATCAGTATGTTAAGCTGAATCGATTTAGCCATGTCCGTCTGTCTGTTCGTCTATCTGTATATACAGGGTAGGCCATTTAAAGTTGACTCATCTGGCAACGCTGTAACTTTTAACAGCGCTGACAAATCGGCTAATGTCATACCGCGTTAGAAGCGTCATTCGAAGACAATTTATACCATGGAACAGTACACTCCAAAAGAACGCGCCGAAATTGTTCAGCTTTATATTCAAAATAACTTTTCAATTGTGTTAACTCAACGTGCGTTTCGCAAAAAAAATAAAGTGAAAAGTGCTCCAGTTAAGAACACAATTAAGTCTTTATACGCAAAATTTGTGAACACCGGTAATCTCAGTAATGCCAGTCATGCATCCAGACAACGCACAAGACGTTCTGATGAAAATATCGAAGCTGTACGAGCCAGTATTGAGGAGACTCCATCGACATCGAGTTATCGCCGCTCTCAGGAATTAGACATCTCTCGCACCACTCTCCGACGCATAATTCATAAAGATTTGAAGATGTTTCCATATAAAATTCAAATGGCACAAAAACTAAACCCAGCTGATTATCCGCGACGCCTTAATTTTGGCAAACAAACAAATGGGTCAACTTTAAATGGCCTACCCTGTATATGAACTATTCCCTCAGTTTTAAGATATTCATACAAACTGAACGATCGGAATCAAACGATTGAAGTCAAAACACTTTCTACTCGAGAAACACAAATTTAAGTCACTATTCTGATTTTAAATTCGCTGTGTTAAGGACGGAGTACAAAACACTGATCTACAATGATTTTGCTGCCCTAGGAATAAGATTGGATAAATTTGTGCCCCCAGCTCAAAAACTATCAATGCTTTGTAAGATTTGCTCTCGTTTGTTTAAAATCTTTATTCTCATATAATGGAGTTGTCGAAAAAATCTTTTCGTATTTCTAATCAAACTTCAACTTACTTTTTTTTTACATTTTTAGTGAACATTAATGAAACAATATATACCATTTTTTTGACTACTTTTTGCTTTCTTCAATAGAGACAGTATTCCTTCAATGTAAAACTTTTCTGGTTTCTCGGCGAATACCTGCGACAAGTAATTTTGAAGCCACCTTTACTCCATTAAGGGAGTTTTGCATTGACCGAAGCAAATGGTAGTCCGATATTGCAAGATCAGGACTATATGGGGAATACATGAGAACTTCCCAGGCAAACTCTCCCAGTTTTTGTCGAGTTATCAAAGAAGAAGAAAGTAAAATTTAGAATTAATCGTTCTTCCAGGCTGGAGCTGGTCAAATCCTTTCCAATCGCACCAAAAACTTTTTGTATTTCGGGACTAGAGAGCAAAAATTGCTATAAATCATCGAAAATCGCTCTATTGGTTTTCAAAACATTCTCCATTAAGACTACACTTTCGCATGTGTTGGAACTGATTTTCAAAGCACTTTTGTCATTCTGATTGAGGCATCTCCCAAACCTTTTTCGCATCTGCCTCTTCAGATGTCGAAAAACGTTGACCCTTTAATTTATTCTTTACGTACTGGAACAAAATGAAGTTCAGTCAAGAGTATGCAGTTGTTTCAGTCGCCGTGCGAGAGCTCGCATTGTCGTGGTAAAGAGTGATCCGTCCCGGTGGTAGGTCTTGCTGATAAACATCAACACCAACAGCAGCTATAACAAAAACAACAATAGCAACAACAGCAAGAGCGGCTTCTGAGAAGATGCAGATAACTAAAATAGGATTAAATTAAATGTTGAGATATTATAGTATTATGTTATATTATACTTGCTTATGTGTGTATAAAATAAGATAAGTCATCAAGGAACAAAACCCAGTAATTCCAAAATTGGAGAAAGTTGAGTTATTCTTAAATTCCCAGTGACTACAAAATTGCAGGAGCAAGTCTTTGATATATCTTGCACTCCTAGTGGAATGGGTAGCCCAACTGTAAAAAAAAAAAAATTAAAAAAAAAACTCAAAATAAGTTAAATTAATTATATTGGTTGTCAAATATCTCCCATCCGCCTTTTTGCTCTTTATTCAATCCTTTATAAAAAGTGTTAGGGTGCCGGAGAGTGGACGCTTAAAGCCGAGCCGAGCGGAAATTCACGTGTTATAAATGGGAAAATGCGCTCGACTCGGCTTTAAGCGTCCATTCTGCGGGCACCCTTACAGTGATCGGATTTAGTTCAAATATGCACCGTTTCGTTCGTTCATCTGTTTCCATCTAGACGGCAACTTCAGAATACCAATAGAAGAAGAAGGTGGTAATCACTTGGCGCTATATCCGAGCTATATGGTGGATGCGATTAAGCCTCCCATCAGAGCTCCCATAGTTTCTGACGAGTCATCGAGAAGTATGGGGTCTGGCGCGTTGTCCTGGTGAAACACTACACCCTTTCTGTTGGCTAATTCTAGACGCTTCTGGCCGATCGCCTGCTTCAAACGGTCCAGAATTAAGCGTCATAGCTCATAGTGGATGATTTTCTTCCAAGCCCACCAAACACTTAGCAAAACCTTCCTGGGTTGGCCGCTGTTTGGGACGATTCACCAGCCTTCGATCTCGACCGTTTTCACTTGATATTGTCGTATGTGATCCATTTTTCGTCGCCAGTCACCATCCGCTTCAAAAATGGGTCGAGTTCGTTCCGTTTCAGCAGCAAATCGCAGGTCCAGAAGTTTTTTTTTTGCGTCAAATCATGCGGCACCCAAACATCAAACTTTTTTGTGTATCCAGCCTTCTGCAGATGGTTTAACATGGTTTGGTGACTAACTTCCATCTTCTGGGCGACGTCACGAGATTCCACATGCCGGTCTAATTAGATGTTTTTCATGATTTTATCGGTATTCGTCGTCACAGGTCTTCCGCCGGATGGCTTATTTATGGTATCGTTTTCACCCGCTCTCAATCGTCGAAACCATTCGTCCGCAATTCGAAGTGATAGAGTACCATCCCTCAAAACAAAATGATTAATCTCACGGAACGTTTCTCTAGCGGATTTGCCTTTAACGAAGGAAAACTTTATAGCGCGAATTTCGGCGTTAGTGAACTTCATGTTTACACGTCTTTAACTGTTGAACGCAATATCCAAACAAAATTGCGTCGTTGCGTAGGTTATGTCAAGACCTCTCAAAGATATATAGTATTGCCAGATACGAACTCTGTAGCGCTTTATACATAGCCGCGAAATTCAGAAACAAAAAGACGGAAGGGAGATATTTGACAACCTAATATTTATATTTTAATTGTTAAAATTACATTCAATGATCCCGGGCGCTTGCCAGCATTCATTGAAGCAACAGATAGGATTCTGAGGGATTATCTAAACCAGAAACAAGAAGTTTTTAGAGTAGTGTATGATTTAAAAATAATTGGGAAAGCAAAAAATTATTTATTAGTTGGGAATCATACAAAATAAAACAAAAACAACGTTTTAAGCCTAGGAAAGATCAAATGACTACAACTAGGGAAATAAATGCATTACGAGAAGGTAGCATATGTGAGTTAAACAGCAGAATTAATGAAATAATTGATGCTTTAACTGAATTTCGAGCTCTCAACGGAAACGGGGGAGCAATTAAGGAAATTTTTTTGGGAATGCTTATTCAGCGTATTAGGCAAATCACATCAGAACCTTTTTCTTATGCAATAAGGAACTCAATTTCATTGACTAAGTTATCAAGAATTATATATAGCTTCATAGGGTTAGATGAAAGTAATATATAAGTAAATCTTTCATTTAAAAAATCCAATAATTTAGAAGTCAGTAGGTTCCAAAGAAAAAATCAAGATGATAGCGCACAAAGCAGTGTGCCAAGTAATAGAAATAATTTTACAGGCTAACAAAGGTTTAAGCCTGTATATCCTAATAGTTTTAACAATCAGCAATATTACATCCCAATATATGTAGGTCTAGAATTTCAATAGCCCTACTCCTATGGAAGTAGATACTATGAGTCGGGTTGAGGAACCAGAGGAAACAAATGTTAATCACGGTTTTTTCCAATTAGCTTTGGGATATTATGAAAAGGAAATAGTTGTAATGCTAACAATGTTTGGGAAAAAGTGGTGTACTCCCAGAGTGGCTAGGAGGAGGTGTCTTCCAACATTTTGAGGCAGCGAGTATAAATGTTTAAAAGAAAGATGATAGACAAAAGAAACAAAAAAATGGATGAATATGTAAAAACAAGGAAGGCAGGACGACCGATAAAAAATTATAAAAGAGTCCGACCCTAATTTTCGTATCTTTATGTAATGTTCATTACTAGAACCTAGTAATGCTTTTGTGCTAAACCTATCTTCTTCTAAATCGTAAAATACGAATAATTTTATATATAGTATGACGATTTTTTTCCAGTTTCAGATATGGAAACCTTTATAGTAGTGGTTTTGAATGAGAAAATGATAGAAGAGAAATTACACTTGACACCAATCACAGAAGAACCAGGGTGGACCATAGTTCGGCTAAGAGAAGTAGAGATAGTACGAGATGCAAATACTGTTTAACATATAATTAAACCAAAAGAGAGAATGGAAGTGGTTGATGAGATTAAATAATATATTATAGAAAGTAATTTACCAATAAATAACAAAGAACTACTTTTAAATGAAGTAGAAATTACGAAGTCATAAATAAGATCAATTACCCTCAAGGAGGTAAATAGGAGGAAGAGAAGACTCATTAACATAGTAGGCACAACTTACAAATGGTTATTTGGTATAATGGACGATGAAGACTGGCAAGATATAGAAGAACATCTAAAGATAGTAGAAAAAAATATTCACAATGAGATAATCAATTTAAATAAAGAAATTTCCATAAACAACCATTTTAATAATAGTCTATATCAATTAAAAAATACAATAGAAAATGACAGGAAGCAAGTATTGAACTCATTGAACCAGGTACAAACAGAAAACAGTGAAATAATGAAACATTTATTTAATGATCAGTTGAACAAATTAAGGTACTTAGAGGAAAAAATTAAAAAAATACAAAACAATATAACAGCAGCAAAATATAACCGTCTACCAGTCATCGACTAAACGCCGCCGTGTGCATACGTTTGCTCTCTTTCGCGGATCTCGTCTGACTTTCTCACCCACTTCAGTGCAGTTATCTTTATTTATTCTTCTTTTGCGCGCTATCCCACGTGTTTCTTTTGTTTGTGCGAACAAAGGTATACTTTTCCAAGTGACTAATAATCTAAAAGTGCAACATGCCCCCCGGGGCTACTAACCTAGGGGAAAACAGGTTTGCCACGCAATAAGTAAAGATGTGAAAATCACAGAGATGAGAGATGGAAATCTCTTGCTACTTGCAAAAAATAAAAAAATTGCCGAAAAGTTCATCAACATCAAAAATCTCTCAGGCATCTGCCAAATCGAAGCAAAATACCATGAGCAACTCAATAGTGTCAAAGGCACAATTTTCGCTCCGTTCCTCAATCACGTCCCAGACAACGAAATTGTGGAAGGCTTAGAAGCATATGGTGTAACATCCATTTACAGATTTCAGAGAAAAACTGAAGGAGTTCTAACACCAACAGGTGCGTTACTTTTAACCTTTGAAAGCTACAAACTTCCCGAAAAAATAGATGTTGCATGGAGGAAAATTTCTGTTCGCCCATATTTCCCCAACCCAATGCGTTGCAAATCTTGCCAAAAGCTTGGCCATACACTAAAGCATTGCAAAAATCTTCCATCATGCGTCAATTGCAATTTCCCTCCGCACAAAGAAGAAAAATGCTCAAGATTAATGTGCGCAAATTGTTCTGGTGAACATCCCGCGTCCTCAATTAGTTGCCCAAAATTCCAACAAGCGAAAGAAATATTAAAAATAAAAACGGAAGAAAAGTGCAGTATGCGCGAAGCAGCAAAGAAATACAGAGCGCAAGCTCCCACACCCTCTCCTCTTCAATCATTCTCTGAAATTACTAAGCGACCTGCTAACATAGCAACCAACAATATCAATATACCCACTGAAAAAACTACAACAACAAACAATAATGCAAACGTCATTCCTATATCTCCACCAAACGATACACCATCCACCTCTTCATTAAAATCAAATGCAATAAGCCTTACCACTTTATCCCCATCCCCCCAAAGTACTAATAACAATCTTCCCACCTTTCTATACTCTCAGCTCAGCGAAGCAATGCATTCCAACTTAGCAAGCGCTAAGCTAAATGACATCGCGCAATTCGCTAATAGCTCAAGTCTTAAACATTCTTCTTCCCGCGACTAGACGCGCTATGCCAAAGCATAGTTTACTCATAGTTGCCAAGACTCATTTTTCTCTCCCCACTCTCTAGCTATTTATATTTCTCCCTCTTCTGTTTCTTGTCTTTACTTTTTCGGTATGCTGTCGATCATACAATGGAATATGAACGGTTATTCCAACAATTATCACGAACTAGAAACTCTCATCAATTCTTACACTCCATCCATGATCTTCCTTAATGAAACTCATATTCCACATAATCAACCTGCTCACACGCCAAAATCCTACGTAGGCTATTTTAACAATCTCCCGCACGTAACAACAAAAAAACAAGGCGCTGCTATTTTAATAAGAAGAAGCATACCCCACAAAGTACTACCTGATCGGTCTAATCTCTCAGTAGTTGCCATTGAAATTAATGCACCAACAAAACTAGCAGCAGCTTGCATCTACATTCCACCCACACAAGATTTTGCTTCCTTTGATATTCTGCAATTGATAAACTACTAATTTTAGGAGGAGATATAAACGCCTGGAGTACAATATGGGGATCTACACACACAAACTCAAGAGGCGAAAAAGTTGAAGATGCGCTACTTGCATCCAATATTATCTGTCTTAACGATGGATCCGCCACACATTTTTCCACCCATAACACCTTCTCCAATATTGATGTCACGTTTTGCTCTACTAATATAGCGCCCCAATGCACATGGCAAGTGCTAAATTCTTTGTTTGGCAGCGACCACTTCCCAATATTCATACAAACAAATCCGCGCAACAATCGAAATACGAGTACATTTAAATTTACATCTAAATTCAAAACTGATGAGGCTGATTGGAAAAAGTTCAGACAAATATGCAGCAATCTTTGTGAGACCACGCAAGTTTCCTCCAACCCGAACCAGGAGTCTGCTAAAATTTCGAGAATCCTACGTACCGCTTCTCACTTTTCCATCCCTCGAACGCTTCCCAACAAAAGTAGAAAAAATATTCCTTGGTGGAACGCTGACTTGTCCAGACTACGGCTTTCCAAGCAGAACTTATGGTATGAATACAAGCGAACACGCTCAGCTGAAAACCTGCTCCTTTACAAAAAGGCAAATGCGTCATTCCGACGTTCTGCCAAACATTATAAAAAGAAAAAGTTTGAAGATCTCACTGAGACCATAAACCCCCGCACTAGCCCAAAGAAAATATGGGATGATATCAAAATGCTAACCGGATCTCCTAAACAGCCTCTATTTTCCTACATTCAGACACAAAGCGGACCATTAACGGCTCCCGTAGATATTGCCAACCATTTTGCTTCCTTCCTGTCACTCTCTTCTTCCGATGCAAGCTTCTCAGACACGTTCCGCAACCTAAAATCTCAACGAATAAGTTTTGAACCACCTATTTTGTACCGTTTATCGCCTCCCGCTAAGCAACTAGAATCGGAAATCCTACTAACCGAACTCGAATTCGCCCTTTCGTCCGTTAAAGGCAAAACCCCTGGTCTTGACAGAATTACCTATCCAATCATTCAAAACTTGCCCATCCAAGCTAAGCATCGTTTACTCAACCTCTATAATAATATATTTGAAAGCGGATGCTATCCTCATGCCTGGAAAACTTCGTGTATAGTTCCTATCCTGAAGCCCAATAAGTCAGCGCTTGATGTCAACAACTATATCGCTCTTACCCTGCTTGGGAAAACTTCTTGAAAAAGTTATAGTTAACCGACTGATGTGGTATGGCAACAAAAGAAAACTCATAGGCCCCAACCAAACTGCATACAGAAAGAATTATGGCACCATCGATGCTCTTTTGCACCTAGATCACTTTATATCAAGCGCTCTTTCCTCTAAAAACCATGTCTCAATTTTAGCAATTGATTTTCAGAAAGCATTCGACCGTGTTGGTGCCCATATCGTTCTGAGACAATTAGATAAATGGAAACTAGGCCCTAAAATCAAGAAATTTGTCAAGAACTTCCTCAGTCACAGGCAATGCAAAGTAAAAATAAATGGTTTCCTATCCTCCACTGCTTCACTTGACAACGGAACTCCGCAAGGGTCTCCATTATCCGCCTTCCTTTTTAACGGGTGATTTTTTTGAGGTTAGGATTTTCATGCAGTAGTATTTGACAGATCACGTGGGATGTCAGACATGGTGTCAAAGAGAAAGATGCTCAGTATGCTTTGACATTTCATCATGAATAGACTTACTAACGAGCAACGCTTGCAAATCATTGAATTTTATTACCAAAATCAGTGTTCGGTTCGAAATGTGTTTCGCGTCCGTGTCCGATGAGCGATGAGGCTCATTTCTGGTTGAATGGCTACGTAAATAAGCAAAATTGCCGCATTTGGGGTGAAGAGCAACCAGAAGCCGTTCAAGAACTGCCCATGCATCCCGAAAAATGCACTGTTTGGTGTGGTTTGTACGCTGGTGGAATCATTGGACCGTATTTTTTCAAAGATGCTGTTGGACGCAACGTTACGGTGAATGGCGATCGCTATCGTTCGATGCTAACAAACTTTTTGTTGCCAAAAATGGAAGAACTGAACTTGGTTGACATGTGGTTTCAACAAGATGGCGCTACATGCCACACAGCTCGCGATTCTATGGCCATTTTGAGGGAAAACTTCGGACAACAATTCATCTCAAGAAATGGACCCGTAAGTTGGCCACCAAGATCATGCGATTTAACGCCGTTAGACTATTTTTTGTGGGGCTACGTCAAGTCTAAAGTCTACAGAAATAAGCCAGCAACTATTCCAGCTTTGGAAGACAACATTTCCGAAGAAATTCGGGCTATTCCGGCCGAAATGCTCGAAAAAGTTGCCCAAAATTGGACTTTCCGAATGGACCACCTAAGACGCAGCCGCGGTCAACATTTAAATGAAATTATCTTCAAAAAGTAAATGTCATGAACCAATCTAACGTTTCAAATAAAGAACCGATGAGATTTTGCAAATTTTATGCGTTTTTTTTTTAAAAAGTTATCAAGCTCTTAAAAAATCACCCGTTATAATAGCTTTCGATGAGATTACTCAACTAACTTACAACCACCGCGGCATCGAGTGCCAGCTTTATGCTGACGATGTAATTTTCTACACAAAGAATGCAAACCTCACCAATACAGCCCAACTGTTTGAGAATATCCTATCCGAAATTTCGACATGGTCCCTATCATCAGGAACTACTATCTCTTACGAAAAATCAAAAACATTACACATTTGTAAAAAACGAACATGCTCAGGTTTACTAACCTCTTCTAACAATATTAATATTAGTATGGTAAATGAACTTAAAATCTTAGGGCTAGTAACGGGTGATTTTTTAAGAGCTTGATAACTTTTTAAAAAAAAAAACGCATAAAATTTGCAAAATCTCATCGGTTCTTTATTTGAAACGTTAGATTGGTTCATGACATTTACTTTTTGAAGATAATTTCATTTAAATGTTGACCGCGGCTGCGTCTTAGGTGGTCCATTCGGAAAGTCCAATTTTGGGCAACTTTTTCGAGCATTTCGGCCGGAATAGCCCGAATTTCTTCGGAAATGTTGTCTTCCAAAGCTGGAATAGTTGCTGGCTTATTTCTGTAGACTTTAGACTTGACGTAGCCCCACAAAAAATAGTCTAAAGGCGTTAAATCGCATGATCTTGGTGGCCAACTTACGGGTCCATTTCTTGAGATGAATTGTTGTCCGAAGTTTTCCCTCAAAATGGCCATAGAATCGCGAGCTGTGTGGCATGTAGCGCCATCTTGTTGAAACCACATGTCAACCAAGTTCAGTTCTTCCATTTTTGGCAACAAAAAGTTTGTTAGCATCGAACGATAGCGATCGCCATTCACCGTAACGTTGCGTCCAACAGCATCTTTGAAAAAATACGGTCCAATGATTCCACCAGCGTACAAACCACACCAAACAGTGCATTTTTCGGGATGCATGGGCAGTTCTTGAACGGCTTCTGGTTGCTCTTCACCCCAAATGCGGCAATTTTGCTTATTTACGTAGCCATTCAACCAGAAATGAGCCTCATCGCTCATCGGACACGGACGCGAAACACATTTCGAACCGAACACTGATTTTGGTAATAAAATTCAATGATTTGCAAGCGTTGCTCGTTAGTAAGTCTATTCATGATGAAATGTCAAAGCATACTGAGCATCTTTCTCTTTGACACCATGTCTGACATCCCACGTGATCTGTCAAATACTACTGCATGAAAATCCTAACCTCAAAAAAATCACCCGTTACTAGACTCTAAATATAGCTTTAAGGCCCATTGTAAGCATGTTAAGGACTGCCTCTTAACGCGACTAAATGTAATCAAATATCTAACGTCGAAAAAAAGTTTAATTCATCCATCAACGCTTATCAACGTCACCAAGGCTCTAGTGATTTCCAAGATAGACTACGCTCTACCTATCTTCAGCAACTGCCCAGTTTCCACAATGAAAATAATCCCTCCCCTTACCATGTGGCCATGCGCAGAAGCATTAGAGCATTTCCAACAACACCACTAAAGAATCTCTTTGCTGAAACTGGCCTGCCAACTATAACAGACAGGACGATCGACTGCACCAGACGTTTACTACCAAAGCTTCTGTTCACGACCAACACTATTCTCGCCAAAGACGTCCACAATGCTCTCTCGAGGAAACGGAAACCTAAGTGCTTGTCAGCCATCGCGCGATGCGTTAACTTCGCCAGGCAACTTGAATTACCTTCCTATAAATGTTCTCTTGGACCTGAAACTCGTTCTCAATGGATGATAAAAAATACTTCCTCTGCTATTAAGACCCTGCAACTGCCGAAGGATAAGACCTCTAGCGAAAAATACAGGCAACTCTTCGCTTCGGAGAAGTCAAAATACTCCAGTTACGGTTGGAACTTTATATACACCGACGGCTCAAAAACAGCAAACAGCTCAACGTTCGCAGTCACAAAAGAAAATGGTGACTTGATTCGACACGGCTCTCTCCACACAATATGTTCATCATATACGGCCGAAGTCGGCGCTTTATTAGAAGCAGTTACTTATGCAAATTACACCAGGGGAAAGTATATCGTATGCACCGATAGCAAATCTTGCATCGAAGCCATAGAATCGCCGGAAAACACACAAAATGAAATAGTCGCCATACGCAACAATCTTCTGAAATATCCAAACAAAGTGAAACTGATGTGGATCCCGGGGCACACAGGGATACCCGGTAATGAAAAAGCAGACGCAGCTGCGAAAAATGCAGCAAATACACCAACCATAACTTTCGGTTATTTCACAAAACAAGACATTATAACTGAGATTAAACGCCTAAGGAAAAAATCAGCTAAAGATAATTGGAGTGGATATATTCATCACTATTCTAAAGTCAACCCGTTCAGAATTAAGCCGACCTACACTGCAGACATCACCTTGCGCGCCATCAGGCCCTTTACCCGCTTACGTCTGGGACACACCATAATTACACACGCTCATTTATTGAAACGTGCCCCTCATGGAAACTGCCCATTCTGCGACGGAAACGCAACGTTAGAACACATATTAACCGCTTGCCCTATAACTGCAACAATTAGACATGAGATTTTCAATTCGGCCGATCCACTCCAGCTTCTGAATGAGCCCACCGCTAAAAATGTGAATATGATTTATAATTTTCTTAAGGAAACAGATCTACTTCGACGAATATAAAGATTTATAGCTACTCTAATTAACTCACTAACCCTACTTCCTAAGTACTAATCTATCCTTTCACTTCTGTTTTAATATTACATTAAACATACATATGTATGTAGCATAACAGACAGCCGAAGGCCTCTGCTGCCAGTGCTGCTAGATATTTATTTGTAGAATATTAAGTATTGTACAAATAATTTATAAAATAAAAAAATAAAAATAAAAAAATAAAAAAAAAAATAACCGTCTACACCCAGCAATATTAACAAAAGGTAGATCATTTTAAGATAGATTTTTATAGACTAAAAATTGCAAAAGGGGAGTTTTGACTTACAGAAATGAGGCAGTCATACTTGCAATATATGTACATAGGTGCCAAGAATATATTTATCTACCGACTTAAAGTCAATCACACCAATTCCAAACAGAAATAATTTAGAAATTGATCAAATACAAGGTGTTTTCCAAAGTAAACAGTGCTTTTTAAATCTAGCGCCTCCTGGTTGCGCCATCTATATGTCGACTAGTGCGTTAGAATCTGCTATCTTATCTATATGTTTGAGTTATCGGTGCGAAAATGAGCTTCGAAATAAGAGACAACATTAAATTTTGTTTTAAAATTGGTAAAACTTTTACTGAAACGTTTTCAAAGTGGTCGTGAGGACATAAATGACGATCAGCATGTGGGCCAATCGAAATCCGTGATCACCGGAAATTCCATCGAAACTGTGCGTGAATTCATCAAATATCAGCCGAAATCATCATTGAAATTCATGGAAATGGAATTGAACATCCCCAAAACATCAATTTATCGCATTTTGACCGAACATTTGTGCACGGTTTGTTCCGCAAAAATTGACTGACAACCAAAAATTGCTCAGAATACAACATTCGAAGGACGGTTATTTGACAAAAAATCACATTTTAACCATTAACCACTCCCCATATTCCCCTGACATGGCACCGTGCGGCTTCTTCCTTTTCGGAAAAATGCATTTGTCCATGAAAGGAAAGCGTTATGCAGACGAAGAGGCCATTCAAAAGGCTTACTTCGGCATACTGGCGGTCAGACCGGCCAACGAGCTAAAACACTCTTTCGACATGCTTTTGGACCGTGCAAAAAGCTGTATTTAAGCAGAAGGAAACTATTTTGAATAAAATAAATTGATTTTGCCGAAAAAAACCATTTCTTCTGTTTTTTTTTTAAGTCCTGTTAAGTTAAGGAAATAATAACCACACAAAGCATAAAATCATAGGGTTTGTCTACGCTCCGGGAAGAGATACCGCTATGAAGTGGCGGTTTATTTTCACCCCTCTTCCAGCTTCGGGGCGATCTCCGCTAGCCATGTGACCATCTTCTCGTTCTGACAGTCGACTAAATGTAGACCAGCTATAAAGTACACTTCAGGGAAACGAGCTGATGTATCTACACCCAATGAAGGTTTCGTTTGTAACACACTCATGAAGAACTGTTAGCTCTTGGGTAGACCAGAGCCCCTGCTTCACGACAAGGTGATTGCCATTCGCAGAGGAAAAACGACAACTATACTCGCGCTACTATAGATACGTAAGCGAGGTCTACGCCAGTAAAGAAGAATAATAATGATCTTAGTCACAGAAAATTAGTAAATAAGATATAAGAATAAAATTTATTTAGATATAAGTCTAATCTTTCATTACCACGTTTTTTACAATCCAAGTAGAACAAAACAATAAACAAAAATACCATCGGACATTAACTGATATTTTATTTTCATATTCAAAGTTTGTTTATAAAATATGTATTTAGCAGCCACCCAACAATTTTAGCTTTAATTCTTGTATACTTCGAGAACTAATTAAGATTCACACTGCTATTCTTATTAATAAAATATGTGTTTGTATCAGTGCATGAACAGAACGTGCCTACAAAGTATTTTAATAAAATTAGCAACAATATAATTGACCAATATTTTTTGGCATCTTCGCCATTGTTTTTGTTTATTATTAACGCGGTACGTCAGCTGTTGAAGGGAAAACAGGTTTGCTCGTTCACATTTGACTAATTAATGAGATGGTCAAAAAAGAGAGTAGAAAACAATTCTTGTTTCTATTTACAATTTCTATTAATGAGGTTTCTGGCTGCAAATACAGTGGATTTGAAAATCTAACACTAATTAATATTTTGGGGTGTAGTAGGTCTAATAACATTAAAAAAAATATAGGCAAATGCTATCCGCTTGAATATAATCTAACATATTTTTCAGAGAAATTAAATAGAAACATGTATTTTTTTACAGAAAATACATGGAATGAAGATTTTCAGATTTTTTAAGAATTCTGAGGTAGTCTTAAAAGAACGTTAAGCACATTACTTCAACAGCACGTAGCTACCTGACTAACAGTAAAACGTCACATTTATTTCTTCTAAGATTTAATTTTAAATTTTAAAGCATATTGTGGATTGTTTTTTTTTGTATTTGTAAATAGTTTGAAATCCTGCTTTAACTTTCCAAATATGTATTTTGTATATCTTATACGGGGTATATCAAGTTTTCCACGACCCTATAAAGTTTATAAATAATTGATCAGCATGATGAGCTGTGTATACGCAAACCAGCGCCTCAATTTCGAGATACTGATTTAAAATTTTATACACCTTTTCTCCCCACGAGGCTATTTATATATCGGAATTAAACCACTATAATACATAGCAGGCGTACTAACTGAAAAATCGAAGTATATGATACTTTGGTTCCGTCCAAAGTGGTTGATATTTTTATTTGACTCAAACAAAAAGCATTACAACTAAGTCCAAGCACGCTCCCCAGTATCTAAAAATATCTTCGGCTAACAGACGCATACTAGGTACATATATAGTACATAATGCTGAACTGGCTGTTCTAAAGCTACCAAGTCGATTTGTACAACTGAAAGAGAAGTTCCCCAAACTTAGCGCGACAAAATTAAAGAGGCAATATTTGTAAGTTCATAACTACGGCAACTGATAAAGGATACGAGCTTTGAAGAAACGCTACGTGTTCAGAAAAAACAAAAAAAAAAACACCTGGAAGAGTTTTGTGAAAGTTGTTCAAAATTTTCTAGAAACCTTAAAAATCGGAAAATTACAAAGATTTAATGAAAGAACTTGCGAGGTATGACAATTTAGTAGTATATTTGAAAATTATTCTAGAACTCTGCCATCCCCTTCAAAGTAGTCCCCTTGGGCATCTATGCATCGATTCCAGCGCGTTTTCCATGTTTCGTAACATTTCTGAAACGTTTCGACTGGTATGTCCGCGAGTACCCTCATCACGACCGCCTGGATGTCCGTAATAGACTCACAATGGGTTCCTTTGACTACCGATTTTGTTTTAGAAAACAAAAAAAGTCATAGGGTGACATGTCGGGCGAATAAGGCGGCTGTTGTAACGCGGCGATCCCTTTAGAGGACAAATACTGGGACACCCTGAGAGCGGTGTGGCACAGCGCGTTGTCGTGATGGAGGATCCAGTTACGAGCGATGTCTGGGCGCACCCTGTAATGCCAGAAGGCCACACTGAAGAGGAGAAAACGGCATTAAAAAAAGATGGGGACACACCTAACTTAAAGTTTATCCTCTTAAGATTATTAATATCTGTATCTTTCTTAATTAATTTATAACATAGAAGATGCTCTCTATCAACATTAGCATGTTTAACAACAAAAGATATAATATCTTCCTCAGTAACTGAGTTCTTAAATGCAGATAAGTGAATCCATTTCTTGGGTATGACGACATCAAGATCACGATTGGCATTAACACCAACGACAGTTGAAGTGGCTGGGGATTTTTTGTTCCTAGTACTCACTTTTACCTTCAAATTTCTATTAGCAGCAACTGAAGTAGAAGAGTTCAGGTTAACAGAATCATCAACGGCGACAGATTGAGCAGCATTGACAGCGACAGGGTTGCGAGCTGGTTTAGCAGCAACTGTTGAATTGTTATTGGCTTTCAAATGAGTGTTGATATTCCTAGCAACAGCATCAGCATATGTATTGGCGTTTTTATTGTCAGCAGCAATAGAGAGAGTGAAGCCAGCACCAGACGGAGCGGCAGAGATTGCTTTCGTAGTAGCGGGAGCGAGATAATCCATACTCACGCTATCAGTGGGAGCCGAAACAACAACGTTGGGTGACGGAGCATATGTACCCACAATAGTCGTAGAAGTAAGGATAGAGTTAGCAATAGCTGAAGCTGCAGAGAGTTCCTTCGGTGTAGCGGCAGCGAGATAATTCCCACACTCGTTATCAGCAGAGACAGCGGCAATAGACGGAGCAGCGATTGTAGAGTCACTTGTACCAACAGTAGACGCAGCAGTGAGAGAGACGTTAGCAGCAGAGATAACATTCGAAGCTGGTGTAGTGATCTTGCCATTATCGGACAATTTCTTATGCACAATGCCGATCTCTGATTTAAGTTCGTTTAACTTAGCGATTAACGAATTACGATCATCACATAATTGTTGTATCTTTCCATTATCGGACAATTTCTTATGCACAATGCCGATCTCTGATTTAAGTTCGTTTAACTTAGCGATTAACGAATTACGATCATCACATAATTGTTGTATTAACGCGAGCGCCTTCGCTTGTTCACTTCTCAGTGAACTTACTTCCAATACCAGAGAATTAAGCACTGAATTTACAATATTAAGATTATTATGCTCCAACAAAGGTTCAGTAATTACACTGTTCGAGTGTTCATCATTTTGTTGTTGCGAACTTGGAGTTTGAGTGCACTGAGCATTGCGCACTGATGGCGACGCAGGCGGCGACCGAATGGAATTTCTCCGAACCGCCGCGCACACTTTACAATAAAAAGAATTTTTTGATTTCTGCAAAAAATCCACGTCAGCCTGCGATAAATTTACACACGTCAAGTGGAAAAATTGATTGCATTTATTACAATTTATCTTGGGCTGAGCACGGTCAACTCTATGCCCGCAAACACACGGCATTAAAAAAGATAAAATGATAAAGCGCGGAGCAGAAAAAAAATACGTCCGTACACGGTGACGACTGCACCAAATTTTTGTTTCTGAAGCTGTTTTGCCCAATGTGGCGCAAAATTTTATCGCGACGCGTTGCTCTTGATTTCGTTTTTCCATTTCCGTGACGAGCACTTCAAACACACGTCTACTCAACTTGACGCAGCAGGCGAACTAAACAAGCTAGAGCGATGGTACATATGTACATATATGTACATGGAGAGGGGAGAGATGTCGGAGATTCGGTGAGTTTTTCAGGCCGGTGAAATCATCATTTCATATTTCTACAAAAATGAAGCCGGTGAGGACGTGATAGCCGACTATTTGATGTTTGCAATTAAAGCTCATGATCTATGCGACATTTGATTTCAACAAAACAACAAAAAGACGGCGCCACTTCCCACACACCGCATCAAGCAATGGATTTATTGAGAAAACACTTCGGTGGGTAGATAATTTCACGTTTTGTTCCGGTCAATTGGCCACCAAGTTCATGTGATATCACACTGTTAGACTTGTTCCTGATACGTAGACTATAAAGTATTTGCCGAAAACCCCACAACGATTCTGGCCATGGAGCAAAATATCACGCGTGTCGTTCGCCAGTTACCAGATTAAGTGCTCGAGCGAGTCATTGAATACTGGAATCGACGGATGGACCATCTGAGACGTAGTTGCGGCCAACATTTGAAAGAGATAACTTTCAAACAAAAAAGTCAAATAATGTTCTTTCGAATGGTAATTGACATTCCCCATTAAATTTGAAGTTACTGTGTTTGTTTTTTTCTTTAAAAAATTATGGAACCACGAAATGGTTCACCCTTTATATAAACTTGACGTCTAATTTTTTTTCATCCACATATTATTTTTTAGTGGCCTTAGTATATTCGATATTTGATATGAGTTTTCCTTTGACAAAAAAGTTATAATATTGTTAAACAGTGTTATTGAATAGGTTGGAATTGTAAATACAATTTATTCGGCAAAAAGAAATTTATTGAATATAAACTTAATTTTATTGGCGCCAAACGCTTCACCGGTGTGTTATTCAAATACTCACTATGAAACCGGTTATGATATACATATAGTACTTATGAGAACCTAGTACGAGTTTTTAAAAGTGAAATTATTACTATGCTACCTTAAGTCTGACTTGACCGTGTCGGATTCTGGTTCATCGCTTTTATTTTGGTGAAATCCCAACAGAAACATTTGCATCGCTGCTGCATTAAATTAAAATAAAATTTCGAAACTGGTATTTCCGCAGTAAGCTGGTACTAGTTGATACTTTTGTCTCAGCGGAAGTCCATGTTATTTGCATACAAAACAGGTGATTGCGGACGACTATTAACCCACAGCTACCGGTCTTCCCAAATATCTGGCTTAATGTACGATTATGGTTATATATTTTTATTTCTATAAACCCATATAATTCAATTAATTAAAAAATAAAACAAAACAAAAGTTCTCCGCATTCATTTGTATAAAAGGATCAGCTTCACCACCTTGTGACGCAGTTTATAGTTGACTTCGTAGTATTCAGCAGACATGAAAGTGAGTGGCGCGCTCTTCGAACGATTATCGTTTATTTCTAGTCTAATTTCTAATTTACGGATTAACGGCATATAATCGCTTCCTAATTTGTTGTTCAATTGCAGTTCTTTATCATCTTCGCTTTGTTGCTGGCCATTTTGGGCACCACTTTGGGTGATGTATCACATTTAGATAGTGTTAAAAGATCATCTCACCAAAATCATCAACAAAGCTCAGGCCATGGCGGCCCACAACAAACAGCCGGACACCAGAAGGATGCCCACCATGGCCACTAGATATGCCTCAACATTGAATGTATGCGATTGGTGTATTTCTAATCAAAGTACTTGGTTTGAATAAATAAAATATTACATAATCTGATCTGATTATATAAATGGCTGGTCCTAATCGGATGAAGTAAAAAAAAAAATGTTTACTGAAAAATTGCGTTAAGAGGTCTGTATCAATCGAATTGTTTTTACACGGTAATATTATTTCGAATACTGAAAAAACTTAAACTCAGATGCAGTACTTATAAAGGGGAATCCATTTCGAAGTTCCCTACTTTTTTAATGAAGATTGTTTGTTATCATTCGAAAGAACATTCTTTGGCATTTATGTTTTGATGATTATCCCTTTCAAATGTTGGCTGCGACTACGTCTGAAATGATCCATCCGTTGAGTCCAATTTTCGATGACTCGTTCGAGCATTTAGGCTGGTAACTGGCGAAGGACACGCGTGTTGTTTTGCACAAAAGCCAGGATCGAATTGGGATTGTCCGCATAGACTTTGACTTTACATATCCTCATAGGAAAGAGTGTTACAGTGCGATATCACAAGACGTTGGTGGCTCAAAACGTGAAATTATCTGCCCACCAAAGTGCTCTCTCAATAAATCCATTGATCACGAGCTTCAATTTCAGGCATTAAACAATCGGTTATTATGGCGCGATATGCGTTGCTTTATCTTTATGAAATGTCAGCACTTGAATCTCTTCTGGTTGCTCTTTGCCCGAAATGCGGCAATTTTGCTTGCTTACATACCCATTGAGCTAGAAATGGGACTCATTGCAGAACCAAATTTGGTTCAAAAACGTTGGATCTTTTTGAACCTTTTCAAAAGCCCATAGAGCGAAACGAAGTCGCGTGGGAAGATCCGGCGCCTTCAGTTCTTGCACCAGCTGTATTTTGTCTGCTTTCAATTTAATATCTCGACGTAAAATGTTTCAAGTTGTTTCATACGTCGAAGATCTTGGCTTTGCCTGAATTGACGATGCAAAAGCATTATTTCTTGAATTGGAACACTCGGATCTCTATGTTACAGTTTTCTTGCGATACTTCCAGATTCGTCCATCTACTCGGGGGAGTTTCGCCAAAATCACATCTGCATTCCGTTTGGACCAAAGTGACGGTTTGTTGACTGACAAATGACTGTCAAAGAAGGCTCGCCAACTTATTTACTATATATTTCTCTGGGTTAGGATTGAAACACAAGACTTAACAAGTAACAAGGACGAATTTGAGTATTATTATTGCAATCAGTTGAATGAATGGGTTGAGGCTCGAATTGTTTCCTAGCGGCTTCCCTTTAATAAAATTTTTTTGTGATTTATTTCAAAAATATATTGTCCATTAATCCTATATACAATGTAAATAATAAATAATAAGAAGTAATAAAACTTAATCAAAAAACAAGAAAGAACGTTAACTTCGGTTGCACCGAAGCTAAATACCCTTCACAGGTGCATTTCTGTTAGTAACTATGTGTCCAGTTTGTATGGAAGCTATATGCTATAGTAATCCGTACTGAACAAATTTTTTAGAGATTACATTGTTACCTTAAAAAATAATCTATACCAAATTTCGTGAATATATCTTGTCAGATGTGAAAGTTGTCCATACAAGAACTTGATTCCAATCGCTCAGTTTGTATGGTAGCTATATGCTATAGTTAACCGATCTGAACAATTTCTTCGGAGATTACATTGTTGCCTTAGAAAATAATATATACCAAATTTCGTGAATATATCTTGTCAAATGTGAAAGTTATCCATACAAGAACTTGATTCCGATCGCTCAGTTTGTATGGTAGCCATATGCTATAGTTAACCGATCTGAACAATTTTCTCGGATATTACATTTTTGCCTCAGAAAATAATCTATATCAAATTTGGTGAAGATACATTGTCAAATGCGAAAGTTTTCCATATGAGAACTTGATTCCGATCGTTCAGTTTATATGGCAGCTATATGTTATAGTGGTCCGATATCGGCCGTTCCGACAAATGAGCAGCTTCTTGAAGAGAAAATGACGTTTGCAAAATTTCAAAAGGATATCTTAAAAACTGAGGGACTAGTTCGTATATATACAGGCAGACGGACAGACGGACATGGCTAAATCGACTCAGCTCAACATACTGATCATTTATATATATACTTTATAGGGTCTCCGACGCTTCCTTCTGGGCGTTACAAACATCGTGACAAACTTAATATACCCTGTTCTGGGTATAATCATAAGAGACCATTTTTATAGAGCAGTAATTTTTTTTCATTGAGTTCTAAAATTCAAAAGAAATAAAGAATTTTCCCAAAAATAATCAAACTTCAACCGTTAATATCTTTTAAACGGTTGGGTTTACGAAAAAAATCATGAAGACCTTTTTTGTAGAGCATTCAATTTCCTACAAAATCTGTGGAACAAAAAAATAGTAAACTGTATGTAGGAGGACCTTTACGTTACAATTAAGAACTCATGCTTGGAGAGGCTTTCTTAGAGGTGTCTAGGAACCTATTTTTTTTTTTAATCACCATAATATACATATAATCGTGGTAATAAACCATAAAATTTACGAAAGGACGTTATAGAAGAATAGCGCATTCGGAATATAAACAATTTTTCCACATCATAGACGTAAGTATACAAACTGCGGCTAATTCGGATTAAAATCAAAACACTTCTTACTCGAGAAACAGAGGAATTTGAGCCAGTATAGACTCTGAATTTTAGTTCACTGTGTTAAGATCAGATGTTGTCAATTGACCCACTGACATGAAAAAAGATGATTCATTTCCTATGAGTTCGGCTTGATTATGTAATGAAATCATAAAAGGAAAATATATATTATGCTTCTGTCCCGATTTAAACAGTTTGTTCGGAAATTGTAGTGTTGTCTTGTATAATAACACTGATCTACAATGGTTTTGTTGCCTTAGGCATAAGATCGGTTTTGGATACTTTTGTACCCTCAGTTCAAAAAACTATCTATGATTTTGTAAGATTTGCTCTCATTTGTTTTAAAATCTTCATTCTCATTTTGCATTACAAAAATCAGAAAACATGAGACAAAATAATATACGTATATTTAGATATATTTACAATATCGATTCAGCTTTGAAAAATTAGAAAGCATCCAAGTAAACAGAATGTCGAAAGTATATCTTATATCTTTATTAAACGTCCCATATGAAATCTTTCCTTATAATTTGTTAGGATCAGCAGTAATCTGCCATAAATTTCTTTCTTTCATTATTTTTAGATGCCCATGGAACAGCTTTCTCTGTGTTTCACCATAATTATCTAAATTTTAGAAAAGTTATTCAAATAATTGCGATTATGATCCAATGTGATACTCATACTTATTCTTAAAAACCTAAAAACGCCAAAATATTTTGAACAATATCTTCATAATTTGGTGCTTTATGGTTATCTGGAAAATTTTCGACCATCAACACAAAACTTTTCGAAGCTACATTTTCCGAAGCAGTCATGTCTTTGAGGAAAACAACACACTTTTAAAAACCCTTACGTTGGTTTCTTTTTACTTTTGAGTTTCGACAACAAACTCAAATTTTAATCGTGGAAAATTTTTTTTGTTTTTTTAAATATTCTCCATTAAAATCTATACACTTTTTCATGCAATTGAACAAATTGTAAAAAAAACGTTTCCCACTCTGGTTGAGGTACCTCCAAAACATGACTTTTGAACGCATTGATGCGTTGAAAAAACTTGAATACTTTTTTTTTTAATTTTTGAAATAAAAAGAAGTCATTCCCAAGTTAAGACTATACACTAGATGACCCAATAAATCGATGTTTTGAGTGCTCAACAATGCAATTGATTCAGTCGATGTGTGAGAGCTAGCTTTTTCGTGATGAAGAGTGATCCGACTCCGGTGGTTGATTTCCCTGGTTTCTTGAAAGACAACTAGTAGACAAATGATTACATACCACTCAAAAATTACAGTTCTGCGTTGTTCCAATGTATAGTTGCGACATTTCCAGTTTATTTAAAAAAACAGGCAACCCTTCCCTTGGAAGTTCTTCGTACGCAAACAATTTTTGTTGGATTCGGTTCATCTTAAAACATCCATAGAGTCGCCTGCCGTTTACTTTCAGACTCATACCTGTAAATTCACCATAAATCACTTGTGAAGATGTCATAGACGTTTTTCGAAGCACTGCTATCATATTTTGTTAACATTTCTCTCGACCAATCGGGAAGAGTCTTTTTTTTTTTGAGTGATTAACAAATAGTGTGGTATCCAAATTTTTTTTACAGTCAAATGTTCATGGAATATTTAATGTACGCTCTATTTCAGTAATGTCCATAGTTGTCTCATTCTCACTATAGGTCACATGACGATCTTGCAACATCACTTTTCGCACTGCATCAAGAGTGTTTGGAACGACAACTGATTTTGGACGACCTTCACGAAATCTTAAAATGATATACGGCCTCGATTGAATTCACCGTGCGATCGATAAATACAGGTCCTTGAAAGAGCTTCATCGTCAAAAATTGAACTAAGTTCAACTATGCACCCTTGATGAGTTAATTTACGTCGAATATAGTAAAAAATTATCGCTCAAAAATTGTCGCGATTTAATTCCATATTTTGATGGAGAAGAGTATTTTAAGTTACTGTATATCAAAACGTTCTGAGTATGCACGCCATTAAAATTGTCAAACTTCACGATCAAATTGTAAGTTTCGAGATTGCTACACTAGAGGTGCCAAATCACGAAATATAAAAGACAATCTACATACTTTTTAATGAAGGATGTCAACTTTAATACCAACATACATATAACATTCCAGATCGCAAGCTACTTTTCAAACTTTTTCTAAAATCTTCAATGCGCCGCGCATACAATAGCGCACCATTTTCGACTTTTGTCGCTGCAACCAATATCGCAGGTTTTCCAAAGCATATCCGCATAAAGCGCACAACAATCCCACGGACCACACAATCCAGGCGAACTGAAAATACTCCAAATTCAAAGGTTGCTTCGGCGGTAGATTTCTTACACGCATACGTAAGATACCCGCACGAAATCCGTCAGTATTTGCGTTTCGTAGCCATCTAACAGTCAGTCCCGCCGCCTCCGCGCGTAAAATGAACCGATTCACGATGTGCTCATAAGGTGAGCGCGGCGCCAGCATAAAACCTAACGGCAGCGTGGTTATTCTTTCCTCGCACTCGTGCAGTGGCTTTCGATCCATGTGCTGCTGCTGGGTCAAAGCAAAGTCCACAACATCTACACATGCGATGTAAGCGCTTGGCCGCAAGGCGAAAAGTTCGTCACGCAAATCGGTCGGATCGCGCGCTACCAGCAGACGACCGAAATCTCGCGGCAAACTGCTGCTGTTGCGTATGAATTCCATTTCATTGTAGTTGGTGTTCACGCTGACATTGTGCTCGAGCACTGACATCAATGTGTTCAGTTGCGGACGAAAGACGGATGTGGCGAGAAAGCTGGTGAGCGAAGCCTGATAGAGATTAGTCAGAATGAAGCCCAGTATAACGGTAAGCAAAAATGTGGCGGCGCCATGCCAACGAAAGCACTTGCGTTCGCTAGGTATATTGATGGGCAGAAAGAGCAGCAGACGCCAAATCTCGAGACAACCGCGACCGAAGCTGGGATGCAGATTTGGGTACAAATAGACGCTTACGCGCTCCGACAGCCGACGCACCAAACTCAAATAGCAGAGACCCAGCAAGAAGCAGATCCAAGTCTGCGTTTGAAAGGGACGCACAAAGTAATGGAAACGTTCAATTTCACCGTTAGATCGCACCACAATAGCAAACTGCAACATGCGTACTGGATAGCTTAGACGCACACCCGGGTAATAGAAATATGGATTCATTGCAATGTCCAAAACGCCGCGCCGCAACTGATCAATGACGCTCATAATATTATAACGACTCGAATTGTTCAGCATTATGATGTCCAGCGTAGCGTTGTGTGCCCTGGCGAATGCTTGTAACATTTCAGCCGCGTAGCCAACGGTTTTCACGTCATTCTCCGTCCAGGATCTTTGTATTTGAAAAACACGCGGCGGATCGTATTGGTAAGTGGTGTGAATACTGCTGCGTTGGAAATTCTTCAGTTTATCACTAAACCACACGGCATGCACCGACATCGGGCGTACTTTTAACTGTGGAAAACGATCGTAACCATAAACGGTGAAGGGGTGCTCGGTGTCGTTTCGCGTACCGTCGTCCACCAGAATCATTGCATTGATGAAGCCATTACGCCAACACCATTCAAAGTGCTCGCCCAGCTGACTGAGTTGCATCTGGCGACGTGTCAAATGCCGCGGCACTACGAAGAGCCCTCGCACACGACTCTGTATATCGCCAAGCACGTTGTTCATGCGCTGCCACATGGGATTGCGTAGCAATTGACCGACGGCAATGAAAAATATATTGCTGCTGAATTTATCGGCAGCTGTTCCGCCGGTGAGTGGATCGTTGCAGCCCTCGGTCATCACGAATTTGGGTGTCGTGTTGGCAGCCGTTATATATGGTTCGATATCGGTGATCGCGCCAAAGTAGGCTATAGACAATATAGCTCGTTCCGCTTGCACCGTCGCAATTATACGATCGATGACGTCGCGTCGGCGTTGTAATGCAACATCTTCCATGGAATCGTCCGCCATGAGTTGCAGTAGCGCGCTGGAGACGTGCGACCTTAACCAAAGCATTGCAACGTTTACTTTCGACGTTGGTGTAGAAATGCAAGTTCGCTCAAATCATGGTACTCGTGTTTGCTTCTTCAACAAAAATGAAGGTCGACTTTAACTGCTTAGAAAATATTTGCTTTAATGACAGCATTTTATTGACAAATTTATTCGCTTCTAGCGATTAGTTTGACCTGCATTGCTTTTATTGAAATTGTTACTTCGCCTACTGGGTAAAAGTTCATGGGTTCATCGGCGCAAGGAAAACGTAAGAAAGCAGAAGGACAAACTCTTCAAACAATAACAATTAATCCTAGAGCATATACTTATGTAGGTGCTGAAATATATTTCTCTGTACTTGAAGTATACATGGGCAAAAGGTGGGGACTCTCAACAAACGCTTTTTTTTGACTCTATGGAACCATAATAACGACTGGCGCGCGGTTGTTAACTCGGCTTTACTCGCATAAGCGGTGTCTACGCCAATTAAGAAGATGGAGCCTTAGTTAAACCTACAATGTTCTACGGAATATTTTTTAAGTGGTTTGTTGAATAAGTTTCTTCTAAAAAAATATCAGAAATTCGAAAAAATAGCGGGAATTTCCTTTATTAAAATAAGACTGTGATACAAACCCCACAAATGTGGAGGAGTAACTTGACAAATATTGTTCAAATTAAATGTAGATATAAAAGGTATCTTAGTTAGGCTTCCATTATTTTCACAAAGGATCAAGTTAAAAAAAATATATAATATGAATAAAATTTTAAACCTAAGAATTTCGACAACAAAAAAAATTTCTTATCGTTATGAAATCTCACATGCGAATGTCGTACGCCCGAAGAAGTGGTCAGATCTTTTTGGAAAAAGCTGGCAACGTAGATGAAAAGGCAGAAAGTGAGAGAAATCAAATAACATCTAAAAGTGAGAGCAAAGCTATTGTTCTCTTTTTGAGAAGAAACAACTTATCAGTCTAGGATAAGCTAAATAAAATGCGAGATAGACTTCAGAGATCACGCATTGAAAAAAGGTTACATTGGGCGCTGGAAAACCTCAACCATCATTGGTGAAAAGTATTATTTATAGATAGATTATAGATTTATTTAAAATTAAATGGATAATTTTAAATAAAGAACAACTAAATTTCATAAAACCAGAATGATTATGGATTATGTGGTATAAAATTAAATAAATATAAAAAAACAAATAAATTAAATTAAAATAAATAAAAAATTGCATACATTAATTGAATCGATATATTATAATAATAAATTTGCCTGGTGCTTTAAACAGAAGAGATAGCGTCTCCTTAATTCTTCGATTGTTGCCTTTACTGTGAACAGCTTTAAATTCCGGTAAAGGTCATCGTTTCTCACATAGAAAGGATCCACCAAAGATCAGCCAGATCCGCTTAAGTATCATCTTATAAATTTGCAACTTATTCTTTAGACTGAGGTGGGATCTTGGCCTAGGGAGACAGTATAGCTGCGCACACTTTAATCTTGACTGAGTTCTTTTTATTTTTACGTGATCTTTCCAAGTGCGCCTTTTATCAATTGTAATCCCCAAATACTTTGCGAATGTCTTTGTTGGTAACAAATGACCATATCAAGCCACTTGAGGGCAATTTTTGTATTTGAGGGTATATACTACTTGTCCTGACTTTTCGTTGTTGAGACCAATGTTCCATTTGGTGAGACACGGCTCCAAAAAATTCAATTGCGTCCGCAGTTTTCTGGAAGCAGTATTAGGGTTACCACTTGATGCTAACAGTGCAGTATCATCACTATAGAAGAATAGTTAATCTGCTGTATAAAGAATGTAAACATAGGGGCAAGTACAATGCCGTGGGGCAAGCCAACACGAATAGGTCTCAAATCCCATCACGACATCTAATATAAAACGTCCGAATGTCTAAGTAAGACTTTAGCAGCAAATAATAAGGCATTGGTAGTTTTTCCTTTAATTTGAATTATATGCGTAGATAACAGACTTTGTCAAACGCTTGGCGGATATAAAAGCACAGCAGGGCTGTATTTACTATTTTCCTTATCATCTGTTATATCTGTTCTCTACTCTATTCTATTGTTCAATTTTGCCATAAAATTTCCGGAAGGCGAACGAACGATTCGGAATAAGTAATTTATCTTCCAACACCGGCAAAAGCCTGCGTAAGAATATTCTTCCGAATACCTTCGAGATTATTACTAGAAGACTAAATGGTTGATAAGAGTTAACCAGCTGCTCAGAAGAAGTACAAACATTTATATACATATACAAGGAAGTGTTAAGCACCCTCAAAAGTACATGTTCATGGATGCTTTCTGCTCATTGATTTGGAGGTTTGAGATGCTTCACAGAAACCTAAACGCCGTTAGAATGATAAAATTGTATAAAAAGGGTTTACTGAAGTCAGCCGAAATGCTTTACGACAAAAATAAACATACTGCAAGAAGATAGTGATCCGAAACATGTGAGCAAACTCTGTATTCATTAAAAGCAAGAAAACATATTATTACTTTAGATTGACCATATCATAGTCATTAGACGGCAATGCAATACAGAATGTTTTTGAATGCCAAAATATCAAATTTCCCAATAAACACAACCCACGCTTTGGAAAACCAAAACATTATTTATTGAACGCACCTCATGCAATAACACCTGGAAAGGGCGGCTAAGCCGGTATTGACGGTCAGAAAGGCTTTTCTATATTTTTGGTGGGACTGCCAGGGAATCATTCCTCTGAGATTTGCTACCCTACAACCAAAATCTTAATACGAATTTTAAGAAATGGACCACCTGAAGGTAGCAATTGTCCAGCAGCGGCCAGCTTCAGCCAATAGGAAAGGGATTATCCTCCCTCAGCATAACGTCAGGCCATGTCTATCCTTAGTGACTCGCCAAATGCTCCAGGGGCTTTGTTAAGAGGTTCTTAATTAAGTACAACCG
Source organism: Bactrocera correcta (assembly GCA_027475135.1). Taxonomy (NCBI): domain Eukaryota; kingdom Metazoa; phylum Arthropoda; class Insecta; order Diptera; family Tephritidae; genus Bactrocera; species Bactrocera correcta. The sequence goes on along the minus strand of CM050327.1, from coordinate 49,796,959 downwards.
GTTCCATTTGGCTATTGATTTGACTGGCAAAATTCGTTCCAAGAGAAGCAAGTGAAAGTCGGTGAACATTGAGAATGTTCTTAGTAGGGAGGTAGTAGAAATAATGGCTGCCGAAAAGTAGATACACATATATTCTATACCGTTTTCTAGGCGACAAAGGTGTTCCGGCAAACGAAATAGCTGATGAGATTAGCAAAACTGTGACTCGCTCCGCTACCCAACTATGTAGTTCCGAAAATACGCAAGTGACTAAAAATGATACACAATGAAATTACTCATATTTATACTTACACGGTCTCGAAACACTACAGGAGGGTTTTTGGTCCAGTCAAAGGTCACATACATCTATCTATAGAGTGACATCCATCAGGCATAAGCTAACCTAACCTCTTTGCGAAAGGTTATGCGAAAGATTTATGGTCTTTCGTGCGTTGGCCATATCGCATTCGATGGAACGATGAGCTGTATGAGATATACGATGACATTGACATAGTTCAGCGAATTGAAAGACTGCAGTCCATCTCATCCGAATAGACGAAAACACTCAAGCTCTGAAAATATTCGACGCAGTACCCGTCGAGGGAAGCAGATGAAGAGGAAGACCTCCACTACGATGTAAGAACCAGGTAGAGAAGGACCGGGCTTCGCTTGGAATATCCGATTGGCGCCACGTAGCGAAGAGAAGAAACGACTGGCGCTCTGTTGTTGACTCGGCTATAATCGCGTAAGCGGTGTCTATGCTTGACGAAGAGCGATAAGAAAAAAATAGTTAAACTGAGATCTAAAACAGATTTTGTTCTCTTATACAATGGAATGTTTCGAAGTCTTAAGTATAGAAGTTAAACTGCTATTGTAGAAGATACATTAACAAAAACTTGCGACTACTGAAGGTAGGAAGTTAAACTAAGGTATCAGGCTTTGAAATTTAGAGAAATTTATACTTAGTATGCTAAAACCCATTAGAAAAGAAAGATAAAATAACAAAAACATTCAAGGAAAACTAAATTACGAGTGATCTTAGTGCGAGAAAAGGAAGTTACTAAATTTTTAATAGTTGTCAACTACAAATTTGGATCTAATTAAGTGGACAGTTAATCCGGATTAACGCTGCCGTCTGTCAAGGCTATAACCCTATCAATAGCATCACGGATCTTTGTGATAAGACTGGTATGGGTTCCAGGCCACACTGGAATCGCAGGAAATTGTAAAGCTGCTGAATTAGTAATAAATAATTAGTAATAATAAATTAGTATCCTGGAAAGAAAGGTATGCTCTTGTCTTCCACTACTAGATAGCTAGGCTCCGCGGGAACTTGGCAGGCGCTGGACCACCTTCGGTACATTCGCTGTCGCAAAAGCATTTTGACCCAAGATCGATCTAACATAGGATTTCTTCTTTTCTATGACTGCACAGCGGACCACTTATAGAAATCCGCGTTCGAACCCTCAAGTTTAGCCCTCTAACCTAACCAAACCTCCCCTTTCGCTTACCAATGGGTTTTATTCTACTATGATTTGTGTTTTTTTTTTTTTTTATCTATCTACCCTGGTCTCTCATTAAAAGCAAAGGCAAAGCAAATTATGGAAATTTTTTGGAAATTTCAGAAAATTCCTTAATCTCAACAAAATTGAAAATTTTACATTTACTATGACTTTTGTTAACATTTTAATGTCTATATAAGATTTCTATTGAAATTCAAGTAAATCCTGTAAAATTTAGTCGCCTTAAAGTGAACATTTTCACAGCGATTGCGATACTCAAACAAAGCAATCGATTTGCAAGTGTTTCCAAATTGCTAACAAGCGAGGGCTAATGCAGTAGCTGCGCAAATTTGCTAATTACCAGCGTGTAAATATTTATAGGGAAAGTGGTCAGTGCGGTGGCGCTCAGCGCTGCGGACAGAGGGTCACTTGTTCAAACGCATACCCAATGCACGTGTATGTATGTGTGTGTGTGTGTGTCCTAACATTTACCTATATGTGCTCACAACAAACAACAAATGAGTAATTTGCTATGCAAATACTAAGCGCAATATTTAGTGAATACGACGACAACAACAACAGCAACAAAACATTGCAAGCAACAATAGCTGAAAGCAAATGCTACTTAAAAGCAACAAAAGCTAAGCGCAAACACGAAGAAGGCGACGAAGACGCGAAGATAACCACTGTAATGGAAGAACAAGAAACTCAAACAAAACAAACTACTATACAAACAACAACAACAATGTCAACAAAGGTAGCAACAATGTGCAAGTGCTTGTTAACTGGTTGGTAAGAACAGCAGCTGACACCGTTACAGCAGGCACTCAGGCTGCACTGCTTGTAAGTATGTAAATAAGTGTATGTGTGTACGTGTATGTATGTATGTATGTTTTTGCGTATGTGTGTGTATTAAATTATTCAATCAACTTATTGTCTGGCGCTTGAAATCGACTTGCATTTGCGTGTGTGTGGGAACATATGTAGGTATATATGTGTGCGGAGTAGTCAATATGTAAATATGTGTGTGTTTGTGCCGATTCAATCATGAATGAAATTTGCCCGCCATTTATTTACAATCCGAATGCAACGCAAATACATACAAACACAAATAGTGTGACACACACACTCACATGCAGCAACATGCCTCCGAGTGCCAGATGTCAAGCCAAACAAAAGTGAACGCGCATTTACATGCATTACACACACACGCACACACACATGCACATTTATAAGCAAATATAAGAAATTTTGCATAAGTGTTAGTGCCAACTACACGTGACTGCCGAGTGCGCATGTCACCCAAAAATCGCCGACTACGCAAATAAAACAACACAACTTCAAGATGAAGAAGAAGAACAAGCGTAGAAGTAGCAGCAAATAGAAAAAAAGCTATTGAACAAGCACAAGTAAGCTTAACTTGAAGGCAGCAGCAATGCAAAGACCAGAGAGCCGTCGGAAACCGTAGGAACTCCAAAGTGTTGCCTGCTTTTAGGCGCCAAAATGCGTTCGCAAGCAAGTTAGCATAGCGTCCAAACTCAACACACCGACAACGCTTCCGTTCGCAACACAACGCTCTGCAGCTCAGTCGTTGCACGCTGCCGGCACTTCGTCAACGGCGAAGCAGCTCGCTTCGGCATTGCGCGCAATTTCTTTTCTATGCCAACACTATGCCTGTAGTTGTTGTTGTTGTCAGCCGTCAATTTTTATGCGCCTAGCACCCACTGCCATTGTGGCCACAGCATAGCCAAGCAGGCGGTCGTTCAGTCAGTTGCATTGCGGCCATTTGCGTGGAAATAAGTCGCTCGCAGACGTCGCAGTCGCACGAAATACAAATTCGCTTTGGCGCATCGGATCGGCATTACGGCACTTCTCGGTTTGGCGCGCGAAATTTCCGGCAAGCGGCCAAATAGTCGCAAGCGCGTTGCTAGGCTTTTAAGGCATTAAGTGCGCTTAGATTTGACGGTCAGTGCACTGTGCGAGGCTGGCTGGTGAACGGTGTGTGTATGTTGGTTTGCAGCAGCGGATTTTGTGCGCCGATACGCTTATTGCTTCCACTTGTTTTTGGCTGCTGCTGCTTCGAATTTTCAAAATCATCGGCCTCAACTACTCAAATCAAAGCCAGTCAATAGTGGAAATTCAATTTACGTGATTCGACTTAAGAGGCTTGCAGAAAGTGTGTGAAAAAATGTTCATCTTGAGACGGCCATTGCTTTTGATTTGGTGGTGAGTTCTCGCTCGTAATTTTAATAATAATAATGAGTATTTGTTCGTATGGAAATGAGTTGCCATGCAATAAATTGGACTTGTAACTCAGTTGATTTAATTTTTTTTGCTTTTCGCTTTGAATTTTAGAAGCGTTAATCCACGCTCGAATTTACTGCTGCAAATTATAGCGTTTAATGGTGGCTTCCTGTCATTAGACGCTTAATGTGCAATTTATAAAATTAAATATTGCCGCCGATAAATGCAAGTGTTCCGCTATAAAAAGGTGCGAGTATGAGCTGGTGTGGCGGTGACAATTCAAATTTGAACTCCAATTTATTTGTGAAAAAATTCCAAAATTTTATTTTCTACTCAAAAGTTAAGTGGAAATTTACAACTACCCAGTTTTGTAAAAGACTATAGACTATACTATGAAAATCAGTGAAATAATGCAGAAAATATACTAGAAAATTTATGCTTTAAGCCTTAGCTGTCAAAGCTTTGTGTGAAATATGAATTTATTTTCAGCAACTTTTACAAAGAATATTAAAAAAAAAATTGAAAATCGTATGCTGCGCGACCAAATTATTAATATTCTTCAACAATGCGGCACATTTTTGATTCAAAGGTAAAAAACAGAATTGCCGTATTTTGAGTTAGGGCGATTCTGAAGCGACCTTTCAGGCACCACCACCAGAAAAAGGCTCGAAGTACCCCTCGACTTTAATTTGTTGAAGTGATTTTTCTAATCTAGAAATGTGAAAAAAATCGATTTTTTTTTAATTTCAGTGCACCAAATATTCAAAAATGTCTCCTTAAAAATATTTTTAAAAATTATTTTTTAAGTGTAAAACTTAAAAAATTATTAATGAAAAAATACGTTTTTATTAATTTAAATTAATTTAAATTTTAATAAAAAAAAAAAAAAAATTTTTAATTTAAATTAATAAAAATATTTATTTTTTATTGGCCAAACTCTTTAAAAAAAAAAATAATTTTTTGCATATTTCGTTAATAATAAAAATATATTAACATTTAAAATCGATCAATATCCCACATAGTTTTAGAGTTACATTATTTAAAGTGCACGAGAGATTACTCGGTGACAAGTAATCCGATGAATTAGTTTTCTCTGCGTGATTTATATATCGTCAACTAAAATGCAAAATAACGTTAAATCACTTTTCATAAGCTTATTGGCGAAGGAAGGCTGATAAAACCGAAACCACTCATTTTGAAACAAAATTTGTGTTATGGTTACAAAATGGTTATATATAATAAATATATGACATCGGGAGCTGAAAATTTTATACTAATACATACATATATGCAACATAATGTAGTGCATCGTGAGCTATAAAAAACTCAATTTCAGTTTTTTTGAAGATACGTTGTTTTGCATTTTAGGTGACGATAGTTTTCTTTATATTGTCCTGCCAGCTCCAAAACTACCAGAACAAAATCCAAATTTTGGCAATCAAAAACGACCAAAAGTTTGGATAAAATGCAATATTTTTTTCAGTTCATCCGTCTCTCTGTACATACGCGAACTAGTCTCTCAGTTTTAGATATATCGCTCTGAAATTTTGCACGCGTTCTTTTCTCTACAAAGTTAATGAAAATTTATTATTAACTCTGTGTTTTCTTGAAATATGAATTTATATAATTGATAAAACAAGAGAAAGCGTCAACTTTAGTTCCACCAAAGCTACAATACTCTTCACGAATATAAAATTTTTTTAAAAATATCTCGACTCCGATTATTCAGTTTGTATGGCAGCTATATGCTATAGTTAGCCGATCTGAACAATTTCTTCGTATATTATTGCCTTAGATTAGGATTTTACCAAAGTTTGTGAAAATATCTTGTCAAATAAAATATTTCCCAAACAAACACTTATTTCCGATCGTTCAGTTTGTATGACAGCCATATACTATAGTGTTCCAATATCAGCGGTTCGGACAAATCAGCAGCTTTTCGTGGAGAAAAGAACGAGGTCAAAACTTTAGATCGATATATCAAAAACTGAGAGGACATGGTCGACTCAGCTCGCGACGCTGATTAATTCGTAGATAAATTTCTGTAAGGTCTGGTATGATTCCTTCTGGATGTTACAGACATTGTGGCAAACTTATAGTAATACAGCCTATTTAGGGTATAAAAGTGGATAGTAAAAATACCAACAATTTTTTTAATTGCTCAAAATCGCTTTAAAGCGGTCCTGAAGGCTAAAGTACTCCTTCAAACTCACTACGAAAATACTGGCATAGTAGGTATCCTGAAGGATTTCATCTTCACTCTCTTGAGGCGAACTTTAGGTGACCGAATTTCACCCAGAAATCCACCTGTTATTGCCCTAGAAAGTACATAGATTGTATGAGTTCATACCAAAAAATTACATTTAGTGGATATACGCCGACCCAATAGTGGTTTGCACCACCACCACCACCACCACGAACCTTGAAAATATATGTATATAGCGATCAAAATATCTATATATTATTCTTTTTTTAATATTTTTGAGAAAATCTATTGTTCATACATATACTAACAAACAGCAAGTCATAGCAGCAAAACAAAATGGAGAGCCGATAAATTAATTTGAAGATTTTCTATAAATAATACCCTGATAAAAAATTGCATAAATATTATTAAATTATCATCACGGTTGAAAAATAAATTCTTAATTACATACTTACTTTTACTTTCATTTAAAGGGTTATATGGATTTTCTCGGGTAAGAAACAGCCTTTTTCAATTTTTTTTCTCAAGTAAAAAATTAAATATTTTACTAGAATTTTTTATTTTTATAAACGTATACAATTAACAACGAAATTCAGAAATTTTTGGAAAAAAAAAAGTTTCCAACTCTTCCATTTTGACGCCATTTCCGGTGACCTCTCGGAAGAAGATTCGGCCGCGTTGGCAGGATAACTCCTTACAGGATCACCAAAGTGACATAAATACCCGTTTTTGATAAAACCTTAACTTAGAACTTAGACGAAGGAAAAGAACTGAAAATTTGATTTTTGGCAGACATTTTTACAAAAAAAAATAAAAAGTTAGTAAATTTTTTTTTTTCAAATAGTTGTAATCGAAAAAAATACTTGATTCAAGGATTTAGGAATTGTACCTCAAAGACCTGTGTAAAATTTCCTGAAGATCGGTCGAGTAGTTCTGAAGAAATCTTGCTAACCGACATCAAAAACACAGTTTCGAGAGAAACGAATTTAAAGACGGCGCACTTAGTCGAGCTAGCTTCGAGTATACAAGTTCTCAAAGCTGTATCTTCGAAGCTATTACTTGGATCAACTTGAAAATTTAGGAAAATATTTTAGAGGTTATTTAGAATTCAATAAGACAATAAAAAATTCGATTTTTTGAAAGCCGTAAGTCTTCCAAGACTTTGATACTCTCTAATACAAATAATACAATTTTCAAGAAAGTAGACTACTCAAGGCCTATATTACAAATAACTTGATAGATTATAACTATCAGAAACAAACAGCTATCCAACATGGAAATTTTAAATTTTCCCGAATCGATTTGCATTTGATATAAAATTGAGAAGATTATATATAAAGATGGCCAATAACAGTTCAGGAGTTGTGAATATCGTCTGAATAAAATAAATCATTTTAATTTAATTTCAAGGCACATCTCGAGAATCACTGACCCATACTAATACTGCTCGTAAACGGTTCTCATTCGAACGTAAACAAATATACCGCTATCAATAATGTTTCAAATATTTAGCTTTTTTAACAATTCTAGAACATTTATTTTAGTATCATAAGATTTTAAATTTTTGGAGTCTAGAAAACTAGAAAATTTGCTGATTTGCTGATGAGAATGGACACACAATTTATGCCGCTCAAATTATAAACCTCAACAATCAGTGTTTGCCTTAAATATGTATGTATATAGTAGCCAAATAATATATCGAATATCAGCGACACACTCTCAATGATAGATATATATTTTGACAACAGAGGAATCCATACCAAACATAGATACGAGTATATATTATATACGTGTTACCGTACATTTCTTCTTAAAACTTTTCACTTATCAGCGAAGCAAAAAGTTCTAATCAATCGGTCAAAGGACAGTCATCCTTATTGGCTTTGACATAATCTGGTTAAACGTTGTTGGCCAATGTGCGGCATTTCGCAAATGATTGAACTGTTTAATTGTTACTTTACAGTTACTTTGAATGTATGAAATTATGCTGGTAGTCATACTCTAAGCACGCTTGATGGCTTGCCCGCAGCATGTCTTCTTCGCTTGCGATAATCGCCAGTTCACCAATCAGTCGCAATTATTGTGCAGCACAAGATTTCTTCACAAATTCAATTTAAACAAAGTAACTTTTTACTTTCAACTCTTAAGTTATAGATTTTGATGTAGCCATTTTGATGAAGAGGCAAGGCGCATTCAACTGTTTGATAGTTGAAATTAAATTCATTAAATAAATCGGAAAATATATTGAAATTCTTTATGTGAGAATATTGTATTCTTCAGTTAATGAAACCAATTCTTAAAGATTATAATGTCGGACAAATGATCACCACGGCTGAGTTGACAGTAGCTTATCCGATCCACCCAATTTTGGAGTACTTTCTCGATGGTTTCAGTCCTTGTGGCAGCTACAGCAGCTTGAATCTCGTACTTTAGATTTTGAATTGTTTCTGGATGGTTGGCGTAACATTTATCTTTAACAGCTTCTCACAGAAAATAGTCCAACGAAGTTAAATCGCAGCTTCTGGGAGGCCAATTCACACCTCTTTTGCTGATTATGCGATTTTCGAAGATAGGGCGTAAAAGATTGAGTATAGCGTTTGCTGTATGGCACGTAGCGCTGTCCTGTGCCCAAAATGCGACAATTCTGCTTGTTTACGTAACCATCGTTTACGTAACCTCGCTAATTTTCAGTTGCTAAATACATATTAATTTAAGTATGTATGTATTATTAAGTATTATAGCCAAAAAGCAAAATTAAGGGTTATAATGGAGAAAGAAATCAAGTAGAATTTTTTCAAAAATCAAGTTAAACTTCACACAGCAATCTTGAGACAGGCATAACCTCCAAATTCAGTTTTCTCTTTTTTACTGTAAAATGGGGCAATAGATCTGATGAAACGATGAGGAATATTTAAATTAATTTTTCCTAACAAATTAGGGCAGTCCATACCTCTATTAATTACATTGAAAACAAATGAAAGGCAGAAAACAGACCGTCTGGGACCATCAAACTTTAAAAAGCAGAGGCCAAATTAAAAAAAAAAACTATTTTGAACCTGATCAATCCTATTAATTGACGATACGCAATATTTACATTTCGACGGACAACGCCAAGCACAGAAAATGATTTAGAAGTGATATAGTTGATGTGATTAATGAAAGAAAATCTATTGTCAAGGATCACCCCAAGATCTTTGATTTCGTTTACACATTTAGGACGCTGAAGATAAGATGCTACGTCTCCTTGGAAACGAGAGTTGAGAAAATTTTCCTTGTAGCCCTACCGATGACGCAATGAAAGAATTGGATGACACGCCATCGACAATAACAAAACAATGTCTATTGTGCAAATATGACTTAATCCACTGCAAGAAGGCCTGTAATTGAAGACTACATCTTTTCTACCACCTTTAAGAATAGCGATAATGAATTTCAATCTGAAATAAAGTTCCAGTCTGAAATAAAGTTATCAGATGACAGAGATTTATTGAAGAGAAGCTTGAAAGGATAAACAAAGGCAGAACAATTATTTATAAGAAGAGGTGGGAATCCATCAAGATCAATTGTGAAAGAAGACTTGATATCACAAATAATCTTGGCAATATCATCCTGTAAAAAACACAGCAAAAGGAATGACCAATACGAACGTTTTTTCTATTAGATTCCGTGCTGTTGATAAATCTTTTATAGAGTAATATTTCCAAATTATCAAACATTTACGGCGAATGATTCTGGAGAGTTTGGAGGTGAGAGACTAGTAGAAGCATTTCTCGATGACAATTATTGCCAAGCATAAGAAGAGCTCGCAGAATCTTTGTGAATCAATCAAGCAGTCTGTAACTAACCAGCGAAATCAATTACTGATAACAACTCATGACACTGAAGTAAGCGATTGCTGAAAAATGTTTGGGATTCGCGACTAGACACGAGGCAGTAATTTTCCATCAAGACAACGCTCGACGTCATGATGCACGACCGGTTAAAAACCATTGGGAGAGCAAATATATGAGTGTTTTGCCTCAAGCTATTTATAGCCCTGATCGTTTTCCCATTTGTTCCGGTTAAAGCAGAATAAAACCGGACGAATATAGTTAAAGACCAGATATATAAGAGGAATTTCAAAGTAGTAGAAGTAACATTGCCAAGTAAAAATTACAGGCAAGTTAGAAGGAATTGTAATTGTTTCACGGTATGTACAAAAAATTCTGTCTTTTGCCGATGCTGATGCTCGGCTTCAAGCCTAGGAAGTAAATCGTCCACAGTAAGTCGCTGAAATAATTACGATTTTTCGAAAACAAGTTTCATAAACGATAGCCCTAAGAAAACTTTTTTTTAATTATAACGCTACAATTAATTAGATCAAAGGAGAAAACGGTTCTGGTGTCAAGAATTTTGCGGTACTTAAATGTAAAGTAAGCACATTAGGAACATATAAGAAGGGCCCTCCTGGAAAGCAGTATTACTAAATGTGAGGTAAGAAAAGGTAGCCGGGAAGTAAGTTGCTGGATCTGAACTGATCTTCAGTGATGAGATCTCTCTAAAGTAAGAATAAGGATCCCGAAGAGCAAATTTCTACCAAAAATATATTTCCATAGAAATATTTGTCGATAATAAGCAATATTTTATGAATATATACTATATATATAGAAAGAAGGATGAATCCCTGTGGAGAAGTTAACGCAAGTGAGGAAAGTTTTCTGAGCGCCAATCACTTGGGAGTGGCCAGAAATTATTGTTTTACATGTAGGTCAAGCAGCTCACGACTTCCGGTTTTAGACCAAGTATCCTCTGGGTAGCCAAAATACATCCGTTTGAGGGCGAGCTAGAGAGAGAATAGGAAACAACCCGCCACGTAAAAACACCTCCAATGAAAAGATTTAAGAAATAAAATAAAATAATTACACAAATTATTTGCTCTACAGTTGAATTTCAACTGATTCAAATTGAAACAGTGATCTCTACCAAAAGGCGATAAGCTCCAACTGTTGCATTGAAAATCAGATTCAGGGAGAATTTCGGGTTAAATTCAACTGAAAGCTTCATGAAGAGATTTTTGAACAAAAATGAAAGCAAGAAGAGGTAACGAAAAGGCAATGATGAATAAAAAAAAAGGTTACGCTCTTTATACAGACTTTTAAGAGCGTTGTCTCTCATTTCGAAATACAAGTAAATCAAAGACACTTAAAAAATAAATAAGAGTGCTGGAAAGTTTTCTAGGTCATAGAAAATAAATTTTGATTTCATTTATTTTTTAAATGCTGGCCATAAGGAATGACATATCATGAAATAACCTATGCACCGATAAAGACTAAGCATCATAAGATACCACAAATCTCAATAGGAGTAATGACGAGTCTACTTGGAATTTTCAAAATGCCATAAACAGATGAACTAATAAGCAAAGAGATTTGCACTCATGATAATTTGAATGGGATCAGCAACTGTATTTCAACTTGCGTGGATCAGCGCTGAAATCGGTTATGAGAAACAAAGGACTTACCAAATAAATTTTTGAAAAATATGGACTTGTTGCCCACGAATTTCCCCGCAATGGGAAAGGAAGCAGCAGTTTTCTTTGTTTTCACTAGGGATACCTAGCGATAGCACTCTTTAGGAAACGCTTAGGATGTGACAAAATCCACCTATATGTGCTCCTTATCGTTCACAGTGTGCATTTTAGTTGGTTGTTGGCTTTATTACATTATTGATTAATAAAAAATCACTATTACAACAACAATGCACCAGCATATTCAAACCAAAAAAGAATTAAGTTCTGCTACAACACTTAACCTAAACAAAGCAATGGTTGACAACAGCGCGGCGATTGTGCTAAGACAGCAAAATATTATAGACTGCAGTGTTTGCTGCAAGTGCAACAGCAACAACCATAACAACGCTAGGAACATGCTGTAGCCAACAGCAGCAACACATGTCACAGAGATTTGCACCAGCGACGAATCGAACGGCAAGTGGATGTGTGCCGCTGCAGGCCGACATCTAAGGCACATAATTACAAAAATATGCCACACATACACACACATTTTTATATGCACATGCACATATGTATTGGGGTGTGCCTGCCTATAAAATAAACCCGCATGCTCGCTTTAGTAAATCAGTCAACTTAATGCAAATGAGTACGTCACTATTACCGAGTGTGTGGTGGCATTGTTTGAACGCTTAAGTGTACTCATACACACCAATACACATGTTTGCATGCATGTATGTGTGCTTAGCACTAGAAATGTGCGCTCTGCCTTTTCTTTGGCAACGGCAGATTTTAGATTCGAGATTTCAAATTATTGAATATTAATTATCGATTTGTAGTGCGGCAGCTGTCTCAGCATTGTTTGTGCGGCTCTGCGTTATGAGATCTAGCAGCGCTTACCTACACGTATGTACATGTGTATGTGTACTACACAATTAGAATTAGATTTGGAGCAAAAGCATAGTGACAAGCAAAGAAACTAAACGCTTGCTGGCTGGCTTACTGGCAGCAGTGCAACCAAGCATCCATAACTATGACATTTTGAGCTTTGCTATTTTGTTGTTTTTGTTTGATATTGACACTTTTGACGTAAGCAAAACACTAAACGCTTAATTAAATGCATTTTTGTCACCCCATTCATTTAGCTTGCTTTCTTGAATTTGCTAAGCAGTGAAGTGTTTAGGTAAAGATTTATTAAATAATGCAAAATTCAATATTAATGAGGATGTAGTTGAAATTGCATGGGGGAAGTCAGGAAAAAGTTGCAATGAAAACTTAAAAAGTAACTGTAATCAAGCAAGGAAGGACTAAGTTCGGGTGCAACCAAATATGATATACTCTTGCAAAAAAAAAACTAAGCGTTTACGAGATATTCATTGTCAAACATCAATGCACATTAAGGTGGATAAAAAAAAAAAAAAAATTTCGTTTGGTACTCTGAAAAATAGGTCCCTAGGCACCTCTAAGAAAGTCTCTCCAAAAACCTATGAGATTCAACATTCATAATAATTTTTTTCATTGAGTTATAAAATTCATAAGAAATAAAAAAATTTCCCAAAAATAATCAAACTTCAACCGTTAATATCTTTTAAACGGTTGGGTTTACGAAAAAAATCGTGAAGACCTTTTTTGTAGAGCTTTTAATTTCCTACAAAATCTAAGGAACAAGATATTTTTTCAAGTGGAAAGCGAGATATAAATTTTTCTATCCGATAATAAGAAAAAATTGAAAACTGTATGTAGGAGCACCTTCCCGTTACAATTAAGAACTCATGCTTGGAGAGACTTTCTTATAGGTGTCTAGGAAGCTATTTTTCCGAGTACCAAACGAAAAAAATATTTTTTTTTTGAATCACCCTAATATATATATAAAACATATACGGGTATACATAGTCATAAAGTTTGTTAGAAATAAGAAAATCATTCTACATCATTATGGAAAATATGCGAGTTGGGGTAGTATGGACCCGCTTCTATCTATTTTGCCAAAACCACTTACTTATATAATGTCCGTAGGGTTTCATGAAGGCACCTCACATACTATCACCAATCACATGGTGTAAAGGCAGCTGGATGTTCGAAAATTCTTATATTAGTTATACAGTGGTGAGTCCCCCAAGGGCTAAATGACTTACTAGTAACTTACTACTCTGAAAAAATATTAAATAACAGATTACGATCTCACCCATTTTCGCGCTGTTACATACGAATGCAAGAGGTATGCCACGGACCCAATTTAGTCGAAATCGGTGGGGCGGGTCTCAGGATATGGGATTTCAGCTAAAAGAAGGAGGTTCCAGGCCCATCGTCCAAATTTAACCGCGGCTACTATAAAGCCCTATCAAACCATCTCGAGTGTGAGATTTCCTACCACTCGTGTATTTAATCATTGATTTATCGCTTTTTTTTGTAGTTTTTAAAAGTACCGTTCCCATCTAGGAAGTCAACCTTACATTTTTTCCAATGATGCTGAGTAAAAATTAAGATATCTTGATGAAACTTGGTACATATGCTTCCTGGCAAAAATAGAGGGTGGTACCACGCCCATATATACAAATATATATATATATGGGCCATTCCATCAATTGGCGACATGGTTTTGTACCCGTGGTTCTCCGATTTTGACGAAACTTTAGAATATCATAATATAGACTAAAATAAGAATATCTGTAAACTTTTTAGTGGCCAAAGTTGCTCCATTGTTTTTTGGCGCGCACTTCAAATTGAGATCAAACAAAAAAATGGCTTTTTCTTTTATTTTTTAACGACCTCAAAATTGAGTGAAAAAAATTTTGAAGTTATCCATTTTTATGTAAAAAAATCTCAGCTTTCTGATAAAAATATTTTCAAAATCCAAAAAAAATTTCAAAATCCAAAAAAACTATGTTTTTTCCGGAAATCCCGCATTTTGTGCTCTTCCACCACTTTTTTTCAAAATTGACATTTTTATTGGATTCCTCGTTAAATTTTACATAAGAATCAGTTTTCAAAAATATGGGACTCTGTTCCCATCAACAGCAAAAAAAATTCAAAGTTGACGCTCAAAATCCAAAAAAAAATATATTAGTTTCCAAAAAATCCGGTTTTTCGTGCTTTTTCACCAACTTTTTTTCAAAATTGACTTTTCCATTCGATTCCTCGTTAAATTTTACATAAGAATCAGTGTTCAAAAATATGGGACTCTGACCCCATGAACAGCAAAAAAAATTCAAAGTTGGCGCTATACGGCGCAGTATATTCGCTTAGAAGGTCATGTGAAAGAGGTAAATGTGTAAATTGTATTCTTAGACTTGAATTAAGAAGAAATCAATGTCTTCATTCATAAAAATATGCGCCGTATAGGGAAAACTTTGAATTTTTTTTGCTGTTCATGGGAGCAGAGTCCCATATTTTTGAACACTGATTCTTATGTAAAATTTAACGAGGAATCGAATGGAAAAGTCAATTTTGAAAAAAAAGTGGGGGAAGAGCACAAAATGCGGGATTTTCGGAAAAAACATAGTTTTTTTTGGATTTTGAAATTTTTTTTGGATTTTGAAAATATTTTTATCAGAAAGCTGAGATTTTTTTACATAAAAATGGATAACTTCAAAATTTTTTTCACTCAATTTTGAGGTCGTTAAAAAATAAAAGAAAAAGCCATTTTTTTGTTTGATCTCAATTTGAAGTGCGCGCCAAAAAACAATGGAGCAACTTTGGCCACTAAAAAGTTTACAGATATTCTTATTTTAGTCTATATTATGATATTCTAAAGTTTCGTCAAAATCGGAGAATCACGGGTACAAAACCATGTCGCCAATTGATGGAATGGCCCATATATACACTTGTGCTCACATAATTAAGCCACACAGTCGTTATGGTGTACAAATTCATAAATGTTGAATTTTATTGATAAATCGAACTTAAACTTTATTGTATTCATAGTTTTTTAAAGCTAAATTTTAATTTAAAACCAAATATTTTTTCTTTTTCATTGGTATGTATTTTTCGTGCTCATATAATTAAGCCATCCGCAAAAATAAACTTTCGGATAAAAGAACTCGATGTTTTCTTCAAAAAAACTTGCCTTATTTAGACTAATATTTTATTAGGAACCTCTTTTGCAAAATTACTTCCCTGGCTCATTGTACAGATAAGTGTGTTACATTGGTCAAGAGTAATTTTGCTCCATTCTTCCTCTTTGCCACAATATAGCCCTATTTGACGGTTTTCTCGGCGCAACTGCCCTTTTAATAATTCCCCATAAATTCTCTATTGGGTTTAAATCCGGGCTTTGGGCACGCCACTCAAGATACTTGATGCGGTTCGTCGCAAGCCAGTCCTTAACGACCCTGTAGCAGCGCTTTGGGTCGTTATACTGGATAGAAGGTCCAAGCTAGTGGTAAATCATCGGCGTGATTTCCCTTTAAATGTTCTACTAAAATGTCTTTGTTCATACTGTCAGTCATTTTGTCCTCTACTTGTAAAAGTGGTCCTACTCCGCATGAAGTAAAACACCCCATACCATGACTGATGATCCACCATACTTTACAGTTTTTTTAGTATACCGTGGGTTCATTTCTTGTAGCGGTGTTCGCCTGACATAGGGTCTACCATCGTTCCCAAAGACACTAAATTTGGATTCATCACTCCATTCCACAAAATCCCAGAATTTTGAGTCCTTTTGTTGGTGCTCCCTCGCGGACGATAGCCTTCGCTGGATGTTATTCTTTTTAACGATCGCTTTCCTTCATGCAATTCGCCCTTTTAAGGAATTTTTCTGTAAACTATGGCGAACTGTCTGTGCTGATACCCGTTCTCTATGCCTTTACTCCATTTGGGCTCTAATTTCGCTCGAAGTCAAAAAAGGCTCCACTTTGCTCATCCGTACTCTCTGCCTGTTGTCGTTAAGAATTGTCTTTCTGGGTTTTTATGGGATTTTCAAAAGATTTATGTTTTTTAAAATATTGTAAAGCAATTTTAACCTTTTCCATAGAAAATGTTAAATATTCCACTATTTTCGCAATATTTTTGAACTTTTGGTAACATTTCCATATGCCTCTTCTCTCACATGGAACTGAACTCTTATTCTTACCCATTGTTTAGATAACTTTCAAAAAAAAAAAAGCTTTTAAATTAAATTGAATCAATAAACTTTTCACTTTTTTAACAATTTTTTTACAGAGATCGTGATTGCTAAGATTTCGTTACACCGGCTTAATTATATGAGCACACCCTACTAGGTCACCTGCGAATTTATTTTAATTTTTTCGTCAATCACGATACTTATTTTTCTGATTATGATTTTAGTAACTTCCAAACTTATAACGGAACATTTTTCCATACCATTATACAAATTCAAAACTAATTCAATGAATTTATTTTCCGAAACATCAACAATCATTATATGTGACCTGGTCTACGAAAAGGGGGCTTAGGTGTCAAAAAAAAAATTGACCAGGTCACATATGACGAAATTGTGAATGGGTAACAAAAAAATTAGATATTTTATCCGGACTTAACTCGCAGGCTAATCCGATTCGACGTATTTCAATAATATAACTCACATATATACCGATATTTGCTATAAAAAGTTCGCAATAGACACTGGGGTACATATATTAGGTGTTTGGAGACTTGAACAGTTCCGGTTCGATTTGTAGTTTTTCGATTAATTGCGTTATGTGAGCATGCCAATAGTCCCATTATGTCCATTCATAGCAAGGACTTTCTAATGGTGACAAGAAACACGTCAGCCAAGTTTTATTTAGAAATCTCAATGTTTCTCAAGTTAAAGCTTTCACTGACGGATCGATGGACAGACAGACATTCACCGGGATTTCAACTCGTCTTGTGATCCTGATTCCTATATTTATGCCGATTATGCCCTCAGGGTATCTTTAAATCAAATTATATAATACAATTATACTGTAGGGCCTACACAAAACCTGATTATTTCTTAAAAAAAATGAGAATTGCCGCTGACGCCACCTAATCGAAAGTCTAGTAAATGAGCATGAAGGTAGCTCGTAACAGAGTAATCCCAGAAGGAAACGTCGCACACCCTATTAAATATTTATATGTTGACCAACTGAATAAATTTTAGACATATACGTCTGTCTGTCCAACTGTTTTTGAACTAGTCTCTCACTTTTTAAGTTATCGATCTGAAGTTTTGCACACCTACTTTTCTCTCCAAGAAGCTGCTGATTCGCTGTAACCGCCGACATCATGCCACTAGACCTTGTAGCCACCATACAAACAGAACGATCGGAAACAAGTGCTGTATGGAAAACTTTTTTACCCAAGTAGTTACATATATAGTAGTTACGAAATTCGCAATGGAATTTTGTATTGTTTCGTTCAGTGGACAACAGTTTTCTTATAAAATGACCAATCAAAATCTTCTTCTTCTTTACTGGCGTAGACACCGCTTACGCGATTATAGCCGAGTCAACAACAGCGCGCCAGTCGTTTCTTCTCTTCGCTACGTGGCGCCAATTGGATATTCCAAGCGAGGCCAGGTCCTTCTCTACTTGGTCCTTCCAACGGAGTGGAGGTCTTCCTCTTCCTCTGCTTCCCGCGGCGGGTACTGCGTCGAATACTTTCAGAGCTGGAGTGTTTTCATCCATCCGGACAACATGACCTAGCCAGCGTAGCCGCTGTCTTTTAATTCGCTGAACTATGTCAATGTCGTCGTATATCTCGTACAGCTCATCGTTCCATCGAATGCGATATTCGCCGTGGCTAACGCGCAAAGGACCATAAATCTTTCGCAGAACCTTTCTCTCGAAAACTCGCAACGTCAACTCATCGGTTGTTGTCATCGTCCAAGCCTCTGCACCATATAGGAGGACGGGAATTATGAGAGACTTATAGAG
The DNA here is from genome assembly GCA_027475135.1 of Bactrocera correcta. Taxonomy (NCBI): domain Eukaryota; kingdom Metazoa; phylum Arthropoda; class Insecta; order Diptera; family Tephritidae; genus Bactrocera; species Bactrocera correcta. The sequence goes on along the minus strand of CM050327.1, from coordinate 49,778,680 downwards.
TTTGGTTTTTGTTTGTCGAGAGAGGACTTTGCTTCTCAATTGCCTACTTAGTCCGAAGTAGCACCTGTTGGCAAGAGTTATCCTGCGTTGGATTTCTAGGCTGACATTGTTGGTGGTGTTTACGCTGGTTCCAAGATAGACGAAATTATCTACAACTTCAAAGTTATGACTGTCAACAGTGACGTGAGTGCCAAGTCGCGAGTGCGACGACTGTTTGTTTGATGACAGGAGATATTTCGTCTTGCCCTCGTTCACTGCCAGACCCATTTCTTTTGCTTCCTTGTGCAGTCTGGAGAAAGCAGAACTAACGGCGCGGGTGTTGAGGCCGATGATATCAATATCATCGGCATACGCCAGCAGTTGTACACTCTTATAAAAGATAGTACCCTCTCTGTTAAGTTCTGCAGCTCGAACTATTTTCTCCAGAAGCAGGTTGAAAAAGTCGCACGATAGGGAATCGCCTTGTCTGAAACCTCGTTTGGTATCGAACGGCTCGGAGAGGTCCTTCCCGATTCTGACGGAGCTTTTTGTGTTGCTCAACGTCAGTTTACATAGCCGTATTAGTTTTGCGGGGATACCAAATTCAGACATCGCGGCATAAAGGCAGCTCCTTTTCGTGCTGTCGAAAGCAGCTTTGAAATCGACGAAGAGGTGGTGTGTGTCGATTCTCCTTTCACGGGTCTTTTCCAAGATTTGGCGCATCGTGAATATCTGGTCGGTTGTTGATTTACCAGGTCTAAAGCCACACTGATAAGGTCCAATCAGTTTGTTGACGGTGGGCTTTAATCTTTCACACAGTACGCTCGACAGAACCTTATATGCGATATTGAGGAGGCTAATCCCACGGTAGTTGGCGCAGATTGTGGGGTCTCCTTTTTTGTGGATTGGGCATAGCACACTTAAATTCCAATCGTTGGGCATACTTTCGTCCGACCATATTTTGCAAAGAAGCTGATGCATGCACCTTATCAGCTCTTCGCCGCCGTGTTTGAATAGCTCAGCCGGCAATCCATCAGCCCCTGCCGCTTTGTTGTTTTTCAGGCGGGCAATTGCTATTCGAACTTCTTCATGGTCGGGCAATGGAACGTCTGCTCCATCGTCATCGATTGGGGTATCGGGTTCGCTTTCTCCTGGTGTTGTGCGTTCACTGCCATTCAGCAGGCTGGAGAAGTGTTCCCTCCATAATTTAAGTATGCTCTGGGCATCGGTAACTAGATCACCTTTGGGGGTTCTACAAGAGTATGCTCCGGTCTTGAAACCTTCTGTAAGCCGCCGCATCTTTTCGTAGAATTTTCGAGCATTACCCCTGTCGGCCAGCTTATCAAGCTCTTCGTACTCACGCATTTCGGCCTCTTTCTTTTTCTGTCTACAAATGCGTCTCGCTTCCCTCTTCAACTCTCGGTATCTATCCCATCCCGCACGTGTTGTGGTCGATCGTAACGTTGCGAGGTAGGCAGCCTGTTTTCTCTCCGCTGCGACACGGCACTCCTCGTCGTACCAGCTGTTCTTCTGCACTTTCCGAAAACCAATGGTTTCGGTTGCAGCTGTACGTAAGGAGTTTGAAATGCCGTCCCACAGTTCCCTTATACCGAGTTGTTGACGAGTGCTCTCAGAGAGCAGGAGTGCAAGCCGAGTAGAAAAACGTTCGGCTGTCTGTTGTGATTGCAGCTTCTCGACGTCGAACCATCCTTGTGTTTGTTGGCGTGCGTTTTTTGCTGCACAGAGGCGGGTGCGTATTTTGGCTGCAACAATATAGTGGTCCGAGTCGATGTTAGGACCTCGGAGCGCACGCACATCTAAAACACTGGAGACGTGTCTTCCGTCTATCACAACATGATCGATCTGGTTGGTGGTTTTTCGATCTGGAGACAGCCAGGTAGCTTGATGTATCTTCTTATGCTGGAATCTAGTGCCACAGATAACCATATTTCGGGCCCCGGCGAAGTCGATCAGCCTCAGCCCATTTGGGGATGTTTCCGCGTGGAGGCTGAATTTACCGACCGTAGTGCCAAAGATACCTTCTTTGCCCACCCTGGCATTGAAGTCGCCAAGCACGATTTTGACATCGTGGCGGGGGCATCTCTCATAAGTGCGCTCCAAGCACTCATAAAAGGCATCTTTGGTCACATCGTCCTTCTCTTCCGTCGGGGCGTGGGCGCAAATCAGCGATATGTTGAAGAACCTCGCTTTGATGCGGATTGTGGCTAGACGTTCATTCTCCGGAGTGAATGATAGTACTCGGCGACGGAGTCTCTCTCCCACCACGAATCCAACACCAAACTTGCGCTCCTTTATATGGCCACTGTAGTAAATGTCACAAGGACCTACTCGTCTCTGTCCTTGTCCCGTCCATCGCATTTCTTGGACGGCGGTGATGTCAGCCTTTACCTTTACGAGGACATCTACCAGCTGGGCAGCGGCACCTTCCCAATTAAGGGACCGGACATTCCAGGTGCATGCCCTCAAATCATAGTCCTTATTTCGTTTGCCATGGTCGTCATCAAAAGGGGGGTCACTCATCCGAGGCTTGTTGTTGTCTTTCATTGGGGGTGTTTTTTTACGTGGCGGGTCCCAAACCCAGCGCACAACCCTATGCAGGGGTGTTTCGCCTTCTCACTTTAGCTCGCCTTCAAACGGATGTTCTTAGGCTACCCAGAGGATACTTGGTCAAAGACCGGAAGTCGTGAGCTGCTTGAGTCATATGTAAAAGAATCGTTTCTGGCCACTCCCAAGTGAATGGCGATCAGAGAACTTTCCTCACTTGCGTGAACTTCTACACATGACCCCATCCTCCAATCAAAATCAATGTAAACATTTATTCCGGTGCTTACTCACAATCAAAAGGAATGCTGAAAACTTGATGAGTCTTTCATATATTATACTTAATTCACTCATATGTTATTAAAAATCAATTTTTAAGACGTTTAATATGTGTACTTGTTCCTCTAGAGGATTCGACACTTTTTACGTTATTTATGACATCTAACAATCGTCAATAAGACTACTACTTTGCAGGCATGTTTTGGAAATCTCAGGGCAGTACAATTGTAATCAAGAAGTGATTTAACGTGCGAGAGCAAAATTATGTTGGGGTTAGCCCTCCGGCAGATCTCTTGATTTGCATTTCCTGGCTTTCTTTGTTTGTATGTATGTTTAGAATACTCGAACTACTAACGAGGTCAAGTCAAACATACTCGAAAAACAGGAGTGAAAAACGCAAAACAAGCTCACTTTGCTGACTTATAGGCCAATTAAGGCAAAAAAAATTTCGAATAAAGTAAAAATTTCAAGTAATATAGTATACTAGGGTGGATGGAAAAAAGTAATATTTTTTTAACTTCTTACTCTAAGAAATTTATTCATAAACATACCTAAGAAAGGCTATCCAAACATTACTTTTTAAATTAAACGTTTTCTATTTTTTTTTATTTTTTCTTGTATAATATACAAAATTGTTTAAAGCTTCCAACTACTTGAAAAAATAAAAAAAAATTACTCATTTTAAAGAAATTTTTTTTACATATTTAAAAATCAATGAAAAAAAATTAATTTTAAATTAAATAACAACAAAAAATAATAGTAAAATAACTAAAAACAAATAAAGAATTAAGTGGCCATTTTTGTAGAGAAGTAAATTTCCTACAGAGCTAGAAGTTTTCTTCTTTTAATTTTATTTTATTGTTTTTTTTTGAGTTATAAAATTCATAAGAAGAAAATGTTTTCTCTAAAATAATGACATTTTAACCGTTTAATATAAGTATGTAAATCATTTAAAGACCAGAATAAAGACGACAGACCCTGTATTTATATTCTAATAATTTTAGAAACTATTCATATTGTTATCAGATGCACTTTATGGTATTTTGTTGCTGTTGTGCGGTATGCATAAGCCTCACTTTAGTTAACTAAGCGAAGTCAAGTGCAGATGGCTAATTATGAAAAATATGAGAAAGCGCCTTATGCGCAAATTTATGAATTTTAACTGAAAGATATATATTGAAGACAACGACCAACAAGTGACGCGGCACCCCCAATTTGACTGAAAGGAGCTCTAACGCGGCAAAAAAAAAATAGAGAAATTGTTAGGCGACTGCATTCAACTGAGGCATCAAAGCAGCAAAGCGTGAAAGCTAGACGTCGCCGCTGGAGGTTGCAGGGGTGAATAAGCTGCAGCAAGTGTTCCATTCAAATTAGCGAAATATAAAATAATTTGCCATTGACCCATTTTTCATGATTTCATGAAGTAGCAGCAACAGTGGCAACAATAAAACCAACATAAGCGAGAGAGTATAGCGTATGACTTTAAGTCAAGTACGCGCGTATTTATTTTGGGCAGTCTGACCTGCAATAACATGACTAAAGCTGCTGTGTGTTAGTGAGAAAGCATAAGTGCAGCGCTTGAAAGAACACAAGTAAATAGCCGGCGGCGTTTTTGGGCGTAAACAAAATGTGGATATTGCCACACAGCTGCTAAACTGCTCTCGAATGTTAAGTTAAGAAAAGATGGGGAAAAAAACGAAACAAATTGAGTGCCTAAGATTAGTTGCTGAATGCCAGCTGCGTGTGCGGCTTGAGTGCATTGATAGCTTGTGTGTACGCCTGCAGGTACGCAAAGCCATTCAAGGCACATACACGAGTATAGAAATGAGTAGGAGGCAACACTCGAGCTTTATTTCCCTTATTGCCTTTGCCAAGAAATTCTTTGGTAAATGCCACATCAAGTTGAAGTATTTTAGCGCAAAAATTTAAGTCACAATACTTTTCTTCATACATTTACATACACGCTTGGAAAGTTGCTCATACGTCACGTTGTCCTGCCTAGCTGTGGCATGCTGTGGCTAAGTGGACACGCGCCAGCCGCAACACACAAGATCATACCAAATTAAATTCCATGTACGGTGGGGAGAGGTAAGAAGAATTGGTGGACAAATTTCTGGAATTTTTAAGTAATGCATGCTTGTGTTGAACTAGTTACCAACCAGTTAAAAACTCAGCAAGCCTCAAATTCAATATGTTTAAGGTATAGAGTTTAGTTAAGGCTATAGACTAAATGCTGGAAAACAGTTAAAATATAAGAGCTCATATTGCTAAAGTGCCGGTTTCCGAAGGTAAAGAACACCGAAACTGCAAGAAGACTTCAAGTCACCACAATAATTAAAAAAATGCATTAACTGAGAAAAAAAGAAACACACAACTTGTAAATATCGTAAAATCTGAAGAAAATACCCAACTTTCTAATGGTCATTATAGCCTTAACAGTAGAAATTGATTAATTCTGTGATTTTTTCTCAGTAGATACATATTCCTGCAAAAAACTAGACGAGTATTGCTCTTACTTATTCTCTATAAGGTAGAATTGAGAAGGAATGAATAGCTAAAACATCTGAAGGGTATAATTAGACATAGAATAGTTAAATATTTTTGCTAATATCATCTATTTAATGCCAATATATGAAAGAATTTAGCCTTTTTGTAGGATTTTTTACAATCTTTTTTGCCAATTTTTCTGTTTAAAGGAAAGAATTAGTCTCTTCATAGGACAAAAAAGGAACTTAACTTTAACTTAAAAGTTTTACAATGCAAATAACCACAAGCTCGCCTCCAACTAATCCCGCACTCATTCCGGACCATCGTCACAGTTATTGCAAGGATGGCATAAGCTTGACAATACTTTGGCAGAAATTATAGCTTTGTCATCGTAACTCGAACTACTTATGCAAAGTTGGTGGCAAAAAAAAATCCAAATCAAAAAGAATAAATATATGTAAAAAGCTAACCATCAGTGGAACCTATTTTGTCCCCCGACGTAACGGCAAACGGCAAAGTGCCATGACAGACTAATGAAGATCATGCAGATTACTGAAATCAAAATATCAACAAAAGATATAAAATCACTTCAGGAAAAAAACTATAAAAGGGGGCATTAGCTTTGATTGCACTGAAGCACCAATACCCTTCACAAATACAAAAGATTCCTTGCTAGAGCTTTGGTCGATCGATTAGTATCGCAATTAACATGTTATTTAATAAGAGTGCTCCAAAACAAGGGTTTTGAATATCAATAAAATTTTTTATTCCTGTGAAGGTATATTCGATGCCAATGCCTGGAAACCACGAGTACGCTTGTAGCAGTCCAGACACTGAACCAAATGTTCGGCGGTTTTCAAGCCTAAATCGGCCGATACTGCTGCAATTTCACTTTCTATATTCACCAATTGTCGCTGGCTTGTTGGCATATACCATAGACTTGGCGTAGCCCCACTGGAAATAGTCTAACGGCGTGAAATCGCATGAGATATAATTGACTGGTCCATTTTGTGAGATATAACGTCCACACTTGTTTTCAATATAGTGATTTAAACTCACAGTAACGCATCGATCTGGATCATCACGGAGGAAATATGGCCCAATGACCCCACCGGCTCATAAACCACACCAAACCTTAATTCTTTCGGGATGCAATGGTGCCTGATGGAATGCGTGTGGATTGCTGCCTGAATAAGCCTCATCGCTGAAGATGATTTTTCGATAAAAATCCGGATCATTTTCATGTTGTTACTCAGCCCAATTCACGAACATACGACGATTCTGGTGGTCAAGCGGATTTAGTTCTTGGGTCAATTTGATTTCGTAAGGATGCAGGCCAAGATGTGTTTGCAAAATTCTCCACAACAATGTCACAGAGATACTCAAAGCTTGAGAACTACGTGTGAAAGACTGACATGGGTCTTCCTTAATAGATGCGCTAGCGGCAGCAATATTCTCGGTACTACGGGCACCGAAATATGATGACCTTTAATTGGACGTAGCGTTCTTAAATTTAAGGCAATTCTTTGTTGGAACGTATAACTCTCCATTATGAAATTACAAATCTTACTGAAGAGAAAGAGCGGGAATAGATAAGTATGGTGTCAATTGCTGTCCCTATCGGTCTACTTTTGTAGCGAAACACCCTTGATATCTTATAGTGAAAGTAAATGATGCGAAATTTCGTCAAAATATCTTCTAAAATGAAAAAGTTTTCGACACAGCACCTGATTTCGATCATTGATTGATTATCTATGTAGTTTCGCAGGACCCTCTTATTGACTGCTGCCTTTTTTGTAAAATTTTGGGAATTGGATTTGGGATGGTGCGCTAAAAAAGCAAGTTTGGTGAGAATTATTTGGTTACATAGAGATTTCTGGCAAAAGTAGCACTGACATCATTTAAAAAGCATCCAGCCAAAAGGCTAAATGGAACATCCTGTGGCAAATTAACTGCTGGATTAAAAAAAATTTGGATAAACTATTGTTTGAAATATTTGAAAGTTCCCAGCAAGATCGCTTTTCGACTAAACTGCAATCCTTTTCATATATTTATGTATGGTATTTACATGAAGGCAACTGCATTTCCTTGCCACACTGTGTCACCAGGCTATGCCTATGCATGGCCACCCATGTGACGGATATGAACGCATGCTGCACCTAAAGGTAAAAAACCTATTGGTTGAAAAGTAACTGTAAGCACACTAACGGCACCTGCTTGCCTGTTTGGGAACCTACATTCCTCTTCACATTCCTCCTCTTCAGGTGATGAGCGGACGAGTGGCAAGGACGCACCAACCGAGATGGAGTGTAGGGTAAACACTGACTTATACCCACAGCCGAAAAATCAAACAAGTTACAAGTTTAATAAAAACAACAAAAATGGCGAGAAGCATAAAAACTGCGAAACTGCACAACAACAGTAAACTACGTCGCGCTGATGGATGCGCTAACTTATATTTGGCGCGCGTAAATACGCGTGTAAAAAACGCTAATAAGTAAATGAAAGGCGTGATTCACCGTTATTCACGGCTTGCAAAGTTGCCACATTTTGGTGTTGGTGTTTGTGTGTTAATATTGTCATTTTGCATGAGCTACATATGTGTGTGTGAGTGTGTGGTCGTTATTCAATTTCTGAAAGCATAAAAAATAAGTGGAAAATAACACAATTAGCGGCTTTTTCGGCGTTCTGGCTTAACTAAGTAAGTGGCTGTGAAATGATTTAAAAGTTTTTTCGAAGCAATTTTAGGGATATCTGTAAATTCATAACTTAATTTAGGTGTCATGAAGCACACAGTTGCATATAAATTACCAAAAATAGTTTATTTAATGGGGCATTCTTGTCTGCTGGCAAAATATTCATTCATTGATATTTTTTATTGTTTCTTCAGTCAGTTTTATTTAAGGCTAAACAAATTAAAATTAAAGCAAGTAAGGAAAGACCAGTTTGGATGGCAGCGAACGTTTCATACCCTTGAATCTTGCAAGAATCAATGAACTAGAAAGTCCTTCAGGTGCTGGCAAATTTTATATTCAAATATGGGATTTGGGGGTAGTATAAACCGGATTTTGGATATTTTTGTCAACAGCAAATCATGGCCAAATATTAGCAAAATGCTTCCTGGGTTTCATTAAAGTACCTCAAATACCATGACCAGTCTATGTATATCTATATGAAGTGAAATCAGCAGCAAACAAGTTACTAACTTGTGCTGGTGGCAGTGTTTGCAGAGGGCAACCGATTCGTAGGTGTGCTGGAGTTAGTGCTTCTCCGCCGTTAGGGACCTTGTTCAACGGCGCTAGTCGACGTGAATTGAGAATGGCTTCCACATCGAATAGTAATGTTGACAGCTCTACTGCTGTGAGAAAAACTTTAACGAGTGTGCGACCGACCAAGTGTTTAGCGGATTTCACCGCGGCCTTCCATAATCCATTCCTGGGAATGCTTCTTCTGCGACGAATCCCTTCACTTCCATTGACTGAGATAGAAATGCCTCTAACAGTTCGCGCAGCTTATACAGTTTCTTACGGTTCTACTGTGTACTTCTCTTGCATTAATCAGCCACAGGCGTTCTCTAAGAAGCGCAACCAACGCTTTTGGCAGCGTGGTGATTTCGAAAGTGCAACTGTAAGTAAGTCGTAACGAAGCGCGAATTTTTATTTAGTAACAGTGGAAATTTGGCATCGTATGGGAGATGGGATTACTATGAATGAAAGCGAAAGTTTTTGCAAGTTTGCGGATAGCGCATTGCCCGTAGTCAGTTTTTGGATTTCATTCGCAAATTCCGAATGTCGAAACACCTGAACGATTTTCAAGGAACTCAAGTGTAATTCGTTAGATGTCAGATCCCTCCGTAGGCATTTTTGGTCGTATGATTCATATTAGTAAATATGCAACCACTCGAAGCAATTTTTGGTGAAAGAAGAAGAAAACTTGTCTATAGGGTTCAATATTGTGTTATCTTTCACACTTATAGTTAGTGTGAAAGTATTTCTCTGCTCCTCTAATACTTCGTCTTCTAGAGTAAGCCGGAAGTGGGTGTTAATTGGCCATAATCCAAGGTCTTCTAGGAAGAACTGTGGACCGCCAAACCATATCGAATTATTAAATTCTTCCACGTTACAACCCCGAGACACTTGATCCGCAGGATTTGGTTTTCTTCGCAGATACCGCCAATGCACTTTGTCAGTCAAGTCTTGGATTTCAGACACCCTATTTGCGACGAAGGTTTGTCGTGAGGAAGTACCAATGTTTTTATCCAATGAAAAATTCCAATTTTTTTCGAAGTGTCGTTCCGACATAGGCGCATGAGGCGATGTGATCCCTGCTAGGAAACATGAAACTACGGGTTTTATTCCTGTGCCTACAGACTGCTGTACCATCCATTAGCAAGTGTTCTGGTGTTTCGGACTCTAAGTCGCAGAGCCTTCAGTTTGCACAAAAAACTAGGCCCATATTAAATAAGTGCCTCTTGAGCTTACAATGGCTTGTGTAGAAGACGACAAGTAGTCTGACCTTTAGAGATTGATTACATATTTAAACCTTTTTATACCCTGAACAGGGTATATTGAGTTTGTCACGAAGTTTGTAACACCCAGAAGGAATCGTCGGAGACCCTATAAAGTATATATATAAATGATCAGTATGTCGAGCTGAGTCGATTTAGCCATGTCCGTCTGTCTGTATATATACGAACTAGTCCCTCAGTTTTTAAGATATCGTTTTGAAATTTTGCAAGCGTCATTTTCTCTTCAAGAAACTGCTCATTTGTCGGAACGGCCGATATCGGAGGCCGATATCGGACCACTATAAGATAAAGCTGCCATACAAACTGAACGATCGAAATCAAGTTCTTGTATGGACAACTTTCACGTTTGACAAGATATATTCACGAAATTTGATATTTATTATTTTCTAAAGCAACAATGTAATCTCCGAAGAAATTGTTCAGATCGGTTAACTATAGCACATAGCTGCCATACAAACTGAAGACATAGTTACTAACAGAAATGCACCTGTAAAGGGTTTTTTTTGTTATAGTTGTAACCACCCGTTAGCAACTTTTCATGGCGCATGCCTGGGAGTTTTTGTCAATGTGTCTCCCTACCCTTCATCATCGTAGCAGCTCCTTTATGGTGTGAATGGGGACCAACTGCAATGAAAGGCTACACTTATACCATGTTAGTGGTTGATACAGAGCGGACAAGCTCATCAGCCAGTTCATTCACGGCTGTACCTTTATGAACTGGCATCTAAATAAGGTGCTTGGTTACGTTCTGATAGACTATTTAGTCGTTCTATATACTTATGCAGCAATAGCGATTTTATCTCGCATGCAGAGATCGCTCTGAGTGCCGCTTGGCTATCGATTAGTATAGCTATACGTTCATTGCGATAGTTGCGTTGAAGATTTAACTTTAGACACCGACGTATAGCAAATACCTCTGCTCGGAAACCTACTCATAAGTTTTGTGCGTTTCGAGCCTTCGGTGTACCACATAATTGTCTAAGCAGTAGCTCAAGAGCGGAGTCGCTCCAATCGGCCTTACTGCTGAGGGTAATCATAAACTTCCCTGTGAAGTTTACCTTTTTGATAATGCTATCCTTAGGGAGAAGTGCCAGTGGTATGACGCAACTTAGCGTATTCATACATTGGGATGAGATTTTCATTTGCAGCAGAGTGTGTTTGACGACTTGGCCCATTTCTAGGTGTAGCCGGGTGAGTTCCAGCAAGACGTCAAGTACCGCCGGCGGACATTTGCGCATGGCACCCAACATGCAAACGCAGGTGAGTCTTTGTAGCTTCGAAAGTTGAAGTCCTCACGATAGATGCCGTCCGCCCCCGGAAACTTGAATTTAGAGAATGAGGCCGTAGCCCACCTGACCGAGTCCGCAGTAAACATTTTCCTGTGACTATCCAGTCTAAGCGAGTTGGCTTATGTTCAACGACAGTTAGACACTGGTCTTAGTACAGTATATTAAATATTTAGTATGTTAAATTTACTATGAAGCCTTTGACGCCCAGAAGATCGGAGTTTGCGTGACGATCTGGGCCGACTGTCTATTCGTCTGTACACATGCAAAGTAGTCCTTCAGTGTTTGAGATATCGATCCGAAGTTTTACGTAAGTCCTTTCCTCCCCAAGAAACTGATCATTTGTTGGAATTGCAGATATTGAACCTTTGTAGGATATCGCTGCATCCAAACTAAACGATCGCAATCTAGTCCTTGTTTGGAATCTTTAGTATTTGTGAATAGATAGCTTCGTTGCACCCGAAGTTAATGCTTAAAAGTTGTATAATTAATTCTAAATTTTCATTTTGAGAATATTTTTTTATTTGATTTCTATTTTTTTAATTTATAGCTTATACATTTTTTATTCCACTTTTGAAATTTCCAAATTCAGTTCCGACTTTGCACTTAATTTTTTAAATACTAATTTTCAATTTTTAAATCCAATTTCGCTTTTAAAAACTAATCCGTGTTATCCGATATTTATACCACACACAACTGTTAGCCTCAACTGACTCCACTCTCGCTGATATTTTCCCAGCTTGATTTCATTAAGGTACCAATCATATGGAGTAAAGTCACCCCGAAGTTCGAAAATCTGCATATTAGGTATCTGGGGCATACAGTCATACTTTTATCAGGAAAAAATTCTCTCTGAATCTCAATTATATATGTATCTCACATATTTACCGATATTTTCTGTCAAAAGTCAACTATGAATACTGATGTTAGCATATTCGATACCAAGAAGCTAGAACAATTTCAGTTCTATTTTCACAATTTTTGGTCATAAGGTGGCATATAGTACATCAAATACGAGGTACGACAATAAAGTAATGAGACTGATTCCATAAAAACCGTATATTTGAAAATTATTCTACAACTCTGCCATCCCCTTCAAAGTAGTCACCTTGGGCAGCTACAAGGTGCAAGGTGTTATCCTGATATATTGGGTTGTCGAAAACTTCTTTTCGTATTTATAATCAAACTTTAATTTATTTTTTTATATTTATAATGAACTTTAATGAACCATATATGTACCATATTGGTCGACCACTTTTTGCCATTTTTTTTTCAGCGAAAAACTGCGACAAGTAATTTTCATAGGCTTCTCTTGAAGCCAACTTTACTCCATTAAGGGAGTCCTGCATTGACCAAAACTAATGGTAGTTCAATGCTGCAAGGTCAGGACTGTATGGTGGATGTATTAAAACTCCCCAGCCAAGCTCTTCCAGGTTTTGTCGAGTCATTGAAGATATGTGTGGTCTAGCGTTGTCCTGATGGAAGACGAAGCCCTTTCTGTTGATCAGTTTTTTTTTTTGATTGCTTGCTTTGCTTCAATCTCATCAGTTGTTGACGGTAAAATGTACAGCAGCTCATAGTGGATGATTCCTTTCTAATCCCACCAAACACTCAGCATAAACTTTCGAGGCGTCAATCCTGGCTTTGCGATCATTTGTTAAGCTTCACCACGCTTGGGTCACGATCTTTTTCGCACATTATTGTCGTACTTGATCCACTTTTCGTCTCCTGTTACCATTCACTTCAGAAATGCTTCGGTTTCATTTCGTTTCAGCAAATAATTACAGATATTAATTCGGTCCCAAACATCAAGCTTCTTTTTGTATCCAACCTTTTTTAAATGCTTCAAAACTGTTTGATGATGAATGTTAAGTTCCTTAGCAATGTCATAACTGTTTAGGTGAGGGTCCTGGTCAATCTTTTCCATAACTTCATCGACCTTTTCTTCGATAGGTCGACCAGAGTGCATCGTCTCCGTAAGCTTCACAAACTTCATTGTTGGCTTGCGTTACTTTCACCGCTTTTTTATACAAAAATTTCAAAATATAGCGAATTTGTTCAATATTTACACTAATTTTTGAACGCCTGCAAATTTTTTTCAACCTGGCCGAAACTAATTTCGTTTTTGGTTAAATGAAACTTACCTCATCTCTGCAACACTATAGGGAAAAGAATTTTTCGACTACCCAATAGTAGGTATAGAGGGGCTCAGGGATGTATTAACCGGATTAAACTCATACAGGGATACAGAGTTAAAAAACGAAATTCTCTCAAAATTTCATTTGTATATCACACAATTGACCGATATTTTCGGTCAAAAATCAAATATAGATACTGGGTTCCACATATTCGGTACATAGGGGCTTGACCAGTTTTGTTTGTATTTGGACAATTTTAAAGGAGTTATTAGGTTATATTGATTACTTCCTGATATGTGTACTGGAAAATGAAAGAATCAAATGGAATTTAAAATTGGCTATTTCGCCCACTTTCTGTGACAGGAACTTGAGAAGAATGCCATGAACTACATTTAGTTTAAATCGGTTGGTCGGGTTCCGAGATATACGATTTCACCAAAAAGTGGACGGCGGCAATTTTCGCACTGGATCTAATAAAGCCTTCTCATACCCTCCTCGAGGCAAAATTTAATGTAGCAACAGGGTGCAGGAGTATAAAAATTTTGCTTTCATCACTGTAGCTGTTGGCTGCGCGCTTGCTTTTCGTCTGCCTGTGGTCTGTTAGTTTATATGACTTGTTGTCCTTAAACATGCGCACATCTCCCAAATGCATTCACGCACACACAAACACTCTCAACGCACTCGCTTTCACGGCGAGAACAATAAGGCGTGTTTATGAATAGTTTCGCTGAAGAATTTAATTGTAGTGCACATCAAAAGTGCTGGCAAAGTGTGAATGGCGAAAGGAGAATCACGGTCGTCACAAGTGGTGCTTGGGTCCACTTTGTACTAGTCTTTTAACTGTGCATTTCTCTCTTCATTTGACTGTTTTAACTTTTATTCACTTTCGTTTAGTGCGTATGGAGACGAATTGTGCGCTTGCAATCAAGGGAAGAAATTAATTCGTATGTGAGAATTGTTTTAAACTAAATTTAGATGTGCACACTTGTGCGTGTGCGTGTGCATGCGCGTGTGTGAGGGATACTGCTCATTTCGGTATAAATAATAAATAATAAAAAAATAAATGTACAGCTCAATGCCTCTATTAAATTAATTTTGAGCGCTGGGTTAAATTAAACCACTGCAACGAAATTGTGTTGCGCAACAAAATTGCGTCACACTCACCAATCAAGGCTGAAGCAATGAGAATTTTTGTTTAATTTTAAAATAATTTAATAAAATAAAAAATATTTCATACATTTGACATTTCTTTTGAGAAGTATTTGCAGCTTTGGAGCCAATTAATTTTACAATACGCATAACAGAAAGCTTGAAGTTCTGTCGAGGAATGCATACAAATTAATTTTATAATACATAAATGGGGTCTAATGAAAAGAAATCATTGAAGTACAGAGCATTCAAAGGGTAACGTTCTCGTTGTCCAAAGAGTTGGATATTTTTTGGAGCTGACGGTTATTCAATACTTGCGGCAATCTCTCGCGTTGTCAATTATCGTCTGGCATGTTTAATGCAATTTGCAACCTAATTTCCCGCGTATTCCATAAGAAGCGACCGCCAGGTATGTTGGAATAGCAGAATGAAATCTTTCGTTGACGTTACATGTTTTCGTGATATTCTGGCTTTCTGTAAATGCCGGACATTCTCCATTGGATTGGCGTCCAGTCACTCTGACAGCCAATCTTAAGTAACAATATCATATTTTATTCCGGTTTCCATTGAGTATACTCCTACGTCTCGGATTGTCTTCTTGCAGTATCCAATCATGGAAACGCAGTCAGATGCCTTCAGTTTCTGTTTATGCAATTTAATCTTTCTCACAGCTCTCAATCAAATTTTCAACGAACTACGTTGAAATCAAAACCCAGAGAAGTATCCATAGACATACACCTTCTCGGGGGTGCTTAATATTTCTTTGTACATATAAATGTTTGTTCTTTTTTTTAGAGCCAAACACATCTCAAGTTTTGAACAATACAAAAGTCGACTCATCGGAGAAGATTACATTGCTCCAAATACGGCTGTTGTTTCTCTGCGCTCAATGCAATCGTTTTTCAATGTGTGTTTTTAGAAATATGGGTTTGAGTCAGTAAAACAGCGTTTGATGCCAGATCTCTGAAATCTGTCCCGTATTTCATTAAGGTTCTTCTAGACTTAGCAGTGGCTTTTACTCAAAAAGAGAACAATAGCTTTGTCCTCACTTTCAGATGTAACGTGAGCAATTGAGCATGTGTCAATTTGCAGAAAAAATTATATCAGTTTTCCGCAAATCGATCGCGCAAAGGAAAAAGTTATTTGTGACAAAAAATACAAAAAAAAAGGAAATTGTAAATAAAACGCAAAATATTTAATTGTTTATCTATATATGTTTTGTCGACTTCAAAGCAATTCACAGCAGATGGAATACACTTATGCCAACCATTTTCCTGTCCCCGAAACACTTTTCATAAGCACTTCAGCTGCTTCAGCGAATTTTGTTTTATCTCTTCGATCGACAGAAAACGGGTTCCACAGAGCGGCAATTTCAATTTGGGGAACAAGAAAAAATCACAAGGAGCCAAATGTGGTGAATACGATGGTTGAGCAATGGTATTCATTGAGTTTTTGGCTTTAAATTCAGTCACAATCGCGGCTCGATGCGATAAATTGTTCTTCCACAATCCCTCCGTTTTCGACGGATGTTTTCACGCAAACGCCTCAATACGACCAAATAGAACTTTTTATTAACCGTCTATCTATCCGGAAAAAATTCAGCATGCAGCAAATCACAAATATCGAAAGAACAATGAGCTTCAGCTTCATTTTTGGAGTGGTTTTTTTTAGTTTCGGCTAGTGTTTTCCCCGCCATTCCGATGGTTGTTGACTTGATTGTAGATCAAACTCATAAACCCATCTATCGTCGGCAGTTATATTGCTCTCCATGAATGTGAGATCGGATTTCACACGATCAAACATGTCTAAAGAGACTTGAGCATCGTATCTTTTTGAAAAATACAGGATGACTCGAGCAAGAACGCGTTTCATACAAAAAGTAGCCACCAAAATCATTCGAACGGACTCGCTAGAGATGTCGAGCTCTCTTGCCATCTCACTAACACGATTGACGATTTTCAAGCACCATATCCTTGACTTTTTTAATATTTTCATCAGTTGAAGGGGTGGAAGATCGTCCAGAGCAAGGCTTGTCTTCAACGATCTCTCAACCGTTTTTGAAGGCTTTGCACCACTCGTAGGCTTTTGTTTTTGATAAAACTGTATCACCGTAAGTATTTTCCGACATTCCCAACGATTCCACACACGAAATTTGGTAAAAAATACAAAATTTAAGACAATTTTCAGATTAATATTTTTATCTATTTGTAAAAATCGCAACGCACTTCTGAGGTGTGCCAACTAGTTCGAACTAACTGTAAAAATACGAATGTAAACATTTAACTGCTGTCGAACAATCGGTTAAAGAAGTATATACCTTTGAGTAGTAACGTAAGAGGATCAAAAAATTATCGTGGATATTAAAACCCCAAAAAGCAGTTCAATTACTGCTTCAACAAAGCCCTGAAACATTTACTAACCGCGAATAGCAAGCAATTATTTTAATGTAACTCAAAAACAAATGTTTTCTCTGTGAGTTTGTGTGCCAGACAAGAAGCCTGCATTTGGCGGAATCACTTCTTTGCCATGCATTAAATATACATATTAAGTTCTATTGTTACGGTTTAATTTTGTAATTTTTTGTGTCCTCCTAGGCCCTGAGCGGAATTCAAATAGATGCCTAAAGAAGAGTGACAGAGTCCGTGCTTTGTCACATATTACACATTTCTCCTTCTTTTTGCACTAAAACGTAGTAATGGCGAAGTGACCAAAACGAAAGAATATGTAGATGACAAATACATAAGTAAAGAAAACACAACAAAGAGAAATTGTAAAAGCATAGAGAACAGAGTGGTTAAGCAATTTTATGACTCCCATGTGACCCGTGCACATTCTAAGTGTCATTAGATGGTCATTATGGTTACATGTGAATGTGCCCATATGAATGTGCGGCAATTGCCTCTGCATGGGCATGACCTGCAGGAAAATTCTATGGCGAGGATGTCGATATTGAAATTGATTTTATTTTGTGCTAGCAATAATGTCGTAGAAAGTTAGGTAGAGAAGAGAGAGAAAACAATAAAGGAAAATTAAAAAAGGATAGATAGAGAGAAGACGGAATTGAAGGCAAGTGCCAAGATGAGAAATGAGAGAGAGAGAGAGAGAGCGAGAGAGGGAGATTATATTATCTGAAAGCGCTAATACTAATAACAGAAACTGCGGATTTCGCTCCTCGCTTCCTCAGTTGCCGCCCGTAGCGAGCAAAATTTGTCAAAAGTTGAGCCCGTATAAATCAGCCATGTTTTTTTGATTTGAACAATGTTTCTATTGCTCAATAGGCATATATAGTTTTGTACACATCTAAGTTTTCAGTTACAAATTTCAAATTTGAAATCAACCATATTGAAGGCAATTTTTATAATTACTACAGTATATCGAGACGGTAACCCTGCGTTGTGAGAGAGCAATCAGCTGACTCGTTTCTACGGGAAAAATCCAAATCGTGGGAAGTTCTAGGGTCTCGTGCGGTAAAGCGGGCGGTAGAAGCGGTGTTGGCTGATCATTTTCATTGCACTCTGATGTGATGGGTCGTATCAGCTAATTCTGTCTGCGGATTTACGTTGTTCGCTGTTTCTGCTTTTAGTCTCACTGCCTTAGATTATGCAATCAAGCAATAATTAGACTCTCAATATGTAACCCGGTTAATATCATCTGAATAGCCAGTCATATAGGAATAGAAGAAAAAATGCTGATAAGCTAGCTCTCTCTGAGGCAGCTGGGAACAGAATTCTCCTAAGCTGTTCCAGACCTTTCTTTCGAGCGTTGTTTGACACAATGAACATTAGAGGAACACCTCAGGTCATACTAAGTTACTTTGGGGTAGGGTTTATGGTGAGTCGACCAAAAAGCTTCTACCGCTAGGCAAAAGGGAACTTAGTAATATTGTGGAGTTCATCATAGAGCGCCTACAATAAAGATTACAGCTTCTGAAAATTGAAAAAGTTGACAACATTGGATCAGACGGGATACGTTAAACGGCTACAAGTGTTCCTGTGTTCTGTATATACATATGTAAGAGACATTGCGCGGTTGAAGTGAAAAAAAATTACCAGTTCCATTGAGGTGCTGGATAAATCTATGTTCACCATTCGGAAGTACAATGGGCTGAATGAAGAAATAACTTGCGGCCGCCTTTTCACCCAAACAACTAAGTTTAGTTAATACTTTTTCATGGTACTAAAATTTTCCTGCTGGTCCTGTCTTCTTGTAAGATATGTGATTTCTTCATTGTGGCAGCCTCATTTACGAGTAGTTTACGTTCTACGTGCATGCCACTTCACGACATTAAACAACTTTCAACCAGTTCTTGACTCAGCAACTTCCGTTGGGTGTAGATTAAGCAGCTTCCGACAGGAACTGACTAAACGTTAGCAAACGGGTTAGGAGAAATTATGTGAAAAAGCTACCACGGTGAAAGGTAGTGCAACCGATAAAGCATTATATTTAAAGGTTGATTAAACTTATTTTATAAAATTGCTGAAGTAAACTGACTTACTTCTTAGAAAGAAAGGAATACCCAATTTGTCCAATTTGTATATACCAAAAATGCAATAACTTCCAGTAAGTTTGGTCGGCATGAGTTACGCATTCATGTTACTTCTATGAAATATATAGTATATAGTATATAGTTGCAAATTCTTGGTGGTTTCCTAAGCTATGCACTTTAGACTACATAAATACATTTTTCGGCCCAAGTGAGGACCTAGTTATTTAAATTTGAATCCCATGTTGCCTAATCACGATGAGATCAATAGTAATTATATCACATTGTATTATTTATCCGTTCTGTCCATATTAGGTTGAGTAGTAAGCGATAATTATGCACTTTGCTTTAGATTGTGAGAAAAGGTTTCGCAAGAGGATTACATTGTGACAAAAATTCATACGCAAATTGTAATTAAATTTCAATCAGAAAATTGTCTAAAATTTTTTATTTTTAACCAAATTTCGTGAGCGAAATCATTGCTAATGTCGGAAAAGACTTTGCAGTGTTTAAGTTTTATCAAAAACACAAGCCTACGAGTGGTGCAAAGCCTTCAAAGACGGTCGAGATTTCGCTGAAAACATGTCTCGTTCTGGACGACCTTCGACTTCTTCAACTGATGAAAATATTAAAAAAGAGAAGGATATGGTGAGAGTTCGAAATCTCTAACGATTCCGTTGAATGATTTTGGTTTTGGTTTTTCAAAAAGCGTATCGTAAGCAGGTCTCTTTTGGCATGTTTGATCGAGCAAAATCCGATCCCACATTTATGGAGAGCATTATAACTGCCGACAAAATGTCAACAATCATCGGAATGAAAAAAACGAGCAGAAACCAAAACAACACGCCAATGCAGCTCCAAAATCAAGGTGATGGTCATCGTTTTTTTCGATATCCGTGGTTTGATGTATCATGAATTTGTTCCCGAGGTACAGACGGTCAAAAAGAAGTTCCATCCGCCGAAAACGGAGAGATTGTGGAAGATCAATTCATGGATTTTACAAGTTTTTTTACTATATTTTCTAGGCAATGCAGCCTTCTGAATGCAGTCAGCATTTGAAACAAATGTTTTGGACTGAGTCCATCAGTCATGACGAATTTGGGAGTCTATATATATACAGATACTACTGTGATCTTCTTCAAAATAAGCCCCTCCCGCTTCAACACACTTATTCCAATGAACTTTCCAGTCATAATAGTACTTGGAAAAATCCTCCGCCGTGATGGCCATCAGAGCCTTCTTCGACTCAGCTTTTATATCCTCAGTTGAGTCAAAACGGTGTCCTCGGAGTGGTCATGTGAATTTGCTGAATTAAATCAGGGGAATGCGGTGGTTGCGGCACGATATTAATTGAAAATGTGGCGAATGATCACGAATAACCAACGCGCTATGAGATGGTGCATTATCGCACTTCCTCGTTCAATAAATTCAGGTTTAGTAAAAATCGAAGAATTCTCCTTAAGAGCCTCATGAAACGACGCGTATCTCAAATACAAACGAATATTTTACATACATTTAGCATATATGTCACTAACAGTACTACCAACTTATGGAAAAAAAATTTACCGATTTACGTGTATAAATAAAAAAATTCACCTTTCAATTTGATCACAGCAGTATGATCACGAACTGTATCGATTTCATCCATTTGTTTGTATATACGGAAATCAGTTTACAATTTTTGAGATATCGATATGATTTTTTGCACACGTTTCTTTCTTCTCGAAAGCTGGTCATTTGTCAGAGCCGCCGATATCGTACCGCTATACATTAGACCACTCTACAAACTAATCGGTGAAAATCAGGTCTCGTTATGAAAGACCTTTTAGTACAAGACAATGCTACAAATCTCGGTCACTGATAGAACCACTTTAGCATTGTAAAAATCCTCATAAAGGATTTTTTTAATTTTTATGTTACTTTAATTCGAAGAGAAGATTGAACCTAATACCTAATTTAGGTTGAACCTCTGATATACTAAGCCCATCAAATTTTCTCATTTTCAGCCTGGTCATGTGTGTGGGGCTAATGAAACTGCACTGCCATGGTGTACCCACTGCCAATGCAAATCAAATCACACTAGCAACAACAGCAACAACAGCAAATGATACTACAACCATAGATAAGCTAATGGCACTTAAGGAAGGCAATGACCAGCAAAGTGTACATTATAAAAATGAAATGCCTGAAGACCCACGTGCAACAGCAAAAACAACAACTAGCACAAGTAGACGAAAAGAGGATACAGTGACAGTCTCTACAACCACTTATGATCAGCACGCTTACGTCACAAATAACAGCATCGACATTGCGTTGACACCGATGATGAGGTAAATCTGTGCTCTTAAAATAGCTTAAACAAGTTGTTAAAATATAAATTTCTTCCGAACGCATTTCGCTTGCAATCCGTGCAGCCTTTTGCCGCCTAATGTGGCTTTTAGCTTAAAAGCGTCCGCAAAAATGGCACCGAAGGGCGCAGCAAAAGCTGCCGCCACTTTCGACACTGAACGCCTGCAGAACGAACAATATGAGCAACAACAAAATGACAAACAACAACAACTGCCCACCATCACGCGCGCAATGCAAGTGGCACGCATCTACGAATCCTTCCGCGCGCTGCCCGAACTCGACGTCCACAGCGCCGCCGGCAGCGCGCCGCGTTTCAAGCGCATGTCGGACCTAGCCACCGACGACACGGCGCACGCAACAGCCAGCAGCGGCAACATGAGCACGACGTGGCCGCCAACAACAACAACCACAACAACAGCAAATGTGAACGCCAATGTGACAACAGCAAGCAACATGCGGAAACGCACCGCTTCGGCGGATATGTTGAGTCGCAACATTTCCATCATTTTGGAGAATCTGCTTAAAAGCTACGAGCAATCACAGCTGCCAACGCACGGACAAGGTGAGTGCTGTTCAGCGTGTGTGTGTGAGTGTGTCTATACGCGTCTTAACGGTAATACACAGAGACTTGAGTTAAGTGAAATGTGAAATTTCGTGCAGGCATTCCAACAGTGGTGCGGACCAACATTCTCATACGCAGCATGGGTCCTGTCTCGGAGCTGGACATGGACTACTCGATGGACTGCTACTTTCGGCAGTATTGGCATGACAAGCGTTTGAGCTTCCAGGGGCCGATACAAAGTCTATCACTCAGCATTAAGGTACTTACAAATAATTGTAAGAGTTAAAGAAACTCAATTTATTTTTACTTAATTTTTGTTCCCAGATGCTGGACAAAATTTGGCGTCCGGACACGTACTTCTTCAACGGAAAGCACTCGCACATACACACAATCACTGTGCCCAATAAATTACTGCGCCTGGATCAAAATGGCGGCATTCTATACTCGATGAGGTTAGTATTAAAGCAAAATTAACTGAAAAGTAACCAAAAAATAGTATAGAATTAAGAATTTATAACAATTTTTTCTGATCTTGAAACTTGCAAGAATCAAAAGAAATACCTTGAGATGCACGCAGTCAACCAGAGCAAAGGAATCCAAACAATTAGAAATACAGTTCAGCTTCCTTAATTCGAGTCACCATAATAGACAAACGACCTTCGGGTTAGAGGGGCTTCCAGTTATGGAAGGAAATCTTTATGAAATTTAACTTCTGTTGCTAATTCAATTGTTCGTGTAATGGCGAACTATGGAAGTCCAATTGTATGTTATACATACATATTTAGAGGCTAACACGTAGTACTCTAATTACCTGGAAGGACAAATTTCTTTGTAACACCATTGTCAGCCGACTAAATTGGTGTTACTATCCGAAAAAAGCACTAAGAAAAATAGTCTGACCTTGCAGGATTTTAGTCTAAAGTGCAATTAGATTGTTCGACCACTTTTCATTGTCATACCTATACACATACTATATGTAGGTCTGAGTCTCCGTTACGTTGAATTCTGATGTCAAGAGTTGCTATCTTCGATTCGCCATTTCGCTACTCGTTGCTGTTCTCTTGTCAAAAAATTATACATAAAAGCAAAAGCGAATTCATTTCGGTCGAGAGAATGCGCTGATGCCTCATTAAATGGTGTAGGCACTATATTAAATGCTACCAATGTTTTGCTTAGTTCATATCAGTTTTACTATAGTGAATGACTTAAATGACAAATGGCAGTACAAATTAATTTTTTTCTTGTATTTTAAAAGTTAATACGTAAAAAAACTGTATTATTTATAGACAACAATACTAAAGGGTTACTGCGGTTAACCCGTAAAAAATATAGTCATCCAAACAAAGGATCGCAACACCATTGCGCCTGCATCAGAAGACAATATCAAGATTCTCGGAGTACGCCCGCGTCTCTACACCGTAGTGCATTTTGGACTCGTCCACATAGATCCTCCTTTACTAAACCTTCTCTTTATTCACGTCTAGAGAGAAATTTCACCTGGATGTCGCTACTAAGATCCAACATTAAAAGAACAGAGTTTCATTTATTTAGATTAGTACCGAGCTGGTTCAGAAATTCGCTATGTTCATAACTCTTCTGGTTCCAGCCAACTATCTCATTATCATTAAATCTTATAGAATTAAAAGTTGCCAACTTCTCTCTTTGTACGTGTAATTCCTCAAATGAGCTTTTCTAGTACGTTTTTCAATATTCATTTTTTAGTTCAGTTTGGTATTTATCTCGATCACCAAGTGAGATCCACCGAGTGAGGGAAGTTGTAGTAATACTGTCAATTGCGCGCACATTTCAATTTTTTTGTTTTTTGATATAAGTGGACTAGATTTGATCAGGACAATATAATTTTTACTACAAATACGCATAAAATCGGAACTCCTGGTCATTTTTCGGAGAACTTCTTTTGATATTTTTAAAACGGCAGGTACTCGGGCGACATGCGTAGCCACTATCTCTTGATTGTCAATGTCGGCGTACATCTCGTACGGCTCATCGTTCTTTCGACTGCGGTATTCGCCATTATCAATGCGCAAAGGGTCGTAAATCTTAAGAATATTTCTCTTCTAAGCTCGTAACTCAGAGTCATCAGATGCTGTCATCGTCCATAGCTGTGCACCATATAGGAAGACGGGAATGATGAGTGACTTATAGAATTTGTTTTTTATTCAATTGCCTACTCAGTTCTAATAAGCACCTGTTGGCAAGAATTGTTCTACGTTAGATTTCGAGGCTGACATTGTTGTTGGTGTTAATGCTGATTCCAAGATTAACGAAATTATGTACGACTGCGAAGTTATGACTTTCAATAGTTGTACACTCTTGTAGAAGATTTTACCTTCTGTATTCAGCTCTGCAGCTCGACCTATTTTCTCCAAGATTAGATTGACGAAGTTGAACGACAGGGAGTCAACTTGTCTGAAACCTCGTTTGATATCGAATGGCTCGGGATGTCATTTCCGATACTTTTGGTATTGCCCAACGTCAGTTTACACAGCCATATTAGTTTTACGGCGATACCAAATTCAGATATCGCGGCATAAAGGCAGTTCCTTTTCGTGATGTCGAAAGCAGCTTTGAAATCGACAAGGAGGTTGTGTGTGTCGATTCTGTTTTCACGGATCTTTTGCAAGATTTGGAGCATGGTGAATATCTGGTCGGTTGTTGATTTGCCAGGTCTGAAGCCACACTGATAAGGTCCAATCAGTTTGTTGGCGGTGAGCCTTAATCTTTCACACAATACGCTCAATAGAACCTTGTACGCGATGTTGAGGAGGCTTATCCCACTTTAGTTGGCGTAGATTGTGAGGTCTCCCTTTTTGTGGATTAGGCAGAACACACTTAAATTCCAAACGGTTGTGCAGGCGGGTAATTTCTATTCAAACTTTCTCATGGTCCGGCAATGAAACGCCCGCTACATTGTCATCGATTGGGGAATCGGGTTCACCATCTCCTGGCGTTATACTTTTACTGCCATTCAGCAGGCTGGAGAAGTGTTCTCTCCATAATTTTTCCGTCTGGGGATTTTACAAGATTATGCTCCGGTGTTGAAACCTTCTGTTAACCGCCGCTTTTTTTTTGTTTTTAATTTTCCACCATTGTCCCTGTCGGTCAGCTTGTCAAGCTCTTCGTACACACGCATTTCAGTCCCTCCCTCTTTTTTGTCTGCAAATGCATCTCGCTTCCCTCTTCAACTCTCGTTATCTATCCCACTCGCACGTGTTGTGGTCATTTGTAACGTTGCGAGGTTGGCAGTCTGTTCTCTCTTTACTTCCACACGGCATTCTTCAACATTTTTACGTGGTGGGTCCCAACCCCACCGCACAACCCTGGAGATTGATTATTTGCCTTCTCACTTTAGCTCAACTTCAAATGGATATTTTTTAACTATCCAGATGCTACTTGATCTAAAACCGGAAGATGTGAGCTCCTTGAGCCATATATAAAAGAATCGTTTCTGGTCATTCCCAATTGGATGGCGCTTAGCGAACTTTCCTCGCTTGCGTGAACTTCTACACATTCTCTATCCTCTCCTTCTTTTCAGTGGAGTATTTTTTACATGTCGGTTGCCAAACCCAGTGCACAACCTTGTGATCTGATATAATCAAAGTTTGCTTTTATTGAACTTATGAAAAACAGGTTACATTGTAAATTTAAGAGGCTGCCTAGCTTCAACTTCTATTTATAAATGGCTTCTGATTATAAATAATTTAGAACGCGTAAAATAATTTCGTTTGTTAGTACTCGCTCTACACCCAATCAGGAATACAATGCAACTACTCCAAGCCTTGCTTTGATAGAATTTATGTCTACCAAATTGCGATTAGATTACACTTAATATGAGCTCAAAAAACACGTACGAAGATAATCGAAAATATATATTCTCCATTTGCAGACTAACAATAAAAGCGACATGCCCCATGGAACTTAAAAACTTTCCCATGGATCTGCAATCCTGTCCGTTAATAATCGGTAGCTGTAAGTAAAATATTCAAACCTTTGCGGAAAAGAAAACTAAAATAACTTTTTTATAAAAACTAGATGGTTATACAAATCGCCAACTAGTATACGAGTGGAAGGGTGAGGACGACGCGGTGTCATTTGTGCCCGGCATGACATTGAATCAATTCGATTTGATAAGCATGAAACAGCGTAACTTCACCTACACCAGGCGAGAGGGAGACTTCTCTGTGCTGCATGTGGCCTTCAACCTCAAACGTCACACGGGCTATTTTCTCATACAGGCAAATATTTTTTTAAAATACAAAACAAAACATTTTATTAAAAACAGTGATAATCCATAGGTCTATGTGCCCTGCATATTGATCGTTGTGCTGTCATGGGTCTCCTTTTGGATACACCGTGAAGCGACCAGCGATCGTGTGGGCCTCTGCGTGACCGCTGTGCTCACACTCTCCACGATTAGTTTAGATTCGCGCACCGATTTGCCGAAAGTGAAATATGCCACTGCTTTGGATTGGTTTCTCTTGATGAGTTTTCTGTACTGTATTGCGACGTTGCTCGAATTTGCGGGTGTGCACTATTTTACAAAGGTCGGCAAATTTTTAACACCGTTGCACAGAGCATTTTTCATGTTTTTTTGTTTCTATAACCTTAAAGGTGGGCAGTGGTGAGATACCCATAAGCGAGGATGAATGGGAGGACATTGATGAAGGTGTGGCTGACGACGATGAAGGCGAAGAGGAGGCACAAAGTAGTTCGATAAAACACAGTAATGAGTCCGCGTATGAAATTCCACATCCCTTGGCTGGCAACTTTTGTAAACGCAATGCGATGATTTCCCCTATATTCAATGTGAGTTTCAGCTTGCTATTTCTTTAAAAAATATGCAAAAATCTTCAATGCGTAGAAAGCGCTGGAACCTTTTCCGCGATTGAAGACTATGCGAGTAATATTTTACTGTTATCACGAAAACACTCCAAAAACCTCTATTTCTATATATTTAATACCGAAGAATTAACTTTTTTATCTTATCTTAGGACCCCACACAAATTTTTCCAGCACCGTCCTCACATGCCTCTACAATGGAACGCACCACACAAACGGAGCCACCGGTTATATCAAAGGGAAAACAAATGTGGCTTTGCCTAATAGGAGATGATAAATTTCGACGACAGAGAGAACGTGCTGCAGCGGTTACTAAAGGTAATGGATGGTCTTAAGCTCCAAGAGAGAATATTGTGAGTAATAGCATAAAGTTAGATAGTTTAAAATGTAGGGTAGTATCACACCAGATCGACCTTGCCGAACAAACTTATGGAAACTATCACTAAATTTTTGAAATTATTAGGAGATTTATGTCGGGTTCTGCGATCTATGTGTGAAAGAGCCGAGAAAATAAGTTCAATTAATTATATTATAGTGTCTTCATGCTGTACTGAAAGCATTTTTATAACATATATTCAATAAAATATCTAAATTTTAGACGGTGTATAAGACACACAGATCTTTCAATGCTGCCTTATTGAGCATTAATGAACTGATACCAGTTTAATTTGGAAGAGTTTTATAGAGCGAAACCTAGAATTTTTAGGGCCTCTCAGATTCACATTTGGTGTTATAGTTTGTGTATTGAGCGCTTAGTAAAGGCATAGTTTTCATGTCAACAATTTTATAGCAAATACACACTACAATACATACTACAAATTTACTTACAGACATTTTTATAACATTTTTCCACAGGAAGCCGCTATGTGAACAGCGTCTCTCTGATAGATCGAGTTTCGCGCGTTGCCTTCCCAATGTCTTTTGCTTTCTTCAATCTACTCTATTGGCTGGCTTACGGAATGTACAAAAAAGAATTTACCTGGTCAACGGTAAAGGGTTGAAAAATAAACAGCAATCCCAAAGGAACAACCATATTTGAAAGATGAATCAAGGCACAGGACAGGACAGCAGGGAATATTATTACATACATTCACGGCTAATGAAGAAATCATCAGCTATAAATGCATTGAAACACAAACACAAAATAAGCTTATGGATATATACATAGAAAGTTAGTAGCAAAATCTATTAAACAAACAAATGAAAAATTAAATATTTTTGGCCAATTTACCAAACAAAAAAACAATATAAATAATGGAAAAAGGATATAGTTAACAAAATGAGAGCAATTAAAAACAAATATTAACTAAACAACGAGCTTCTTTTATATTATTATATTATATTATAATTAGCCAAAGTAGCGATTAGTGATATTAGTTTATACAACATTCAATATTCATATAAACAAAAGCAAATCGTATACATAATTATTATATAAAAATATATAAACTGAAGTAAGCTTGAATTAATATTATTTATCAGTAAAAATGCGAATATTTTGTATTTACATACAGACGATAAAAATCAGTTGTAGTTAGCGTTAACAAACTGTGCCAAATTGAAGAAAATTGCAATTAAACAAGGTTTTTGGTATGTTATGGTTAGTAATTACTAGTTCATTGAAATTATATCAATATTGAAATTATACTTACTTGATACTTACCTTTTATCTTGCCTTAGGACCACACGCAAATTTTATTCAAGAAACTAAACATTTTTGGAATCCTTGATCACGTGACCGACTTTCCAAAAAAGAGTATCTGGCACTAAAAACAGATTTTTTGACCTAAAGTATCTCAAATCCAAAATTAAAATAAAAAAATATTATAATGATTTAATTACAATAATAATAATAATATAAATGTAATATTGGGTGATCCATTTCGAGGTTCTCTACGTATTTTTAAAGAAAAAAACGCAGAAGCTTCAAATATAATGGGGAATGTTTATAATATTCCGAAAGCACATTCTTTGGCATTTATTTTTTGAAGTTTATCTCTTTCAAATGTTGGCTGTGGCTGCATCTCAGATGGTCCATCTGTTGAGCCCAGTTTTGGGAG
This sequence comes from Bactrocera correcta, assembly GCA_027475135.1. NCBI lineage: Eukaryota > Metazoa > Arthropoda > Insecta > Diptera > Tephritidae > Bactrocera > Bactrocera correcta. Next base: position 49,749,958 of record CM050327.1, on the reverse strand, counting down.
ACTCATTAGAGCATTTCAACCCGTAACTGGTGAATGACACGCGTTATGCTTTGATCCAAGGCTTGAATCTAAGTGGAATTGTCTGCATAGACTTTAGACTTTACATATCCTCACACAAAAAATTATTACCGTGTGATGTCACAAGATCATATGGCCAATCGAAAATCGACTGGCCAATCGACTGAACCAAAATGTGAAATTATTTGCTCACCGAAGTATTCTTTCAATATAAATCCACGCGATATGTGGGAAGCCGTCTTGTTGTAACCAAATATCCCCGAGATCACGAGCTTCAATTTCAAACATCAAATAGTCGGCTATCACGGCGGAATAATGGTCGCCACTGACGTAGACGTACTTACCGGCATCAGTTTTGAAGAAATATGAAGCGATGATTCCACTGGCTCACAAATTACACCAAACCGTTGTTTTTTCCGGATGATATGGAGCTCTTGAATCTCTTCAGTTTGCTCTTTGTCGCAAATGGGACAACTTTCTCTGTTTATACTATATATCCATTGAGCCAAAAATGGGATTCATCATTGAATAAAATTTAGTTCGGAAATGTCGAATTTTCTTGGAACTTTTCAAGAGCCTATAGAACGTGGCGATGTCGTTTGGGAAGGCTGAGCATCTTCAGTTCTTGCAATTTAAGATCTGGACGTAAAATGCGCCAAGTCACTCCATACGTCAATTCGAGTTACTGCGAATAGCGTCGAATCGACTATCCACGGTCTTCATGTACTCTCTCAGCCAAGCGGCTATATTTTCTTCACAGCGTGCTGGACGTGGTATATTCGGTCGAACAGTATGCTCAGTAGCTCGATTATGTTTGTTGACCATAAGTTGAGCGAAGCGCTCGAAACACATTCTTTACTTTTCGTTATATTCATCACACGTAAGTGCTTGCATGATGAAATGCCAAGCAATACTAAATAAAATAACATGATAGCTTGACAAAACTCACGCGTATTCTGGCAAACCAGGCTATTGAAATAAGTACCTCCACATGAATCACTCGTCACATTCGATATGTACTATATGACCTGGTCTACGAAAAGGGGGCTTAGGTGTCAAAAAAAAAAAATTATTTTTTGACACCTAAGCCCCCTTTCGTAGATCAGGTCACATAAAAAAAAAATTATTTTTTGACACCTAAGCCCCCTTTTCGTAGTCCAGGTCAACATATATGGTATGTGCAGAGCAAATCTATTTCGGATATAAATATGTATAACCCTTCATTTAATAAACTAAAAATAAAGTTCGAGAACGTAAGACAAAACTCTTAAAAAATCAGGTAAAAGCACACTCCACAAAACAATACTATATGTACACGATTTAACCCACCAAACACTAAATTTTTTTAAAAGAAAACACCAATTTATAAATTTAGAATTTTGCTTCGTTTTGGCACAGACTTTAAAATACTTCAGATAAGCAAATTTATTAGTTATATTATAAAGAGATTGTTGCATTGATGTTGTTGGTTGGTTTTAGAGAAATAAAATTGAAATGAAACTGAAGCAATTCTGGACTTTATTTAATTAGTTTATAAGGCAGATATACGCTACAGTGGTCTGATATCGGTGGTTCTACTAAATTGGCAATTTTTTGGGAGGAAAAGAATATATAGTATATAGTATAATATTTCAGGTCGATATCTGAAGAGCTAAGAAACTAGTTCGCTTATATACAGACACTCGGATGTGGCTAAATCGGCGAGCAGATCATTTATATATACATATGTATGTGTGTTTTAGTGGGTCTCTAACGTTTCGTTATAGATGCTACAAACTTCGTGCCAAACTAAATATACCTTGTTCAGGCTACTTTCATTTTTATCTGAAATCCTAACTAAGAAGTATTATAGAATATCTGATTTTAAATTTAAACCTGTTTTCTGATTTGATGGGACTTAACCTGCGATTTAAACATTTTAAAACTTGAAATGGAATTCAAAAGGCAATGTGTTGTGGAGGCAATTGTGAAAGTATCTGCAAACTAAACACTTAAGGCAATATAATGTAGATAAAATCGGTGACGATGGAACAAATATTTTATTGTCCGACTTTGATGAGGTTTGAGTAGCAAATATCCGGCTGAAGAACAGCAAAGCGGTAGAGGTCGATGGGTTACCGATCGAGCTATTCAAATATGGCGACGAAAAACTGGTAAGATGCTTGCATCATCTTCTTTGCTAGATAAAGGATGTCCGTGAATTGTGCTCTATCCAATCCACACACAGGAGGATCCCGAAGGATGTGCTCCCGAAGTATAGTACGTGCTCCCGAAGTATGTGCTCCCACGTACTTAGTGTACAGCTGTAGTACATCGTGTATTAACTTTATAGCTGGGCTCTAAGCTCCACCCAGCTGGTCGCGGATAGCCGGACGGCCTGTAGTAGCAGATTAGTTGCAAGATAAGTTTAAACGAAACGAATAAGCAACCCCCGATGATGAGCGACAGAAGTGGTGGATATAAAAGATATTAGATCCGTTGAAGCAGGTCTGACTGTGGCGAACCGACACTGCCTCTTGACAATTATGTGTCCCCTTAGCACGCATAGGCGTGATGAGTAATAAAGAAATCTAGGTGCGACGGAAGCATAATGGGTGGCTCCCTGGTCAGCGTCTGTTTACCAGGTTAAGTGAGGCTGTTAAAAGAATTAAACTTGAATGGTACACAACGTGGCGCACTGGGAGTTCCTCGATACCTTATCAACGACTTCTCCGTTGTTAGGGTGAAGTGGGCTTGCTCTGCCGAGGTGTTACCCACGCTGTTTGCCTGTAACCAGCCCCTTCGGGCTCTGGTCAAGAAGTGTGCATTAGGCGTAGGATTAGTAGTCTGCGTTGCCCCGGGCCAGCGCTGGTCCGTCCGTATTTTCCGGGACCGGTAAAGCGAAGGACAGGCCTCAGGGAACTGGGTAGGAACATAAACACAGAGGGTAGTCCCCTTCCTGTCTATTTCGACCCGCCCCCCTGCACACGATGCGCTGGTAAAGCAAAACAGAAGATAATGGATAAATTTATGAGAAAAAATATAACCAAAGCTACGAGCAACAATGATAACAGTAGCAACATCCTTTCCGCACACATGAATAGCGGATCTGGAATAACAAATAGCGGAATTAACAGAGAGCTAGATGTTCGAGACAACCTTAAGAGTTTTTGAGAGAACCGTTTTGTGAAGGATTTTCGATTAATAAAACGATGAGTACGTAACAAGCAACGACATACGACATAGTGCAAGAGACAGCGGCTGCAATGGCTAGGTCATGTTGTTCGAATCTATAAAAACACTCTAGCTTTAAAGGCATTCATTTCAGCAACCGCTGGTGGAAACGACTCCACTCCGTTGGAGGGATCAGGTGGAGAAGGACCTGGCTGCAATTTGTGTCTCGAATTGCTGTCTACACCAGTAAAGAAGAATAAAGTCGTTTACAGCGTTATGAATAATAACCGGAAACCAATATAACGGGTAAAAATCACTCTTTCTTTTATCACTCTTTCGTCATCCCATTTAACTCTTATTACTTCATTAATCAAGTCGAAATAACTGAAAAAGTAAATATTTGTATTTAAATAAATACGTTCGATTGCGTTAAGCTCACACTTTGAGCTTTTATTTACACTGCTCAAAATCGCATTTCCGTTTCCTGCACAAAGCACAAAAGTAACTCAAACCACTTCTTATCAAATTTGTAAACAGGAGCCTATAATAAGGGCGATAATTTGCTTTGGACAAATAAAAATATTTGAAAAACGCAGTTTTTGCAGTCAACAATAATAATAACGCGTATTTACGCTCATCGCTTACTTTTGAGCTTTCTCGCTGATTAGCAAACAAACATTTGCATTTGTGAAAATATGCGCAGAAAACTCACACTCGAGTAAAAAATATGCGTAAACATAAATACAAATGTGAGTCCAATCAAGCGAGTAAATAATATTACTCATGTTCATCAACACCTATGCAAATTTTGTTCCTATGAAGCCCTTCTCAAGTATGAACACAGCTAAATCACATACACCGTTATTGCTTCTTAAGGTTTTGTTATCATGAGACTATCGCTAAGAAATTATTGACACTCACGCCAAAAACGAGCCATTTTAGACGATGCCGACACCCATTTCTCAGTATAGAGACACCAACACGAAAGTATTCAGCCAAACAGGACACATTAGGGGTCATTAAGCACCATTATGATTAAATATTTCCCATAAAGAATGACACGATAAAGTTCATATATCAAAAGGACAAAGTAATCAATAAGTTAAATTCAGTTATTTAGAATATTATAAAATATTTAATTTTTGTTAGGCTAGATCCTAATAGGAATCTCACTTGCGCAGTCCATTGTGGTACCTAGAACTCCAATACAATTTTCCATAAAAGCTTTCAAAAAATTGACAAACGCTTTCAACCAAGCAACAACTTGTTGTGATGTCTAAGAGCAGTTTCGCCTATACGAGTATAAGAGAAAGTGCATGGATATTTCCTCTTCAATTTCTTTCAATTGCGTCCGACTGGATGATGCCCAGTAAAAGCTCCTACGCTTGCGGCAAGATAAACTTTGCTAAAATCAAGCAGCTCAGTAAATCTCCTCCGTTCGACCCTTGGACAGTAGAAACTCGCAGTCACACAGAAACTGGTCGCCGTTTCCACTCCGATGTGAGCGGGGCAGTTGTAAGTGGTAGGAAGTAGTAAGGACAAAGACTTCTTGACCAACTCTGACGTTTCGAGCTCAACACTAGTCTAGTGATTTCGTTGTTGTAGTGAATGGCTCATCCCACTGAAAGAAGCTACACTTCGGAGCAGTTTGGCTACTACAGCTTGATAACAGCTACTTACGCCTGATAAACACTACAGTAGTACGGAAGTCTAAATCTAACTTAACAGAGAGTTCCTTACCGAAGACGCCCCTACAACTTTCCTTTCCAACTACGACCTATGCGCAAAAAAGTCTCTCCACCGACTTCTACCCATCCTCATTACAATCGTAGGCTTTGTGACGCAGTGGTTTTCGGGGATTTAATTGAAGGAGGTGAGAATTTCAGTGTGTCGCTGCTTTCCGTCACAAGATTCTCTAAGCTTTGAAGAGATCTTCGCAAATATACATCCGTCAGTAGTATTCACAGGTGCTACGTAGGTTGCTATATATATTTCTGGACTAGGCAACACTAAGTGTTGCCAGGTGCAATCTGACATTTCCATTGTAAATTTGACATTTTTTAGCATAACATCACTCAGAACGTTTTGTCATTTAATCGTGATTTGTTTTATTTACAGGGAATTAAAAAATTCATCTCGGCCAAAAAATGGAATTAACTCATGCACATTTTCGTGCGATCATTTTTCACAACTTTCGACGTAGATTATCACGACAAGAGTACATTGATGAACTAAATCTTTGTATGGCTATGGAGCACCATCCTATAGCACTGTGAAAAACTGTTACAACGAATTCAGTCGTGGCCGACGCTCGCTCAAAGACGAATTCCTTGAAGGCCGTCCAAAAACAGCCGTTGTGCCAGAAAACATCGATACCGTACGTGAACTGATAATGCAAGACCGTCATATAACTTACCTTCAGATAGAGGCATGGATGTATGCATGAAATATATTTAGCAGCCCTAGTATTAGATAATCTCATTTACTTCAATTTTTGATTTTATGCACAGTGTACCGTGGATGCCGATGAGAGCCTCTTTTTGGACACTCATTCCACAGAGCTAGCGAATGTAACGACTCCACTAACATTGATACCGCACTAATTCGTGACTTCTTGACTTCCACTATATTTTTCATCTTGGGTTCCCGTTCGCTGGGAATACAGTGCCCCTATTAACTTAACTGACGTTCCTTTAATAGTCCGGGCGATTCCACCGAGCAATTCAGCTTTACTTTTAGTTCCTGTTGGCAGGCTCCTGCCGGTGCCGACTAACCTTTAGTATCTCACTACAGCAAGGATGTTCCATCAGTTTTTCCCTCCCCTTTTTCCGCAGACGGTTTTGTCGCTCTAGGTGATTTCACAGTTTTAAAATCCTAAATTGCCACTAGAAGTTAAATTTCATACAAATTTCCTTGCACAACTCGAAATCTCTCTAAATCGAATACAATAGCGGTTCTTCGTATCTGACATCGTAAGGAAATTTACGCGTATGAGTTCGAAACTAAACAGCAGTTGCGGTATGGGTTGTCTTCGGATTAGACGAATGCAGCAAAAGTTGTTCGCGCACGAAGCACTTCCAAGTAGTTATCTTTGTACCGTTTTTGTTGAAATACTAGATATGTCGCAACCATGTCAAGAAAACAATGCAAAACTTTAAATTCTGTGTTATACAATCATTTGTCAACTGACTTCCATGGAATCAGGAAAACTAACCATCGAAGAAAGCCACTTTTCACCAATATGTTACCAGCTCTCACATATGGACATAACAACTGCATATTTTAGCTCTCAAAATATCAATCTGATGAGTCATTCATCGCATAGTTCTGACTTGGAACCGAATGATCTTTTTTATTCCCGTATGTAAAAAACAAACAAAAAAGTCAACGCCTTTTGACACCTGAAGTTATATGAAAAAAAGTGACAAAAGTGCTTCGACAATTCGTTGAAACGCACGCAAAAGTTTATAGATCTTATTGGAGAATATTCTGAAAATCACATTGAAGCGATATTATTTGTTTTTTCTGTAATCTTGAATAATAAAGCGACACCCTATATGGGGTTCAAACTAACTAAAATCGGAAATAGTCCTCTCAACAGATTTGCAACAGTTTTGTCGACATTTGGGTGGTTTAATACATATTCAAAGATTGTCTTAATATAAAGGTTCGGCCAACAAACAACTAAGAATAAGTCAACTCAATTGCATATATAAAGAGCAACGTTAAACAATATGAGTACTCTCATACCTAAAATATTGTTTGAAAAATTTAAGAGATTGTAGTGGACATGGATGCTGCTGAAGTACTCATAGAATGCCTCCCACCCGCCCAATGTTTATTTTAACACTCATTTCTAATTTAACCCTTCTGCGATAATAAGTTACTCTACTGTTGCGGTGATACCGACCTTCTCCGTGGATGAAACCTATGAACCTCTCACTAAAAGTTGTTGTTTGTACAATGATCTGTGGTCATTTTTAAAAGAAAGGTTCAATTCAATCCAAACTTTTGATCATATTTGGCCTGACAAAATTCAATTTTTAATCAGATCCAATAACTTACAGGTAATCGTATGAATAACTATACATCGAGAAAAAACACCGTTTAAAGAAAAACTGATGGAGTTGATTGCACTAAGCACCTAAACTTAAGAAGGCTACAACTCAAACACTCTTTGAGATATTCATTCGAAATTTAAGGTATTTCCAAATTTATAGACTATCGGAGTTAGGAAGGAAGATGGGATATTCCCCGATCCGTGGAAAGGCCAGCAATTAGTTCTACTAAACGAAAGAATCCCCTGGAGGAACCTTAATCATATCGACCTCTATGCTTAACACAATTGGCAAAATGTACGAAGACATAGTAAGAAACCGCTTGAAGTAAGCGATCCAGAAAGCCGACAGATTAGCAGAATAACTATACAGTTTCATGAAAAAGAGGTCCAGTATTGAAGCACTAAACAATGCCATTGGTACTGCGAAATACCCAGTAAGTGGCAAGAGATGGAGTGCCGGAACAAAGAAATATTGCGCGCTCATCCCCCTGGATGTGATGAATGCCTTCAACTCAGCAAAGTGTTCAAACATAATCAAGGCTCTGTAGGACATACGCGCTGCTCAATATCTTATGAAAATTATTCTGAGTTACTTTGAAAATAGGCGACTATTATTCAATACTGATGAAGGCATCAAGAGCTACTCCATTTCAGGTGGAGTACCGCAAGGTTCGGATCTTGGCCCCCTTCTATGGAAACTAATGTATAATGGGTTGCTAAAGGGACATCAACCGAAAGCCATTAAATTTATTGTATACGCAGACGACCTTATTGTGTTAGCAGTGGCTAAACATCCAGACGACCTCCCAAGCAAATGCAAGGAGTGCATAAACGGTCTGGGGTCTGATTCTCCTCAATTATTTTAGAATTGGCAAACGACAGAAGTTTTGCTCATAAGTACTAGAAAAGTGGAGGAAAGAATATCTCTCACCATAGGGGAGTGTGAAATTCATTCACAGCCACAACTAAATTATCTGGGAGCTATTATTACTCAAGGCCCAAATGTAAAGATCACTTAGAATACGCTGCAGGTAAAGCGAATAAAATCCTAAACACCTTATCAAGAATGATAGCAAATAAAGGCACCGTGCATTCCAGCCGGCGATTTTTACCCGGAAGGGTAATGAGATCGGTTGCAGCTCCAATATGGATCCATGCGCTAGGCATTAAAGAATTTAAGCGATTCTGCTGAAGTATTAGTCAGTATGATGCCAATCGACATTCAGGGTCACAAATACGAGCTGGTATAAAAGTTATTAGCCGTCTATAGGTGCCAAAACAGAAGAAAAAGTCGTGAGAGAGCTTGTTAAATATTTTGGAGTAGTGGATCTAGTAGATATAGATTGTAATCGGTACTGAACTTTACCTCAATTTACGAGACATAATATATTCGACAGCAACACTCGAATCTTTGAGAAAACCTCGGTAAAGGACATTAATGGCATTTGTAGGTTAAGTTAGTTGAATCTAGTAGGCCAATAAGTCACGCATAGGGCAGTTTTGGTTATTTGCGATACCAGATGGGGTGCAGTCCCAGGTCTTCCTTTAAAATACCTGTACTTCACCTGAATTTCAACATACTCTGCAACCTCACTATCGATATGTCCTCCAGCGTATAATACTGTGGGACCCAAGATGCTAACAGCGTAGTTTTACGAACATAGAACGAGTGTACAAGGTCATTGTTTCCCTGGTTCTTTGTTTTAGACCTTTCCTCCAGTCTTCTCGATCTGTCAGTCCCATTTTGTGTGTGCGTATCGCCACCAGACAGTAACCAGTTAATATTCCGATCATGTTCCTACAGTCTCTTTTATTCAGTGCCACTAAGAATTTAGTGTACTTCCGATCTACCGGTTCTACCGTTTTGCACGAACTTTTAAAGTTTCCCAAGGTCGTTCCATCGGGCTTTGATTTCCTTTACCATGTTTTTGTCCAGTTCGTCGTATAGACAATAGACGGGTATGCCAATAATGATAACGTTTTCGGGTTTTATCCATACACCATTCTTGGCAATCTTGTCCATTCCTTCATTACCCTCGATGCCTTTGTGGCCTGGCAGATCCATTTTCTCTGGGTTCAACCCCAGACCCGCTTGTGATGCCTAATTCTAAACTATATTGAGAGTGGTTGATTTTGATCGGTTAGTTTAATTGGCAGCTATATGCTATAGAGGTCCGACCTGAAAAATGTGTTCGGATATTCAAACGAATGAAGAAGCTACATTTCGTGACGTTACCTTGCCAAAAAAAAATGTTTTCCATATAAGAGCTTGAGTTGGAACGGTCAGTTTGTATGCCAGCTATATTTTAGCATTTTAAGTTTAATTAATTCCTTAATTTAAGGACAGAAGCAAACCTTTTGACATTTGCTTAATGTCCAACTGCCTTTACGCCAATATCACAACTAGATGTCGCCTACGCAACAAAATAACTGTAATTCTCAACATGTTCCGCACTGCGCAGCATCCAACAAATGAACATGCTCTCAGCGCGCACAGCAACCGCTCAATCTCCTGCACTGACAGCTACACTCCACACTAACAAGCGAACACTTGCAGACACTCTCTTAACAAATGCTGTAATCAGATTTGCGAGGATTCGAGGCAAACAGCCCAGAGCCCTATGCCAAGCGCTCAGCTGGGTTCATCGGCATTCGTTTGGTGGCTGTGTACGAGAGCTCGTGTCGTCGTGCTAGAACGGATTAACGCGCTGCGCGCTGTGAATTGGTTCAACCAACTAATACCAACAAACGAACCGACACACACACATACGAGCGTCAAAGAGGCAGCCACAGTAGACGAGACGGGTCGTGAAAGTGAATAGCAGTTTTGGTGACTTGAAAGGGGACGGCGGCGACGGCGTACGAAAGCGAATGTGAAAAGTGAAATTAATTTTTGTCTGCGACTTTGTTGAAGTTGAAATTCGTAATCGGAACGCGGCGGCTGGCGGTGGTGGCGCTAATGGTGTCGGATTGACGGTCGTTAGAGCGTGCATGAAACAAAAAAACACCAACAACAACAGCAACAGCAACGCGTAAAAGTCATAACGAACGCTATAAAATGAAATGTACGAGCCTGTTAATGAGGTGATTGAAATTGGAGAGAAAATTAAAATTAAATGAAAAAATTACATAATTTCCATTAATGCAGCAATCGAACCGAGTGCTCTTGCGTGTGAGCGTGTGAAAATATTAAATCAAATGAAATTTCCACTGGCATTCGGGCCAAAATAGTTCAGGGTAAATCAGCAAAAGTTGCCAAACCAAACAAAAACCCAACAAAACGAACAACAACAGCAACAACACATGTGATGAACGCAAAATAAAGTTCTTAATTATATGCGCGCGGTGGGGTGGCATACAACAACAACAGCAATACGTAAAAGGGGAGCGCACACAGCGCATACGGCTTGCTGGCGTGTGTGTGTGTGTGTGCAAGGATGCCACACATTAACTATTCATTATGCACAACTATACTTTATGGATGTCAAATGCATATGCAAGCGACACACACACTCATACACATGCATATAAATATATATGTGCATTTGCATGTAGAATACTCAAACACGTGCATACACACACACTCACACATATCTATGCATGCCTTGGTGTATGTGTTACGCTCGCTGCGATGACTTGAATAATATTGAACATCGTTTCGTCCTTCAAGCGCAAATCGAGGAGCAAAAGTGCATAATGTGCGACCATAAAAAAGACAATGAAAATCTATCAAAAATATATATGTCCCCTCCTATATATGTATATGTACATGTACAGGTATATATGTACAAGCAAAGGCGTTTAATAAATCATTCCAAACCCGAAATAGGTCAAATTTGCAAATGCCTCAGCAAGCGACGCATTACTGGCGCTTCGCGGCGACGTCGGACGTGGCTTCGCGCAGCGCCGCATTGCCGTCGGCTGTGCTGCCATTTGCAGTTGCTGCTGTTGCACATTCCCACACACACACACGCGCGATATGAGTGTGCTCTTGTTGCTTGTCATTTGTGAAAATTATTTTCGCAGCCGTCGCTGTTACATTTCGTCGCAGCACTCGGCTGCAAGCGTTGACGGCAGCCTTAATGTCGCTCATTTCTGCTCGCGCCTGCCTGCCTTTTTTGCTTGAGCGCGCGTTCACGTGTCTGTGTGTGTATATGTTGCATATTTTTAGGCGTAATCACTTTAAAGTGTAGTTAAATTCTTTAATGACACGCTGGCAGCGTCGCAACTTACATACGTATGTATGTATGTTGGTGCACAAAGTAAGTGCTAAGGGCGCACTGATGGATGCAAATGAGCAAAACGGCGCAAGCATAAAAACAAAATGTGTAAATAACTGACGCAAGCGACGCGCTCTGACAGCGTTTTGGCATATTTATGATTTAATTTATGGGCGGAAGGACAAAATATTATTTAAAAATAGCTGTCGTTGTCATTAGATGACAGGAATATAATGAATCGCGAAATGAATATAATATTACAGGGAAAGTCAATCAGAAAAGATGTGTTAGCACTCAAGTGAGAGTAAAAGTAAATTTTTTGCAATCTAACCGAAGACAATCAGCAAATTTTATAAATGTAAGAATCATAACGGTATTGATTGTGCTCCATTGAGACTATAACATAATTTGCTAAAATATATTCTTAAATGTACATATCTTCGAAATCACTAAAGCTACAATAATCAAATTTGTTAAACTCGAATATTATAGAAACTCCTACCGACCATGTGAATATGGATGAAATCAGAAGAAAACCGCGCTCACTCCCCATATAACGGTACTGTTCAAAACTACTAAAAGCGCAATAAATCAAAAACTAATTACGCCAAAGACATTAATTTTTACCTCCGAGATGGTATGAGAGGGGTTTATGAGAGCCGATGTGAAAATTGAACAATGGCCCACTTATTGGTGAAATCCCATATCTCGGGACCTGACCAAATCGATTTCGACTAAATTTAGTACTTAGCATTTTTCTTATATTCCTATATCATAGTGTGAAAATGGTCGAAGTCGAACTACAACCACGCCTACTTCCCATGCAGCGCAATTTTAAATTCCTTAATTCGTTCAGTTTACAGTTTAAAAATCAAGAAATACAATTTTGCAGTAATAATTCTCTTAAGGTATGACAGCTTTTGACTGAAAATTATCTAAATCCAACCAAAACTGTTCAAGACCCTAGGTACCAAATATGTGGATCTAAGTATCTGTGAGCGACTTTCGACCGAAAATATCGGTCAATGTATAAGATTTATAATTTAAACTCATAGACAATCCTTCTCTGACAATGGTATGTCTGTATGTCAAAAATCAGTCGAATCGGGCCAATACTTCCCTGATTCCTTGTGTACTTAATATACGAATTTTCGAACTTCCAGATGACTTTATGCTGGCTATATCAGCCAATATTCGAGTTATCTCAATGAAATTGGGAGAGAGTGTTTTAATCATGACAGTGTATCCATTACCAGGATCTTCAAATACATTCGGCTGACTTTGCTCCATATCATTGGTGATTGTATGCGCGGTACTTGAATGATAACAGTTAATGGATAATATACTACTCTTCGTTTTTCTAACAAATCTTATGCCGAATTTATCGGTCAGTGCATGAGTTATATAAAGTATATGTGTATAGTATATAAATTTTTTAGATTCCGATCCTCTGTATAACAGTTTTACATCTTAAGATATTTCCCTAGCTTTAATTCTAGCAAGTTTCAAGAGTACAAAATGTTCGGTTGGACCCGAACTTCGTCCTTCCTTACTTGTTTAATTTTTTAAAGTTACCCTGGATATCGGACTTTATCCAATGTCTGTCTAACATCAAAAAGCATATCCCATGTCTCTTTATACAAATTTTTGTAACTCTCTTCATAGTACAAAACAAAACAAAAAATTCTTAATATTATCTACTCTGGCACAAACTTAATGAAAACCCAAAAAGATAACTTCGGCTGCACCAAAGCTATATATACAATATAATACCCTTCACAAATACAAAAGATTCCTAACAGCAACTTGATGCCGATTCTTCAGTTTGTATGACAGTTATATGCTAGAGTGCTCCATTTCGACAAATGAGCATCTTCTTGGCGATACAAAGAGGTATGCTTTATTTCATTTCGATATCTCGAAAACTGAGAGTCAAGTTCGGATACATACATACAAACGGACGGAGAAACGGGCAGGGTCTCCGACGTTTCCTTCTGGGTGTTACAAACTTCGTGGCAGCCCTAATATAACTTGTTCAAGCTATAATTAAACATCATTTGTAATGTCAGATTCGACTACCCTTATGGCAGTCAGAAAATCAATTCACTTCACTAAAATTTATACTACGATAGTTAGCTGGTCTCCGGCCTGCCATAGTAAAACACATGTTTTTAGAAAATTCGTTTTTTTATACAACATGGTTCCCTTTAAGAATGATACACCCTCCAACTTTTCAATACCATTTTTTTAGTTCGATTAGTTATTTTTTTTTTTTCAAAACAGAGCTCAGTTGTGGCGATCACCTATTCATTCGACGAAAATTGCTTCCCAGCGAGCATTATTTTGAGGTTAAAAAAAAGAGAACAGGTCGTAGTCGCTGTAGAATATGGTGGATGCCGAAGCAATTCGAAACATAATTCAATGGTTTTTGTCATCGCTTTCACTTTTTCGTTTTTCCACACTTTGGTGTTGGTTCGTCGTGTGCGGACCACTCAGATGCCTATCGATTGGACTTCGGCGTGAATTATTGGCGGCATCTTTCACCCATTGTCCTTTATTGGCGCCAAAACCCGGATTTATTGCGCTTGAACATCTACAAACACTGCTCCGAACCATCAACTCGTCGGTATTTTTGGGCAAAGCTTTCTCATGCACAAATAATCGTGAATGGTACGTCATGTACACGTTCTGTTCATATCTTTATAGTGCCTGTTATCTCAAACAACTTCACTTTACCGTCATCCAATTTATTTTGTGGACCGTTTTGTTGTTTGGGTCCATAACAACGTCTTTTGTGCATTCACTACATGCACCGTCTTCGGTACTCATTTCCTTACCTCTAGAAGCAGCGTACCAATCTTTGATGGTAGATTTTACTATGACAGTGGCCAGAAAGTCGTCATCAAGCCAAGTTTTTCGCTGCTACTATTCCCTTCAAAAGACAATATTTTATCAACACGCTCTAATCCTTTTTATCCACTTTTTTTACAATAACAAAAGTTTCTTTACTAAAAATTATATAATTCACAAACTAAACACCCGACTACGGCTAACTGAAAATCATATGGATTTAATTTTAGTAGCGCCATCTATGTGTCAGGCCGCGCCCTTTTCAATTGATCAGTTACAGTATTTAAATTAAAATTAATTTTGAGATTTATTTGCCTGAACTTTTACATTCTAATAAGGGAAAAAAGTAAGACATTGTTTGGAAAAATCACGGAAAGCATTTTACGTCCTTCAGAAAGACAAGTGTATACTAAACACCAATGATTATTTGGCAGAGATATCACTGACAGTCATACCAACCTAAAAAAAAATATTTCGACGAATAAGTTTTCGCGCGAAATTGAAATTAAAATTCTTATTTTTTTTTTGCCCACACTAGTACACATGTTATTTGAAGGAGTGTCGGTGCGTATAAGCGACAGTGAATTTTCACATGTAAATGCTAAGTATACTGACCATTTGGTACACTGTAATGTACATTGATAACGTAAATGGCTTTTAATTTTCATTAATTTTTTCACTAAAGTAACATTTTGTGCTAACCCCTTGATGTTTGAAGATAAAATTGGCATTGTATTTCTTCAAAATTACACTTATAGTATTACGAGGAACAAAATAAAGAGAGCTAAGAGGAGAAGAAAGTTTACAACTACACATAATCCCGTCATAATGTTAAGACAGATCGTTATGTTCATATATTTTTGCTATGGTTCATATACCAGAAAATTTTTATAACAACTGTTGATATTTCTATACTCTCACAATATGTTGCAATGACTGTTAGTATCACCTGAAACTAAACGAGATAGATATAGCGTTGCATACACTGCGCGTCATCAGATTAGCGTCTCTTAAACATGCTTGGTTGATGTCAAATATTATCCATAATATAACAGCTTGAGCTATACAATTTACCCCGAAATTGGTTGAAGAATGTTAAAAAAAATTGTATAGCTCAAGCTGTAATATTATGGATAATATTTGATATCAACCAAGCATGTTTAAGAGACGTAAGTAAGCCATAAATGAAAACAGTATGATTTACAATAATATTTTATTGCATTAAAGAGTAAATCTATACAATAATTTGCAAAAAGAATGGGTCATCAGGATAGCGTCTCCTATGCTAACTTTACTTTATTCAGTTTATTTCACACAAAAAATAAAACTTTACGTTTTTAGTTTTAAATTAGAAATTAATCATGTTTTCGTTCCAACTTTTGTTGGCACGGACTTCACAAACGCTATTTTGAAGAGAATCATATAATGTTTTATTATGCCGTCTATTAGATTCCTTTTTGTGGCATACTGCTCAACGTATGCTTAGACCTTTGTAATCAACTATATTCATGTGTTCTCTATAATATTCCAGAATATAGACATTTTGGCCTCGTAAGCAATATTTTACAGACCAAGCGAAGTGAACTTGGTGATGCCAATTCAGATTGCCAAATACATTTTTGATATTTGAGCAATCACTTGAGAGAGGATTGAGATATTTAATGCGGATCGGCGGAATATGTTCCTTTTTTTATGACTACAAAGTGCTCTAATTAATCACCAATTTAGAAGCAAAATTCTCACGTAGTAGAGTTGATCTCTTATATTCTTATTATCTTTGTATATTTGGGCTGAAAATTTTTTGAAAGTGAGCATGGCCTTAAATGCTTTACATAAATATCTTCCAAAGATGATTATTTAAGGTCATCTAATACTCAAAATTTGTCCAAATTGGAGTATAACTTCTCAAGAACACACACACCAAACCCCTGTGCTTATGGCCGATATTTACCGAACTTATCGACCAAATACGCCTCAAATCGAGTCAATATTTCCATGAGCTACCATATATCTAGCACACATATATTCGAAATTTCGCTTGACTTTATACCCCATCTATTGATCAATATATAAGAAATGTTAAGGATGTTCAAAAAAAAAATCTTTCTAATAATTCCTCCTTTTGGCTAAAATGGATTAAATCAAGGCAATGCCTTCCCCAGCAACCCCCCCAATACCCAATATTTGCGTGTTCAAACATCTGCTTGACTTTGTTTCTTATATATTGGTCAATCTGGGAAGTTTCTTAATTTGCAAATTGCGGGAGTAAAAGATGTTCCATTAGATATGAACTTAGCCCTCCCTCATTTGTTATTTATTCCTCAATTTATACCCTGAATGCCCTGTTCGAGTTTAGTCGTGTTAGCCATGCCCTTCTGCCTTTCCGTCAGTTGGTTTTTTTGTATATCCGCGGTTTCGTCCCTGAGTTTTTGAGATATCAATCTGAAAGTTTGCATACCTCCTCTTCTCAGCCGGAAGCTGCTCACTTGTCGGAACCGCCAATGATAGACAAATATAGTATATACCTGCCGTTGAAACCAAAAAAAATTCTGATCAACTTAGAAAAATAATTACAGAACAAAATAGTTTTTTCGATATCTTTGAAACACTTTTTGAGATAGCTTTCAGCTCCATCAGCTCATTTTGTTTTATTTCTTCGATCGACTGAAATCGGGTTCCATTCTAATGATTGTTGACTTGTTTGCATGTCAGACTCATAAACCCAGGTCTCATCGGCAGTTATAATGCTTATTCCCTCCATCGGTACGAGTCGAGCAAGAACGCATTTGATACCCAAAATATCCACCAAAATATTTCGAACGGACTCGCGGGAGATGCCAATTTCTCTTAACATCTTTTTAACTTGCCTGACGATATTTAAGCACCATATTCTTCACTTTTTTTATATTATATTAAAAATATTTTCATCAATTGAAGAAGTCGAAGGTCATCCAGAACAAGATCAACGATCCTTCGACCGTCTTTGCAGACTTTGTAACTCTCGTAAACTGGTGTTTTTTGATAAAATTTAATCACCGTAACCCTTTTCCAACATTCGCAACAATTCCACACAGGAAACTTTGTTAGAAATACAAAATTTTAGAAAAATACTTTGTTCGATATTTTCACAAATATCACAACGCACTACTAAGTTGTACCAACTTAGGGCACCCGCAGAGTGCATGCTGAAAGCCAAGCCGAGCGCATTTTCCCATTTACGCAACACGTGAATTTCCCCTCGGCTCGGCTTTAAGCCTCCACTCTGCGGGCACCCTTGAGCAGCTGGTGCAAAGAAAGCAGTCTTATTTCGCATAATTATTAAGAAGAGCCTTACTTTAGCAAAATACATTGTTTTTTAATATCATTTACTCGTGGAAATTTGTTACAATTTTATTTTATTTCGACATAAAAACTGATTTTAACTGTTTCAAAGCGTATTTTGCTTCAAAGTTGTATGTCGGAATGGTCATTTCCACAAACGATTATGGTTTTCATCACTCAGTTATTGGCTAATAACTTCATTTGAGATGACTATCTCAAGTAAACAAGCAAAGAGGAATCGTAATAATTTGCAGTTTAGCCAAAAGATCACCATTGCGACATGGTGTTGCGGCCACGACCCACAGGTTGGTTGACAAGTATTCATGGAAAAAGTGTTGTTAAGATTTTGTTCTTCAATTGATTTAAGACGTAAACGCAAATTAGACCTTAATTTCTCATGCTTGTTATGAAAGGTTTTTGCTTTGAACATAAGTTCAAAATTTTCTTGGAAGTCCATTCAAACCGACTGCACAAAGAGCCATGTCAGCTTTGTTTTTTCTAAGGATATACCAAAGACTCATAGACTTATATCTATGAAAGGATCCTGCATTCATAGCAATCACTCATCGTACGTGATCGTCATCAAGAAAGGAGAGAAAAGTGCAGAGTGTTTTTACTAAAGTCTCACTTTCAAATCCAGTAGAAATTTCCCTCAACATATATTATCACAAAGTAAGCTGCAATAATAAACAGATAAGGAAATAAAATTGAAGTGAAATACTTGTAATTGCTCAACTGTGCAACAAATTCCATGTTTTAGACTAAAGTACAAGGAACTGCAGAGTAAACTAAGCGAACAGCCTGAGGCAATAACTATCGACGCCGACACACTGGTGCGAAAGTAACACGCACACCGGATGTGCCTTTTGTTTTCAGCCAAACAGCGCCAAGCGACAAACGCAGAAATGAACAAGTTCGCAACGCTGGCAGGCGGTAACCAGCAGCTCGGGTAGCCAGCACTTGTAATTGCGTAAGCGTGCACTTGTGCGCTTGACAGCTGACAACTAACTACAAAGCACACACAACTACGAACTAGCAAGGGCTTAATAGCAGAGCTTCAAGCTGTATATATGTGTGTGAGTGTGTGTGTGTATGTGTAACTATGTACACTTGAAAACTTGAAGATGACAAACTGCAAGACTTTTGCAAAAATGTTACAAAAATCACGCTGAATGCGTTCGGCTTGGACGCCAACGGATCAGGCCGATGAAGTCTGCTGCGGAGTAGGCGGGCGGCGTGGTGCGGTGGTGGGGTTGTCAGTGTTTAACGCAATTATGCACTTTACTGAAGGTTCTTCCTAATTGAAATTGTGAAAAGCCATCAACAGCAACTACAACAACAAGGAAAAGGACAACAACAACAACACTAAGCGCAAATACATTTTAGTGGCACAATGCGTTGCCTTCACACTCGTCCCTGCATTCACTCTCATCCGCAGCTGGCAGACGCCTTCCCCTTCTCATTTGCTCTCAACCTTTTTTTTCTTCTTTTCCTGTTCTCTTTCTTTTCTTTTGTATGGCCTACTTGTTGTTCTTGCACTTTACGCTACCGTTTTCTGTGCTGTCTTTTGTGGTGTGGCAGCGCATTAAATGAACAAGTTGAATAAACTTTTGTTCAACGACGAAAACTATGTAAATATAACGGTACAAAAGGTACTTGTGCACACTATCAAATGCACAATAAAAATGGCAGGCAGAATAACAATGATAAACATAATTTCAAACATGCCATGGAAATAGCAAAAATGCATGGGAAATAGACCGAGATCGCACTCAGCTGCTTTCATTGCTGCTTTCAGCTGGACGGCGCACATGGCGTATGAGTAACACATTGGCATTGCTTTTAGCATTGGACGACAAGGCGTATGATGAACATTTACATGCATGCAAATTCAATGGCATTTTAGTATTAATGGCTGTTTGCGGTTGCTTGTTCACTGTGTTGTGTGGAATATGCATACTTTAATATGCTAATTATATTGCGATAATGCCCATTTTAGAATGGTGACATAATTGCCGCAGATAAATGGAATAATTTTATGTATTTACTCGTCCATTTATAGAAAATCCTGTATAGATCTCATAGTAGAAGAACAATTTACTCACACATGCACGGGTATGTCTGCAAACATATGTAAATACAATTTCAATCTTGAAAAAAAAAAAACATTTTCTAAATTGAGCTTTTAAATTTACTCTATAGAAAACGAAAATTCATTACCTTGATAGAGCTTCTTACAATATTGAACCATAGGCTACGATTCGCATGTGATGTAATCGAGACAAAGCCATATCTGGTGCCCATGGTGACATTAAAAGAGTTAAAAATTAGGCTATTCAGTTGTTCAAGACTACAAAAACAATCCAACACAAAAAAACTTATATAAAAATGAATCCCTTTTTCCCTTGGTCATGGCATCACTATCTCTTTTTTGTTGTATGTGTTACTATTAGGAGAAGGTTCTTATGTAAGAAAAAAGTACTACAGTTACCGGAAAACCTTTCAAAACAGCCCTTTTCTTTTTCTCAAAGAAACGTTTTATTTTGTACATACATATGTATGTATATGTATAAGTAAAAATGAATGTTTATTTGTTAGTAACGCTGAGGCTCGAGAACGGCTAAACCAATCTTCATGACATTTTCAGAAGTTGTTCAATGTGGATCTGGAAAGGTTTAGAAATAAAAAACCTTGTACTTTTCATAAGAAAAAGTCGAAAAATTGGAAATTTCCAAAAAGTAACTTTTTTTTCAATATTTTGATTTGTAAATTATTTGAATCGTTAAATTTCAAAAATTTTGTTAAAAATTAAAAAAAAATTTAGAAAAATCGCAAATAAATGATTTTCAACACAAATAAATTTAACTTTTTTATCATTTCAAAACACATAACTTTACGCAGGAAAATGGCTGCGGGGTCAGATAGTACTATATACAATTGATCAGCGTGACGATCTGAATCGATAAAGCCATGTCCGAGAGTCAGTGCAACTAAAAATACAAAAACTAGTCTCTCCATTTTTGATTTTTTGATATAAAGTTTTGCTCCAAGAATTTGCTGATTTGCATACAAAATTCTTCGTTTTCTTCTCCTTTACTGTTGTAGATACCGCTTGCCGATCAGGTCCTATTCCAATGGAGTGAATGTATTTCTCTTCCTCTTCCTTCCAGCGGCGGGTACTGAATCCAAAACCTTTAAAGCTGGAGTGATCTCCTCTACCCGCAGCCGTTGTCTTTTTACTTGCTGAACTATAATATATCAACGTCGCCGTATATCTCATACAACTAATCGTTCCAATCGACTTTTCTCTCAAACTCAGAAATGGCCGACAAATCAGGTGATGTCATTGTCCATATCTCGGTGCGATAAAGCAACATTTTAAGCTGATATTTTTGTTGGTGTTTATGCTGGTTCCAATATAGATGATATTATCTACGACTTGAAGTTATGACTGTCAATAGTATGTAGTCAATAGGTGGGAGCCTAGTCGCGAGAGCGACAACTGTTTGTTTGATGACAGAAGATATTTCGTCTTTTTCTCGTTCACAACCTTCCTTGTCCAGTCTAGAGTAAGCAGAACTAACGACGGGATTGTTAAAGTCAATGATATCAGTTTTACACTCTTTTAGAATATTTTTTCTCCAGCAATAGGTTGAATAAGTCACACGACAGGGAGTCGCCTTGTCAGAAACCTGTCTTGGTAAATGGGAGTTAAGTTTCACAAATCCCAATATTAGAAGTATTTGAAATTTATATAATTTATGGAATTATGAAGCTTCCCAATCATTAAAATTTTCGAAGGGATTTTTTGCTAGCCTTCAAACAGGAGTGCGCAAATAATATATGGAGAGCTCATCTGACATATTCCAAAAATTTAGTTCGTTTATCTCCAATTTTTTTGGACGTACGATGATCTGTCAAAATATTAAAAAAGTTTTTTCTTTTATAAAAACTATCTGAACAGTCCATGTTCATACCATCGGCTTATGCTATAGCCTTAACTTTCATAATTTCTCTAATATTTCTAACTGCATTGATATATAGGTAGCCATATCAATTGGAACCACACCTTTTACAGCTTCATCTTTTTATTAATTTCTTTCAGTAATTCTTTTTCCACATCTTTGGTTAGGGCCTTCTTAAAGTGCATTGCTTGTATTTTGCAGTTGAGAAAGCTAATTAAGGGAATGATTTTACTGCTTGTTGCGTATGTATCCCTAGACACCTCCTTTGTAGTGGCTTCTAATGGACAGAAAAGGGAAATAATGTCACCAACTGTACTTAACTCGTATGCAGTATGCATTTCTGAAGCAGTCTCAGGTGTTTATTTAAAAATATGTTAAGGGGTTAGAGGTAGTCAGAATTTTCAAGAAAAAAATAATATAATATTTTTTTTTTGCATTTTCGTTAAGTGTAATATCAAATATACAAATTTTATCTGAAAATTTCACGTTGATCCGATAATTAGTTTTTGAGTTATTCGAGAAATAATAAAGAGAGCTCGGGCACTTCAAAGCGCTAGTTTGAAACTTTTCGCGATTTTCTTAAAACTATGTTTTTTGAAATGGTGACAACTGTAACTCGGAAACCGCTCAGTAGATTTTAATGTAATTTATACAGCGTTTAGAATACACAATAAACGCGGGCCTGATCGAAGGATTTTTCAAAAATTTCGATTTTTTAAGACCAATTAACTATTGATTTTTTCACATAAATTCGGACAAAAATTTCTTGAGTCCGCCATTTAGGTAATTTTTGAAAAAAAGATCATACTGTTTTTAGAACTGAGTCAACACAAACAACTATAACTTTGAAAATAAATTTTTTTTTTTTGAAATTTTCGTGACTTCAAGTCATCCTATAATAATGTCATATTCTACTTTTGTAAAATAACATGATTTAGAAGCAAAAAACATACTAAAAATTCTCATTTTTTCGTGCCTCTGACTACCCTTAACCCCTTAATGAACGCAAATGACGCAAGTCCATAAATCTTTCTAGCGAGTAAAAGGTTGAACTCCAGCTGGTAGGTATATAAGGACTGTACAGCAAAGAAACTGCACACTGTCAATACAATATTTCTCATGAAGTAACCGTTTGATAAAAATGGTTAAAATTCAGTATAAATGATGTAAAAAATATTATAATAAAGTTGAATGAATCCTGCTCTCTTAAAGATTTTTCGAAAGTCAAATCTTGAAGCAAAAGAAACAAATTAAAATCTGTGCGTGATTTGGCAAGAAAATCTAAAACCAGTGCTATTATGATTCAAAGAGTGAAGCAGAGAAACAATTTAAAAACTTATGAAAAACAAAAGTTACACGAACGTTTGTTAAAGGATGCTATTAGGTTTGTTATAATGGACGATGAAACATACCTATAAATGGACTCAAAAACATTGCCAGGTCCCCAATACTATACGAAACCAAAAGATGGTACTGTCGATCAGTCAGAGTCAAGACTTGAAATACAGAAATTTGGCGAAAAAATACTCATTTGACAGGCTATTCGCTCTTGCGGTCTTAACACCACTCTATTTTTCACAGGAATTTTAAAATATAAATATATATACATATATGTTTTTTTTTTGGTTGAAATCTCACCTTTCCAACACTATATGAAAATACTAAAAGATTTTTTCGACTACGCAATGTGAAGAAAGTATTGAAATCTTTTTTGATGATTTTTAGTGTACTAAAACAACTGACTTTTAAACTTTCAATACTTATTGAAGTGAACTAAGCCTGTTAGCTCTCAACAAATAATTGTTTTCAACCATTTTCAATTGAAAACAAGTAAGGAAGGGCTAAGTTCAGCTGTCACCGAACATTTTATACTCTCGCATGATAAAGTGATAATCGAGATTTCATTATCCGTCATTTACATATATTTTTTATTTTGCTGTAAAATTAATTAGATTAGATCAATTTGTGTACTTTAAGTATTGAATTGTATTTTCATTTATTTTAACTGTATTGAGGACCATGTAAAAAAACAAAAACAATCGTTTTTCGAAGTTGCACACTTTATTTCTTACATGAATAAGATTATATAGGGTGATTTTTTAAGAGCTTGATAACTTTTTAAAAAAAAAAAACGCATAAAATTTGCAAAATCTCATCGGTTCTTTATTTGAAACGTTAGATTGGTTCATGACATTTACTTTTTGAAGATAATTTCATTTAAATGTTGACCGCGGCTGCGTCTTAGGTGGTCCATTCGGAAAGTCCAATTTTGGGCAACTTTTTCGAGCATTTCGGCCGGAATAGCCCGAATTTCTTCGGAAATGTTGTCTTCCAAAGCTGGAATAGTTGCTGGCTTATTTCTGTAGACTTTAGACTTGACGTAGCCCCACAAAAAATAGTCTAAAGGCGTTAAATCGCATGATCTTGGTGGCCAACTTACGGGTCCATTTCTTGAGATGAATTGTTGTCCGAAGTTTTCCCTCAAAATGGCCATAGAATCGCGAGCTGTGTGGCATGTAGCGCCATCTTGTTGAAACCACATGTCAACCAAGTTCAGTTCTTCCATTTTTGGCAACAAAAAGTTTGTTAGCATCGAACGATAGCGATCGCCATTCACCGTAACGTTGCGTCCAACAGCATCTTTGAAAAAATACGGTCCAATGATTCCACCAGCGTACAAACCACACCAAACAGTGCATTTTTCGGGATGCATGGGCAGTTCTTGAACGGCTTCTGGTTGCTCTTCACCCCAAATGCGGCAATTTTGCTTATTTACGTAGCCATTCAACCAGAAATGAGCCTCATCGCTCATCGGACACGGACGCGAAACACATTTCGAACCGAACACTGATTTTGGTAATAAAATTCAATGATTTGCAAGCGTTGCTCGTTAGTAAGTCTATTCATGATGAAATGTCAAAGCATACTGAGCATCTTTCTCTTTGACACCATGTCTGACATCCCACGTGATCTGTCAAATACTACTGCATGAAAATCCTAACCTCAAAAAAATCACCCGTTACAGGTTTGACTTGGAAATAATAAGTATTATATATTTTAATAATTAAATGTTATATTTTTAAATTCTAAAGATATGTTTTTACAAATAGCAAAACGTATCCAACGAGAGTATAAAAATGATGCCCTCTGAATTACATGAAAATATCTGAGAGATGTACCGATATTTTCGGTGAAAAATTAGGTTAGGTTAGGTTGGGCGCTGAGTTCATCATGTTCGATATCAGGCATCTTGAAAAGTTATAGTCCGATCACGACAATTTTCCCACAAGGGATACCTCAGCTCAAATATCGTATTTGCGTAAAGTTTTATTCCGCTATCATCATTGGTTCCTAAAGTATATATTATACAGAGAAGGCATTAGATGGAATTCAAAAGAGCGTTATATTGGAAGAAGGCGTAGTTTTGAACCGATTTCACCCATATTTCGTACATTTCACCAGGGTATTAAGGAAATATTATATACCGAATTTCATTGAAATCGGTAGAGTAGCTCCTGAGATATGGTTTTTGGTCCGAAAGTGCGCGACGTCACGCCCATTTTCAATTAAAAAAAAAGCCTGGGTGCAGCTTCCTTCTGCCATTTCTTCCGTAAAACTTAGTGTTTCTGACGTTTTTTTTAGTCGGTTAACGAACTTTTAGTGATTTTCAAGATGACCTTTGTATGGGAGGTGGGCGTGGTTATTATGCAATTTCTTCCATTTTCGAACTGTATATGGAAATGCCTGAAGGAAAGGGCTCTATAGAGTTTGTTTGACATAGCTATAGTAGTTTCCAAGATATGTACAAAACACTAAGTAGGGGGCGTTTAGGGCGTTAGGGGACTTTTCCAAAAAAATTACGTCCAAATATGCCCCTCCCTAATGCAATACTTTGTGCCAAATTTCACTTTAATATCTTTATTTACGGCTCAGTTATGACACTTTATAGGTTTTCGGTTTTCGCCATTTTGTGGGCGTGGCCGTAGGCCGATTTTGCCCATCTTCGAGCTTAACCTTCTTATGGAGCCAGGAAATACGTTTACCAAGTTTTATCATAATATCTCAATTTTTTCTCAAGTTACCGCTTGCACGGACGGACGGACAGACAGACATCTGGATTTCAACTCTACTCGTCACCCTGATCACTTTGGTATATATAACCCTATATCTGACTCTTTTAATTTTAGGACTCACAAACAACCGTTATGTGAACAAAACTGTAATACTCTCCTTAGAACTTTGTTGCGAGAGTATAATTACTGCCACGCTTAATAAACTCGGGTATACCCACATAAACGGTGTCTAAGCCAATAAAGAAGAGAAGATGGAAGTTGTCAGCAGATGTGATTAGTTCTTTTTATTTCAGAGTAGAGGCGCTGAATTAAACTCACAAGATATCTTATTTGCAATAAAAAAAAATCACTGGAGGTGAGGGTCAATGTGATCCGTTCCGAATGGATATAGGCTTGGGAAGATAATGGTGAACGGAGTCCAATAATACCAATTACAAGCTTCATGACTATTATTTCAAGCCAAAGAATTTGATCTACTGCTCCGAAGCGAAGTGTATTTTTGGAAAATAACTGTATACTCTGAAGTTTAAGCGTCAATACTAGCCTCGAACTGACTGGTCGTGGCGCAGGGGACTGATTTAGGAATCCATAACATGGCATTGGGTTACTTCTACGTAAGACAAGTTTGGGCATCTGCCTTAACAAAATCGCTGGCAACTGGCACCCGGTCAGCATGGAATAAAAACAGTATACGTTGGAAAAACATCAAGACATATTCTTTTTTTGGCTTCAGAACGGAGGAAATATAATATTCCAAGCTCCGACCAAGCTGTACGAGCTTCAGGCGAGCAAACTCCGCCTTCAACTTGAGGTTCAGCCTCATAACCTAACCTAACCTTTAACTTATTTAGTAAAGCCATATTCCTTTCCACAGCGGCTACGTTGGCTAGGTCATTTTGTCCGGATGGACGAAACCCCAGCTCTGAAAGTATTCGAAGAAGAGGAAGACCTCCGTTGAAAGGACCAAGTGGAGAAGGACCTGGCTTCGCTTAGAATATCCAATTGGCGCCACGTAGCGAAAAGAAGAAACGACTAGCGCGCGGTTGTTAACTCGCTTATAATGGCGTAAGCGGTGTCTACGCCAATTAAGAAAAAGAAGATATTCCTTTCCAGTTGCTTTAACCAAAGTAGAAAATGTATTACTACTCCTCATTATATATAGCAGCCGACTTTTAAACATAGTCAACTAAGAGGTCAGCCAACATTCTTGGTGTATTATGCATTATTACCAACCTTTGTTGTAGTATACAGAAATGTCAAAATCAGGTAGCTGCTCAAGTGCTGTGATGTTAGAGACTGTTACTTGCTAAGTTCGGATTGCTTAAACCGAATATGATAGTACAAATTTCACACTACGTAGGTTTTTTTCTGTTATGATCAAAGGGTGTAGAAAACAAACCACCATCATTTACTATAATGAAAATATCGGCAGCTATGCCGATGATGGAAATTTTTTGAACTCAAATTCGTAATCAAGACACCATAAACACTCGACGGAGCACCTGGCACATCAGCCGCAAATTTTCCCTTCGGATTTGTTGAGTAGTGTAATTAGAATTAATCCTATCAAATTGCGCCGCGTTGAAAATTGTTACGCGACAAAACCCAATTATCTGAAATTTACTTATAAAGAAACTTTTCCAACTACCACACATTCCACAGGGTCGGCAATGAAGCAACTTCGCACGAAACAATTCAGTAGAATATCACCAGCAACTACAGCAGCAACAGCACCAAAGACATTGTAACGACGAGCGCAAAATGCAACAACAACAAGTAGACTTCAACGCGCTCCTCCCATGACATATGTACAATAAGCTAACGAGTTCTATAGATATATACACATACAACAACTACAACAATATCGCTCATAACGGCCAGCCACGAGATATTATCACGTATGACCGCCAACTCAGTCATATCACAGCGCAGCACAACAACAAAAACACGATAATGTTGCGCAAAGCAAAAGGAAGTAGCAGTCGAGGCAAACGAAAAGCGCTTGAGACAAGTAGGAGCAGCGGCGGCGGCAGCGAAAGCGGGAGTGGTAGTGCCGCGATAAGCCATCGGTGGACGGACAGTTGCACGTTGCTACTTTTGGTCATACTCACATTGACGCACATTCCCAGCGCGAGGTAAGTGCGACTTCAACCATTAATACACACACACACACGATATAAGCTCAGGAATTTGCACAGTTTTTCGCGAACCACTGTCCCTTACGTTTCACACACACACAAGTTTCGTGGCTAAACGCTTCGATATCGTTGAATTCCACAGTTACATGTATACACGCATACATATACACTTTACATTGAGTGCAAGGCAACCCTCACCTATATGGCATAATGCGCTTAAGACTCTCTTATCAGCTTTGGTGACCCAAAGTGCAAAAAGATTATTTCAAAAATGCATATTTTCGTCGCTCGCTAAATTCTCCAACACCTCTTATTCCTGTCTCCCCTTAAACTGCCATACGAACATTTGCGAGAACCTTTTTGCTTTTTAATCCTCATTAATTTATTCAAAAAATTATAAATCTCCATTGCAGATGTAAGCGAAAAGAAATGGCCGCCGGTCGTTTGGAGAATGTCACACAAACTATTTCGAAAATCCTCCAAGGTTA
Source organism: Bactrocera correcta (assembly GCA_027475135.1). NCBI lineage: Eukaryota > Metazoa > Arthropoda > Insecta > Diptera > Tephritidae > Bactrocera > Bactrocera correcta. Next base: position 49,721,672 of record CM050327.1, on the reverse strand, counting down.
CGACATACGACTGCGTCCGAATTTCGGCGGTGAGCTTTTTAAAAAACAGTATAAAAAATAAATATTAAATTTAAACTAATTTCAGGTGAGCCATTGCACGTGGGTATGGATCTCACAATAGCCAGCTTTGATGCCATATCAGAAGTAAACATGGTAAGATCCCTTATAAACGAAATATACTGCTCATTGTAGGTCAGGTAATCAGAAGGGATGTGAGTTTTTATTGGAAAAAGGCCGAATAACTCGGCAACATACCCCAAACTCATTTAGGAGCATTTACTCGAACATGTATATACTCATACTTCAGACTACTTCAAACCGTGTGATTACCTACTCTATGAAACCAGGAGATAATATTGTAGCTGAAGTTATCGTATGGACCTTAAGGAAACATACGACTCACACCTAATTACAAGACAAGAAACTAATGACAAAGGTCTTCCCTAAAGGAATCCTCCATTCACCTTAAAGTGTTGGAAACTTCAATGTCTAAAAAGGTACATTTTGGGTTCGCAGTGATCCTTTCAAATCTCGGTTATATATAATTCTGACTATGAAATGTGCAATCAAAAAAGTCGACCAGTTTTTATGACCACAAAATGACTCTTTAGAACAGCTTTTGGAAAAACCAATCGCATTTTCCCAAACAAAACGAAACTGAAGACGGATATCGAAGAATTATGGTTCAAAATGTCTTCTCCTTACATGCGTGAAAAAAGCCTTTATATTGATTGGCTTCAAAAAATAATTACGTCAAGTCATAGTGCGAATTTTGTGTCACCTTGTGGAAAAATTAAGTCTCTAAACGCCAAGTTGGCATTGAGTACCTAAGAAAATTTCTAGATATGACACGGTATAGCTTAGGCTGTATGCCAGGTGAGATTGGCAAAGACGTTGTCCTCTAAGGTCAAGATCAAGCTCTCTCTTAATTAAGTCCAGTACTATCAACAATTAAAATCCTTTAGGGAAAGTAATCGCCTAGAAATGGTTAGCTTCGGCCAATGGGAAGGGAATTGTGTTCCTTTAAAACAACTCTAGGCTACACACATTGGTAATGACTCGCCAAAAGATCTAGAAGCTTGATTGAGAGGTTTGTATGAATCCAACTTATAGTCCGGACCTATCATCCAGTGATTACTAGGCTTAATAAAAGACTATGGGCTTTTTTTTTATTTAGAAGATATGTGGCCTTAATCGAAACTATTACTAATACATATTTGAAACCACAAATAATAAACTCTCAATTGGCTGCAGGCTCGTCTATTCACGGATCAGTTTGTCTAACATGTACTTGGTCTTGCCATAAATTCAGTTACAAAGTTGACAGTGTAGGCAGCAAAGACAAATTCCCAAAGAAAGGTGCCTTTATATTTTGCTATTATTCGCACGCATTACCCACTCATAGTATTGTAACTCATTAGTTATTGTTGTTATTATTGTAACGGTTACCTGGTTTCCTAATAAACGTACTGTTTCGATGGGGTCGGACCATTCGGATGTCAAATGTAAATAGTTCGTTGAGTATGCAATGATGTGACTAAAGTCTTGCAGGGACCCGTTGCATGCTAGACATATATTTGGTATGTCGGGGCCTATTCTGGAAAAGTAGGAGTTTACCCTGCTACAGTATTCAGAATGAAGCTGTGCAAGGGTCACTCTCGACCCTCGAACTTGTCGTCTGGGTAATGGTTTGATTCCAAGTACACCATTCACTGAAAGGAAGTCGCTGGCGGTGTTAGTGGCTCCACTGTGAATGGAGGTCAGTGGCTGTCTGAAGTTAATTGCGTCCAAAATCTGGTCGGCGCATTGCTTTATGTCGTCGACGTAGTTAAGGACAGACCTCTTGATAATCCTAGGAGGCGGTTCCGTTTCAAACAGGTGACTGTGTGTAATTGTTCGATCGGAGAACACATCCTTAGTGCAGCGTTCTGGTATGTCTGAAGCTTCACAAACAAATTCTATTATAAAAACTTAGAAAACAGAGAGTTATGTCAAGGAAAATTGATATATCGATCTTTGGAGACAGTCTCCACATGAAAGCCTGCTTCCTGACAATGCTTGAATCAAATGAGCCGCAACAAATGCAAGCAGCTTCTTCAGTGGAATGCAGTTACGAAATCGGTCGTGAAAAGTAACATTTTCACAGATGAAAAAACTGTTGCAAAAGTGTATAAAATGCTTTTTTAGAAGGTGTTGTAAAGTTTCTAATCAATACTCTCCTCGATGTGGAGGATGGATCCGATTGGATAGTTCGGAATGTGTCTTCCACAGCACCCAAGGCAAAAACCACCCAGCAGTGGCTTAAATTCAACAATCCTGATTTCTTAACTCCGAACCAATGGATAGAGATTTCATTTCCATTTAGTTCAAAGTTTGAGTTCAATGACCTGTCGAATACTAGACAAAAAATAATAGAAGCAAGCCACGTCGTCAATACCAATAGATATTGCCGCGTATTATTTTTGATTATGTAAAAGAAAATAGTAACTATTACAAAACAATTTTTATATCGCGGACTCCCTATCGTGCGACTTCTTGAATCTACTCTTGAGTAGAGAAGGTACAATCATATATAAGAGTGTTTAGCTGCTGACGTACACCGATGATATTGATGTGTCTCTGTGACTTCGAAACCGTAGATAATGTCGTCTACCTTCGAACCAGCATTAACACCAACAACAACGTCAGCCTCGAAATCGAACGCAGAATAACTCTTGCTAAAATGGGTTACTGCGGACTGAGTAGGTGATGGAGGAGTAAAGCCCTCTGCCTGTGTTGCTATATGGTGCAAAGACATGGACAACTATGAGCTGTACGCGATATACGACGACATTTTCATAGTTCAGCGAATTAAGAAATAGCGGCTACACTGGCTAGATCATGTCGTGGACGACGCTCCATTCCGGCTCTGAAAATATTCGACGCAGTACCCGCCAGAGGAAGCAGAGAAGGCTTCCGTTAAAAATACTAGGTGGAGAAGGACCTAGCTGCACTTGGAATCAATTGACATCAAAAAGTCAAAAAGAAGAACAACTGGTGCGCTTTTATAAACTCGTCTATAACCGCATATACAGTATACACGCCAACGAAGAAGAAGATTATTAAACCAAATTTGTGAAATATCCTATTTTACTTAGTTGTATTTTTATAAAGGCATGAACTTGTAACATAATCTATGGCAGGACTAAGTACAAACATCGGCTTCGTTTAAATCCACTCAGAGGATTCTGGCCTGAAACTGTTTTTTATTAAAAGAAAAATCTGCAAGCTCATAATATTTCTATTTTTATGCCGATTACTCAATCTATGTTAATAAAAACTAAAACAATAGCATTCAAAGTTTTAGTAATAAGTTTCTGTCTTCACTGAAAGGACTACACCATCACCATGTATTTAAACCAGTACTGGCGAGATGAGCGGCTAGCCTTCAACGCATATGGACCATACTATGACGACGATGCAGACGACGATGGCGTCAATGATGTGCTGACGCTCTCTGGCGACTTCGCAGAGAAAATTTGGGTACCCGACACCTTTTTTGCGAACGACAAAAATAGGTAAGTGTTTAGAGCTTAGCCAGTTTCATAATATTTCATAAATAACGGTTCACTTAACTTGACATTTGACAGTTTCTTACATGACGTCACCGAACGCAACAAACTGGTGCGCTTGGGTGGCGATGGCGCTGTCACCTATGGCATGCGCTTCACAACAACACTCGCCTGCATGATGGATTTGCACTATTATCCGTTGGATTCGCAAAATTGTACAGTGGAAATTGAGAGTTGTAAGTAGACGACGCAGAGTGCTTGGAATTTTCGTAGACTTTTAGTGAGAAAATTTTGTTTGTTGCTTTCGTTGTGGCTTGTGTTTGTCTTGCGTTGTTTGCTTTGTTACGGCTATTTACAGATGGTTACACTGTCAGCGATGTGGTGATGTACTGGAAGCCCACACCGGTGCGCGGTGTTATGGATGCCGAGCTGCCACAGTTCACCATAATCGGTTACGGTACGAATGATCGTAAAGAGCGTTTAGCCACTGGTATATATCAGCGGTTGTCGCTCTCTTTCAAATTACAACGGAATATTGGTTATTTTGTATTTCAAACATATCTGCCAAGCATATTGATTGTGATGCTCTCGTGGGTGTCCTTCTGGATCAACCATGAGGCGACAAGTGCGCGCGTTGCATTAGGTAAGCGCTTGACTTGAAAGCAAAATAAGAGAAATCAAAAGTCTAAACTTTCACTCTCACTCTCGCGCAGGGATAACCACCGTGCTTACTATGACTACAATAAGCACCGGTGTGCGCAGTTCCTTGCCAAGGATATCTTATGTCAAAGCCATTGACATTTATTTGGTGATGTGCTTCGTGTTCGTTTTCGCTGCCCTGCTTGAGTACGCAGCTGTCAATTACACGTATTGGGGCAAGCGCGCCAAGAAAAAAGTGAAAAAGTCCAAAGATGGTGAAGGCAGAAAAACAGGTAAGTGAAAGTGAAATACACTCTTCATCTCAACGCCGAATTAATGCAGTCGTCTCACTTACAGGCAAGGGCGATAAATCCGAAACGTGTTCAACAGCCGATGACATCATCGAATTGCAGGATGTGCGCATGAGTCCTATACCCTCATTGCGTAAAGGCAACTACAATAGCACGCTCGGTTCCATAGGCACCGAAACTGTGGACCTGGCAAAGTTTCCACCGAGCTTTAGAATTACGCGCAATTATGGCACAAATCGTACACATTTGCGTTATAGAGGCCAAAAAGGTGGGTGATGGGGAAGATGGCAGGCTCATCTCCATTAGAAATTGAGCACAACTCAACTTTCCAAAAAAACCTACTTTTTTTCCTTTCTGCATGTCTGTTTAATAATCGGGCTCTGTGCCTGGAACTGAATCAGTGGTAGAAGCTTCAGAAACTGAAGAAACTTGTCATAAGTATAACCTATAGCTCTCTCGAAGACACTTTTGTCGCAAATTAAAATTCATAAGACGATCTTTTTATATAATCCACCCAACAGTACAATAATGCAAACGAGGACGCTTTCCTATCTTAATAGGACCTATTTCCCTACTTTTTATAAGAAAAACACAGAAATTTCAATTTATTTTTTTGTTTTTAATGGAGAATGTTTGCTATTATTCGAAAGAACATTCCTTGGGACTTATTTAGTGTAGGTTATCGCTTTGAAATGTTGGCCGTGGGTACATCTCAGATGGTTCATCCATTGAGTCCAATTTTTAATGACTCGTGCAAGCAATTCGAACGGTAACTAGCGAATGACACGCGTGATGTTTTGCTCTAAGGCCTGCGTCAAATCGGGCTTGTCCGCAAAGACTTTGACTTTACATATCCCTACAGGGAAAAGTCTAACGAAAAATTGGAATTTTGACCGAGGACTCGATTCTGTGAAATCAAAGAGCGCCAGGGTGCTGTATGCGGGGACTTCTTCCTTTTTTGACAACAGCCAAAAAATGGTTTAACGAGTCCCAGCCAGTTTTTGATGGCCACAACCAGATGCTCACAGAAATTACGAAGGAAAAACTCTGTGAGATAACTGAGAAAGTAGACTAAATTCGCAAGGCCAGAAGCACATAGAGTTCGCCCAGCCATAGAAACGAGCACATCGATAAAACTATTTTGCGGTAGTATTTTTGCTACTTAAGCTGAGACCAAAGGTCCTATCGTGTTTTCTTGCCGCCGGCCAAACACGGCTCTACTGGTACAGACCTATACACCAAGGAACAGACGAGGAAGTGAGCTTCATCCTGCATACCTACTCCAAAGAAAATCTCTTTTGTCTTATCGCTAGGAATGCTGACCCGCACGACGTCCTTTTATTTCCAAACTTAAAAAATTCACTCGCCTTGATGACCTTCAGAAAACGTATTTTTCAGATAAATTAAACAAGTTGAAAAAGCGCTTTTTAACAAATAAAATGTAAAAAAAATACATAAGAGAAGTCACCGTACATCAGATAATTGCTATGACCTCAAAGACCAGAATGACTATCACATAGTCTGAACAGAGAATATGTATTTACTACTGTGCCCAAAAAATAAGTGTATTTATTTTGAAAATTCTCTATTTATTCTTCCAAATCAATTTCATCCCCTTCAAAGTAATCCCCTCCCGATGCAATGCACTTATGCCAACGGATTTTATCTTCGAAACAATGGTTGTAGTCACTTTCGGGATGGCCTTCAGTACCGTCTTCGCTGCGGCTTAAATCTCCTCTATCGTATAAAAAACGGTGTCCCCGGAGCGGTCTTTTGAGCTTGGTGAATAGCCAAAAGTCGCATGGCGCCAGATCAGATGAATACGGTGGTTGCGGAACGAGATGGTTTGAGTTTTTGGCGAAATGATCACGAATTACGAGGGCAGTATGGGATGGTGCATTATCGTGGTGTAAATACCAAGAATTGTCTTTCCACAATTCCGACCTTTTTAGGCAGATAGCGTTACGTAAACGACGCATAACGTTCAAATAGTATTCCTTGTTGACTATTTGACCAGTTGGAAGGAATTCATAATGCACAACACCACGATAATCGAAGAAAACAGTCAACGTGACCTTGATTTTTGAGCGACTTTGGCGCGTTTTTTGGTCTCGGCTCTCTTTTGGCGCCATATTCGCTCGATTGATCGGTTGTTTCAGGGTCGTAAGCATAGATCCAAGTCTCATCGCCAGTTATAATTCGTTTCATGACACCCTGGTAGTCGGAAAGCATCGTTTCACACACTTCAACGCGACGCCTTTTTTCCAAAAAATTCAATGTTTTCGGTACCAGTCGAGATTTGACGCGCTTGAGGCCTAAAACATCCTTAAAAATAGTATTGGCTGAGCCATTCGATATGCCAACTTCATCAGCAAGGTCTCTAATTGTTAATCGACGGGTTTTCAACACCAAATCCTTGATTTGTTGAACGTGAGCTTCGTCGGTTGAGGTTGATGATCGCCCTGGATGCTCTTCGTCTTCGACACGCTCACGGCCGGCTTGGAACTCACTATACCACTTGTAAACACTTTTTTTTAGACACAGCCTCATCTTCAAAGGCTTACTGCACCATCCTCAACGTATCCGCAGCAGAAAATTGATTCTGTAAACAAAATTTAATGCAAGTTCTTTGCTCAACAAATTTCGACGTCGCAAAAAACGAAAAACTCATTTTAGCAGCTCACAAAACGACACGTATCCCAAACACTAACGAATATTTTGACATGAAATTTGACATAAATATGACTGACAGTACTGCCAACCTAAAAAAAAAAAATAATTCTCCAAATCCTTCGACGCGGGCTGTTTAAATTTAAATGTGACCTTATTCTTTGAACACAGTAGTATATTGCACACGAAGTTTGTACCAATCTGAAAGAAACGTCAGAGACCCTATAAAAAATATATACAAATGATCAGCCTGGCCAGTTGAGTTGTATAGATATGTGCCTCGGTCTGTCCAACTATCGTCTGTCTGCATGTATGCGAATTATTCCTTAAGATTTTGAGATACTGATTTGACGTATTGCAAGAAAATGATCATTTGCTGGCACGCCGATATCGGATATCTATCTATAGTATAAAGCTACTCGTACCATACTAACTGAACGATCAGAATCCAGATAAAGTTGTAATGTATTTATACCCTCTTATGCTACCAGGAATGAAGCTGTGAAGATCACTTTTTCTTATATTCTATTATAGACTAGACTTCTTTTTCTTTGTTGGAGTAGACATGGTTTCTGCGATTATAGCCGAGTTTACAATAGCGCGCCAGTCGTTCTACCTTTTCGCTGTTTGACGCCAATTGGAGATTCCAAGTGTGGCCAGGCCCTTATCCATCTGGTATTTTCAAAGGAGTGGAAGTCTTCCTCTTTTTATGCTTCCCCCGGCGGAGACTTCGTCGAATACTCTCAGAGCTCTAATCAAATACCAGAATTTTTAAAGATTTCATAGGAACAATTAGAATATATTATTTGTCTATATATAAATAATTTTTTAATACCGATAACTTTGTATACTTTGCAGGCAAACCACGCATGCTGCATGCGCTGAAACGAGGCGCTTCGGCCCTCAAAGCAACTATACCGAAAATCAAAGATGTTAACATTATCGACAAATATTCACGCATGGTGTTCCCAGTCAGCTTTTTAGCCTTCAATCTGGGCTACTGGCTCTTCTACATTCTGGAATGATAGCACCTGCTGACACTTCACGCCAAATAGGAGGAACCCTAGTTAGTGTGTAGTGTACAAGTAAAGTAAGACACCTGAAAATTCGAAATCTACCACGTAACCAAAAGCCATGGCACAACAAAATGCACAACAAACTGCGCAAAGAAACCCAATGTGAGCGAGTCCAATCAAAATTATGTAAAAGTAAATTGAATCAAAGAAATGTCGCCAAAAAATTAACCAAATGTGTCCTCAAATGAATAAAAATTAAAACAATTGTGTAGATGAACGCCAAATTAACTGCTATCTAAAGCAAATTAGAGCAACAACACCAACCTAAACTGTCAGTACGAGCCCTTTAAAATTAAAAAAAAAAAAATAAAAAAATTAAAAAAAAAATATAATATCAGAAAAAGCACGATTTCATTGCCACTTCCATGGATGTGTTTGTGAATCTTATAAAAGTTCAAACAAAAACTAACATAGTCAATGAAAAGTTGGGATTAGTACTTAATGTGACCCTTAGCTATAACGAAATAAGAAAATTACTTACATACTTACCTACACCACAAATTCTTACCAACGTTTAGTTTAAGTTAGTAACGAATTAGGAAGTCCAATCGAATGAATGAATGTTTTAGGAAACACAGTGTCGAAAACTTAGCATGCAAAATTTAATTACGAATACTAATACCTACATAAATTTGGTGGGAAGCTTGAAACAGGGACCGCAAATAATGATTTTGATTTTTTAGACTTATTTCAAATTGATTAACAATAATGACTTTAGATTTTTAACTTTCTTTACAAGAGGGATTACATACGGTTAGAAGGCCTAAAATAGCAAATTTTTCAAAATTTTTCTGAAGAAACTTACAAATTTATTTATCCAAAAATTTTAACACATATTGTGGTATCTTTTAACTGTATTTTAGGAATTAGTATTAGTAAAAATATTTATTTAGGAAGGAACTACAGCCGAACTCCGGGAGCTCCTCTCAAAAAAGATGTTCTGTGGTGACTACTGTATCTCTGAACTGGATTTTCTGAAATTAAAAAACCAAACAGATTTCGTGAGAGTAAAGTTAAATCTAGTAAAGCAAGCTGAAGAAATAAGCAAAGTAGATTTTATTGACAAATTGGCGTTTTCAAAAAAGAAAAACGATTTTTGAAAATTTCGGCCTTAAATTATTTATATTTAAAAAAACATATTTATTGGTGAGAAAAAATCTTCGAATAATTTCTAAAAAAATAATTCAAGAATCCAATGTTAAAATTTGAGAGAAATCGGTTAAGCCGTTTTCAGGTTGGTTGCTGACTTTGAAAAACACCATTTTGAGAAAAACGTTTTTAAAGTTTGGCCTTGTACTTCCAAGCACTGTGAAACGCCTTTCCAAGTTGGCGTGTAACTTCGAAAATGTTCACCAGAACAAAATGAAGTTTTCTGTGTGTATTCTCAAATATATGTACATTTAGAAAATAAAGTTGAGAAAATCAACTTTTTGAAAATTCTAACTTTATATAACCCCTTAAAAAATGCAAAATTCCAAAAGGAAAATTTGAAATTGTTTCGAAACAAACTAAGAACACTGATTCAGATTCAACATGGTATGAAAAATATCGGCCTTATTTAGAGCAACAATAATATTTATTCAATATGAAAATAAATATTAAGGAAAATAACGGTAAAAATCCGTTCAAAGTCCATATAATTTAACAACAAACATGCAAAAAATATAGAAAAATTTATAATATGTTTCTTTTCATAGCGGTCCCTAGTTTAGAGCATATAACCAATTGGAACAAACATTGAACACTTTTTTAAACATATAACTCATATCCTAGGTGGCAACCCCAAAATCAAAATTTGCTGTTAGCGTGTAATTAGTGTAAGCGTACAGTTAGTTGGGAATTATGTGAGAAGTGAAGTAGATACATACGGTTAGGATGTCAGTTTTGGAAACGGCAAAACAAAAAGACCTAATTTTTAGACCAGACACTAAGATAAACTGTTAAAAGTCTACAAATAAATTAATATTTGAAATTTGAGATGAATAAACGTGCATATGATATTTTATCTAACTGTGTTTCAATTCAAAAGTGCGAGAAAAGTAATGTGTCAAAAGACAGTTGTGTTGGAGGAGAGAGTCATGTGTAGAAGTTGACGCAAGCTGGGAAAGTTCTCCGAGCGCTATTCGTTTGAAGGCGGCGAGTAACGATTATTTTACATATGGCTCCAGCAGCTCACTGAAAAAGACACAACGACCTCGAAAGAGAGACCCCTCTTTTGATGACGACCCGTCCAAGAAGTGGGATGGACAGGACAAGGACTAAGAGGAGTAGGTGCTTTTGGCATTTACTACAGTAACCGCATAAAGGAGCGAAAATTCGTTGTGGGATTCGCGGTGCGAGACAGACTCCGTCGCCGAGTCCTGGCGTTCACTGCGGTGGATAAACGTCTAGCCACAATCCACATCCAAGCGAAGTTCTTCAACTTAACGCTAATTTGCGACCACTTCGCGACGGAAGAGAAAGTCGATGTGACCAAAAATGTCTTCTATGAGGGCTTGGAGCGCACCTATGAGAGCTTCCCCCGCCACGATGTCAAAATCATGCTTGGCTACTTTAACGCCAGAGTAGGTATCTTTGACATAACGGTCGGTAAATTCAGCCTCCAGGATGAAACATTCTCAAATGAGTTGAGGCTGATCGACTTCGCCCCCCAAAATTTGGTTATCTGTAATTGCAGCGAAGATACGCACTCGCCTCTGTGCGTCAGAAAGCGCACGGCAACAAACCCTAGGAAGGATCGACGTCGAGAAGCTGCAATCACAACAGACAGCCGAACGATTTTCTACTCGACTTGCACTCCTACTCTCTGTGACACTGAACAGCAACATGGTATAAAGGAAAAATGGGAAAGCATTTCAATCACCTTACGTACAGCTGCAAAAGAAACCATTGGTCTTCGGAAAATGCAAATGAACAGCTGGTACGACGAGGAGCGCCTTGTCGTAGCGGAGAGAAAACAGAGGGACTAGCACGCAACGTTATACTATTTTCAGACCGACACTTAATCACACGATTTCGGCTGTTGAATGGATTATCCCACTAATCTTAAAAATTTATCAAAATTTCGCCATACAAAAATGACAGTTCCAAATCATATCATTGAAATGATCTGAAACTGATCCACGCTAAATCTCTCCGTGCGACTCTGATTTTGCGCAATCTACTTGGCAGCACTGGAAATCTGTTCCATTATCACAGGAGAAAAAATGTAAACAAACCAATTTTTTTAAACCAATGAATCTAATTTTACCTGAAAATCGACTTAACAAACGAAAAAATGCATCCATTATTTCTATTATATGGAAAATATAAAAAAGAAGACGGCTTTTATTTCAAAATACTATGTGACAATCTTTTCTTTTGATAAATATTAAGCGGTGTGACTTCATGAATGACAATAACAGCTGTTCTTTGATCTTTCTAACGGCAGTGAGAACACTTTTGAGTTATGAAATGATTAAATGTAATCTAATCTTTTAAATTTTCGGTCTGAACATAGTATTTTCATACAAATCTTTATCGTTTCAAATTCAATCAAATTTTCAATACACTTGTTAAACGCCTCGACTGAGAGGGCCTTCAGTTTCTTCAGCAACTTTTAATTTCGGTTTCGGCTAATTTTTTGAACGCAGTACGCTAGATTTTTGAATAGTTTAGACGTTATATTCATAAACCCACATCGTATAAGCAGTAATGTTCCGCTTGATGAATATAAGATCCTCAGCTACCTTGTCAAGCATCTCTTTTGCGACTGCTATTCGATATCGTTTTCGCAAAAAATTCAGGTCTTTTGGTGCGATTTTCATACCCAAAACATTAACCAAAAGATGGTGAGATCCTCTGCTATTTCTCCAACGCCAACATGACAATTTTCAAGCATTGTTTTTCGAACTTTTTCGATATTATCGCTAATATCACAGGAGGGGATGAAAGGCTCACAAAAGGAATGACTTCGCGATCTTACTAAATGCTTTTTCTTACTCAAATACTTGCGTTCTTAATAAAGTGGACTCCGCAAAATACTTTTACAATAGTTTCTTTGGTTTTAAGCGACTTCGTTAATAAATGTTCGCTTGATAGTAAAAATCGCCAGACTAGCTCTTCATGTCGCAAACACGCAGCTGCCAAACAAACACTACTAGACATATGGAGACCAAACTTCACCCGAAATGTTGTGCCAACATAGGAAAAAAATGTATCTAATCGGTTTGTAGGCGCAGCTCAAATCGGCAGTCCGGGTTAAATTTGATCAGTTCGATTTCGGGTTTTCGAAAAATGATTGATCATTATTTTCAGACGAATCTTAAAAATAATTATACTTTATATAATAATTATTTGTCAGAATTATTATTCAAAAACAAATATCTGAGTTCTTCTGTCAACCATACAAAACCTTTGAACGCACCACAAACGCCAAATTCGACATTAACCAGCACTCAACCCTTGACCAACAGCAATCCACAAAAAGTTACACGAAGCAGAATGGATACCCACCCATATACGGATACACTTTTGCGCGAGGTGGTGTGCTGAAATCCGATGTTAATATATATATGTATATATATATACACATATATACTATTATATATTGCAATGTATAGTATATAGGTAGCGCCAGTGTACGCCCTTAGTCATATGAATGTGTGCGTGTCAGGATAAACCGCACAATGAAGTGAATGAAAATTCCCATTTTGTTGTAGCGAATAAAGGCAGAATAGAAGAGCGAAAACATGCGTGGGAGAAACTGAATTAATTTAAAACACTTCTATCTAAATACATAATAACATATATTCCATATATATAAGTATATAAAAATATGCACATATATGTGACATTGATACAGAATAAGAGAAAAGAATGGAGATTGTTATGGATGGTTTGAAAAGCTTTCACCAAAATCTTCATGGCTATACATTTATACGTGTGTTTGTGCGCTTTTTCGAAAGAGATAAAGTAGTAACTCATTATTTTTGACGCTCAAACAGACTTCATGAAAGAGAGTTTATACTATATATGTATAAATAGAGACTGGATGAGCGATAAGGGCTACTTGTGATAAAAACGCAACATTTTGAAATGCCTTTGTGGAATCTTTTGAATTTTTCTTACTAACCGATCTAAAAAATTAAATGAACTTGAAATGAGACTCCGGGTAAAAAAAATTAATTAATATCCATACTTGGACCTGTCTGTGAGCACAGAATTATGGAAACTTAAGATCTCCGAAAAAAATAAAAAAAAACCACGATAGCTTCGAGTGCGCAGAAGCTTGAAACCAAATGTCGCCGAGATCACGAGCTTCAATTTCAGTGATCAAGTAATCGGTTATCATAGCGCGATAACGGTCGCCATTGACGTTTACGTTCTCAGTGACATCATTTTTAAAGAAATATGCACCGATGATTCCACCGGCTCACAAACCACTCCAAACCGTTATTTTTTTTTGAATGATGTGGCAGCTCTTGAATCTCTTCAGATTGCTCTTCGTCCCAAAGGCGACAATTTTTTTTATTTACATACTCATTGAGCCAGAAATGGGCTTCAACACTGAACAAAATTTGGCTGGAAACGTCAGATCTAGAACTAGAACTTTTAGAACTTAGAACTTTTCAAGAGCCCATAATTCTTGCACAAGCTGTATTTTGTACGCTTTCAATTTTAGATCTCGACGTCAAATGCGTCAAGGCGTTCCATCGTCAGTCCGAGTTGCTGCGAACGGCGCCGAAATGACTCTCCACGGTCTTCGCGTACACTCCTAGCTGCCATATTTTCTTCACCAGCGTGCTGGACGTGGTCTATTCGGTCGACTATTATCCAATAATGAATGCTCAGTCTCAAGATGGATGATGGTATTGCGAATAGTACGCTTAATAGGCCGATTATGTTGACCTTAAGTTGAGCGAAGTGCGCGAAACGCGTTCTTTACGGAACTTGAATTTTCATAATAATGTTGAACGATATGTACCTTTGTTTACTCAAAAATTAAGAAACTATTTCATTTATAAACAAACTGACAGATATGACTAAGTCTGGTCAAGATAAATAGATGAGGATTGCACCGCGATTTTAGGTCTATTGTGCCCTCTCCTATATCACAACAAGCCACTTAGCCCCAGCATATTGATTAATGACAATATACTGCCAGGTGCTAGTGAGGCGTTGTGATCACTATTTGTAAACATGGTTTCAAGGGTCTTTATCCTGCGTCTGCAGACTGCTATGCAGTCAATTAGCAGATGTTCTGGTGTTTAAGACTCTAATTCGCAGAAACGGCAATTTGCACAAGAAGCTAAATCCGTGTTAAATAAGTGCTTCCTGAGCTTACAATGACCAATGTAGAAGGCAATAAGTAGCCTGAGTGTGTTCCTAGTTATGCTGATTACATATTTAAACCTGTTAAGGTTATACCACCCATTAGCATGCTTTGGAGGTGTTAAAAATACCTATCTCTGTCTACCCTTCCTTTAATGCTCCTTTATGGTAGGTGGGTTCTTACCTTGTTGAAGTGTTCAGGCTCTACCATGTTAATGGACGTTGCAGAGCGGACGAGCTCATCAACCAGTTCTTTCCCGGCTATACTTTTGCGACCGGACACCAAGATGAGGTGCAATTGGTTACTTTTCGCTATACTATTTAGCCGTTCTATGCACTCCTGGAGTCCTTTAGCACATGGTTAGCCTTTCCAAAACTTTTCTAACTATCATTTCTCCAAATATGTGAAACTTTTTACTAGAATTCTATAAAAGCCTCGTATTTCCCTTTATATTGCGGCTACTGTTAAGAGCTCGCTTCCCACGA
This sequence comes from Bactrocera correcta, assembly GCA_027475135.1. Classification (NCBI taxonomy): domain Eukaryota; kingdom Metazoa; phylum Arthropoda; class Insecta; order Diptera; family Tephritidae; genus Bactrocera; species Bactrocera correcta. The sequence goes on along the minus strand of CM050327.1, from coordinate 49,706,627 downwards.
ATATCAAGACAACGGTTTTAAAAAATACACATAAATTGTAAACGCCATAACTGTCATTAATTTAACGTGCTATTTTAAGCATATAACTCAGGGATTCACACAATCAAATCAAATCACGAAACTGAAGATTCTAAGAATAACGTGGGCAATAAAATTAACCATAGACATACGGACCCAAGTATAAATAAAGCAGTACATCTATAAGTACATACATATATATACATATCTACATAAGTGAGTGAGTGATATGTGCATGCATGCCGCGAAAATTGCAAAAGGTCATAGACGAGAAGAGTAATTGTGTCAATAGAAAAAGCTCTGCAGACTCACTTGTATAAATTTGTAGTGATTTGCGAATAAGCAGTACAAGTGAGATAAAAATAATCCACATGCCTTCATATCATCGACATATACATATATATGTGTGCAGTGTATAGTATAGAGTGTAGGAAAGCATAATGTACTAGATCGGGGTGCTCATTTTAGCACAAACTTTCAGGAATTTGGGAAAGGTTATTGTAGAGACTGGGCTGTTTTTTTAATTATATGTGACCTGGTCTACGAAAAGGGGGCTTAGGTGTCAAAAAAAAAAAAATAAAAATAAAAAATAAAAAAATAAAATAAAATAAATTGATTTTTTGACACCTAAGCCCCCTTTTCGTAGACCAGGTCACATATATCTTTTTTATTTTACTTTTTGTGGCCCTTAATAAAATTTTCTGAAGACCTATGAATTATATGTTCATTTCAGATATTAAGACCCCAAACGACTCTAAACTTTTCTCGAAGAGTATCTTCCTAAATATTGTACACTTACATTACAACGCCTACCTCGTTGGTTGATATTGTTGTTTTTAATGCAGAAAAAACTGTCTCCAACAGCCCTCGACCAGATATGATTTCAGGCTCCTTCCAACTGTTATGAGAACGGGTTCACCAATAGGTTGATGTTTATTTTTTTGGGTTTTCTGTGTAATGTGACGAATTTAGTCGGATAAT